>CM054002.1:13315847-13915847 GCA_028641665.1 Chelonus formosanus
GAAATACGTAAAGCTATAGAAAAAGGCTATAAAGTTTTAAATGTATAAGAAATATGGCAACATGAAATGATTCAATATAACCGTGACACAGACGTTCGAGGTCTTTTTACTGATGATATTTCCACTGTTTTAAAAATTAAACAAGAAGCAAGTGGCTGGCCAAAACAATGTGAAAATAATCCAATCGAACAAAAATTATATCTAGAAAATTATGAAAAAGCTGAAGGCATTAAATTTGAAAGGGAAAAAGAAATACATAATCCCGGTTTGCGATCAGTTGCAAAATTATTTCTGAATTCGTTATGGGGTAAATTTGGGCAGCGTGAAAATCTTACCCAAACCGAAATAGTAAATAATTGTGTTAAGCTTATGGAATTTCTGACAAATCCTGAGATCGATATCACCGACTTACACTACGCTAATAATGATATTTTGTATATGTCATACGTACAGAAAGAAGAAGCTTTTGAGTCACACCCTACTACAAATGTTGTCATAGCAGCTTACACAACCGCTCAAGCTTATTTGATGTTATATTCTTATTTAGAAAAATTATGCCCTCGCGCTTTGCATTGTGATACTGATTCGGTTATTTATATTTCTCATGAAAAAAGTGTCGATCTTGAAACAGGCAACTACCTGGGTGATGTAACTGATGAGTTGGAAAGCTATGGTACAGGTAGTTACACAAAATCTTTTATTTCTGGTGGCCCGAAATTTTATGCTCACATCGTACAAAAGCCTGACTGTTCAACAGCTGAAGTATGTTAAGTAAAAGGTGTAACCCTGAATTACAGAAATAGTAATTATATTAATTATGAAACAATACGCTCGATGATTACTGGTGAACGTACGGCACCTATAGTAATTACGTTCGATGCAATGAAACGAACTACCTTCAATCAAGTTGTTACGCATCGTGAAACAAAAACAACCTGTATACAGAATAAAAAGCGGCGCTTTAAAGATGAGTTTTCAACACTTCCTTTTGGATATCGAACAAGTAATTGAATATAAAACATTTTTAAATACTATGTCACTGTAGTTTTATAATTTTTACTATGTATTTTTAAGTCATGATTTATCGTCGGAGAGAGAATTGCAAATACTTCCGACACTCCATCAAACATTTACAACAAGAAGATTCTCAGTTTGCGGCCAACTATGTGTATCATTCTTTGCATGACTATGGCTATTAATTGCTCCTCTTAGCGAATTTGTATCTTGTTTTAGTCGAAAATATTCCGAAAACGATAGATGGTACAGTGAATATCTATAGGTCTTTTATGAAAAAAAATTAGTGTTAAATATGTTAAAAATGATTTTGTGGGTAAAGGGATAAAATTTCGTCAACATGCTTATGTAGAAATAAAAATATGTAATATTTTACAATTATAAAAATATATGTAACAATAATCATGTTTATGTAACAATAAGAATATGTTATACGATACGCTTATAAAAATGTAAAAGTATATGCAACAATGACAAATAATGAAATGAAGAGTTCTATTTATAATTAAAACAAAGTCACCCTCAAGACACGTGCTTATACACGCCACAGTCGATAGTCTGCGCACAACCGTTATAAATATGCAAAAGCGTTTGTGCGCAGCTCGTACATTCTACTCATGCGGAATAAATAAACAAAGAAGTCTTTTGTTTGTTGTCGGTCGACTGAAAATGAACAGCATAAACGAGAGATTTGAAAAAATTGGTGCAGGACTGTGATCTGTCCAGTAACGAGAGCGATGGATCTCAGGTAAATGACGAGTGTGAATGTAACTTTAAGAATGAATGGAAAGATCAAATTATTAGTTTGTTACAACGGGAATTAAGTAGTCTGGGGTCGATAGGAATGTTCAACAGCAGAATAAGAAAAATCCTGTAAATAACGAAATAAAAGAAGCGATTCAAATATTAGATAAAAAATCGGGTACACGGAGAGATTGTAAAATGACTGAGTGAACGAAGTTTGAACGTTTTTATGATTATCTATCATCTGAATTGAGAGCTAAGAAATTATTACACGTGATAGATTTAAACGTTTAAAACGAGTAGAGAACTAGATGAAAACACGAGAGAGAATCAAAAATATGGTGTTCGGGACATCATTATAAATCGGCTTGACGTTAATTATTATTCAAAAGTAGCTTATTTAAAAGATCCGACGGAGATCCTAAATAAAATTAGAGAATTGAAGAAATGTGAAGCTAATTTAACTACAGTCATGATTAGACAACAATTGCATAATTTGCAATATATACCTGACAAAGAGAGTTCTTCTGAGTTCTGTAAGAGATTTGAAGAAATATTACGAAATTGTGAGACTGTATGAGGTAAGGCTGCTCTCACAGATGAGCAAAAACAAGACGCTTTCTATCATGCTATTATGACCACTATTCCCGAAGTGCAATTTATAGAATTTGTAACGAGAATTACGACAGGTCAAGCCTTAACATACAAAAAACTAAAAATGTTTTTAATACAGGCAGAAAGCAAATCGAGAACAATTAAAGAGTGCTGAAGCCCTGAACAGCTTTGACGGTTAAGTGAGATCCTAACGAGAGATGCTACGAGTGTGCAGACATGGGACATCGAAGCTATGAGTGTCCTCGTAAGGGATCAGGACTGCTAAAATGTTACAAGTGTAATCAGTTCACAACTCATAAGGCCAACGATTGTCCTCAACGAATTGCACGACAGAAAGAGCGAGGGTGCCAGACACGTTATGACGTAGAATGTGATGAGTGACGATTAGGGAACTTTAAGCAGGTGATATGATTATAGAAGAAGTACTGTCCACGTAGTTTAGGTAAGATGAAAGAAGGTAAGATGGTATAACAACAGACGACAGACCCGCAGAGAGAGAAAGACGAAAGACATACAGATAACTACGCGAGAGAGTGAGTCAAAGAACTCCAGAATACATGTGTTTTCTAGCGGAAGGTCAGTTGAATTGAGAGGTGTTAAGCTCCACAAACTTTGAAAGGAAACAGGACCAAAATCAGTTCACAGTTACGCAGAGAGTGTACAAGACTCGGAAAACGTGAAGCTGCAGACTAGTTTATTCGAGGGAGGAGATAGGGTAAGTGCTCGATTCTTCCAAGCTAATCTGACAATAGAAATAATACCACCACACCGACAACGATACGCATAAGACGCGATTGTGAATGTGAAAATCGAATCGATCTGTAGTGATTACGCTGTCGAACTCAGGGATCAAAGTAGATTAGTAGCCTAAATTTTAGACTGATCAGGTGCGATCACAGAGAGCAGCATTACACATAAAATATTTTTATCATTAACGAAAAGATTACGAGTCATTGAATGTGCAAAAAATTTCCGCTGATTCGAAACGAGGAGCGGTAAAAGTAATTTAAATAACGATCAATGGAATAGACAACATGATATGTAAAGATTCTCAACAATCTGTGTCACTGAGCAATTGCAGAATGGCTAAGTATTTACTAGATGAAGAAAGATAGACATTTTGATCGGTAATCATTATCATATACAGTAAACCATGGATAGTCGAAGACACAATCAAAAAAAAACACCAAAAATAAATAATTGCGACGATGTAGCGGAAAAAAACAAGTAAATAAAAATTAATCCACAATTCGAAGGAAAAAAAAAAAAATACGAAACGAGTTATAAGAAACAAATGAGAATAAAAGTAAGAAGTATTATATTAACATTAAAAATAATCATAATTGAGCACACGTTCATGGTATGAAAAATTTTGTAAAAATAATAAAGCCCTGCTTTGGCATGTTAGATTAGAACATGCTTCAGTAAACTATGTCAGAGCGCTTCAGCGAAAATTTCCAGAAAATATGAAGTTGCGAATCGCTGTGTTTAATGATTCCATTGCTGATCGTGAAGTATGCATGATCTCGAAGATTATTAAATCGCCGTTCAGAACAACGCGTAGACGAGCGACGGAACCATTACAGATTATTCATTCTGACACAATGGGTCCAATTAGTCCAGCAACTTATCCAAAAAAATACAGATATATATCTGTATTCATCGATAATTTTTCGCGACTTGCGATGGCATATCCTATGAAAGCCAAAGGTGATACGGGACATTGTTTTGAAGCATTTGTTCAGAGCGCACGAAACTTGTTAGGAAAAAATGCTAAAGTCTGTTATCTACGATCAGATCAAGGCACAGAGTTTATGGGTGATTACACGAGTAAAGTCTTAAATAAACTAGGAGCAGAACTACAGTTCTCGAGTCTGGATACTCCAGAACATAACGGTGTGGCTGAACGATTTAATCAGACGATACAAAAGGAAGTTAGAGTCTATATGTACGATGCGAAATTACTCGAAAATATGTGGGACCTAGCTTTGAATGCAAGAGTGTATGCGTATAATAAAACACCGCATAAATCAAATAGTATGATTACCCCTATGAGCAAATTTGCTCCACATCACAATTTTGATATGAATCAATTAAAACGATTTGGCTGTGTAGCATATATCAAAGTTCAGCGCAAGACGGGACCGAAATTCAGATTTGAAGGACGATGGGTGATACTTGTAGGATATACTCCTACAGGATGTCAATTTTTAAAACCTGAAGAAGGTAAATATTACGAGAGTAGGGACGCAAAATTTAATGAGAAGTTAGTTTATGGGGACAAATATGAGCGTAATAGTATAGAAAATTGGCCAATTAAAGAGAGTAGAATAAATAAAAAAAATTGGTTTTCAGAATTTGAAAACAAAGGGAATACAAATGAAGAAGTGTTAGAAAGGGAGGGAAAGAATAAAATCAAACAAAAGAGAGGACGACCGCGTAAAAATATTGGAGTAGAAAATATTAACAGATCGTGTGACGAATCGAAAACAGAAAAATTAAACGATGTGAGAGAGACTGAGCAAAATGACGACAGGGGAATCGAAGGAAAAATTTTATTTGCTGCTAAATTCAATGATGAATACGACAAAAAAATAGAAACAGTAGAAGACAAATTGTATTATACGTTGCTAGCGAAAATAAACGAAGATCCTATATCATACAGACAGGCGATGGAGTCTGAAGAGGCAGCATCTTAGAAAGATCGGTTGACAACGAGCTGAACTGAATAATCGAAAACGATGTGTGGAATTTCGTGGAAAGACCTGAAACGAGGTGTAATATTATCGATTTACGATGGATCTTTAAGAAAAAGCTAGAGAGTAACAATCAAATCAAATTCAAAGCAAGATTAGTAATTTGAGGCTTCAAGGACAAGAATGTTTACGAATTGAAGGAAAGGTATGCTCCGATTCCATGATTGCCGCTAGTCGAGAAATTTTTAATCTTGTTATTATATGTAGATGATATCTTAATAGTAAGTTACGATGAGAATAAGTTGAACGAAGTCAAAGTAGGACTAAATGAGGAATTTAAAATGATCGATCTTGGAGTACCAAAAGAATTTTTAGGTATTTCCATAGATAGAAATGGAGAAAAGCAAATGATATTTTTCAATCAGAAAAGATATATCAAGAAACTACTAAACAAATTCAACCTGAATAAGGTTCATCCTCAAAGAACACCCATGGTTACAAATCAGGTTGCAAATTGAGAGAGGAGAATAATGATGTTTTAACGCTTCAAACGACAGAAACGAGAGAAAACATTCCATATAGAGAAGCTGTTGGAAGCTTGTTGTACTTAGCTGGTGCAACTTGCCCTGATATTGCTTATGCAGTAAACGTGTTAAGTAGGCATTAAATCAATCCGACTCAGAACGAATGGAAAATGATAAAACGTGTGTTTAAATACTTGAAGGGTACAGGTAGTTTAGGCTTAATGTACTTAGCGAAGCGAGATGACTTGCAAGCATATTCTGATGCAAGTTTTGCTGATTGCAAAGAATCTTTAACACCGAGTGGTTTTGTGGTTCAATTGTACGGTGACACTATATCGTGGAGAACTCACAAACAAAATTACGTTGCTCTTTCAACCTGTCAGGCTGAACATGTAGCGATGAGTGAAGTGTGCCAGAAATTAATAGGAATGAGAAATTCACTTAAAAATATTTTATTAGATCTATTTAATCCCATGAAAGTGTGGTGTAATAATAAAGCTGTGGAAGCTAGTACACAAACCAGTAGCGGAAATAAGTTAAGACATATGACTAAAGTACGAGAGGATTTTGTCAAAGTGTGTGAATCGTGGTCTAGTGGAGATTGCTAGATATCTTCCAAGAATCAGATTGCTAATTTATTTACAAAACCCCTTCCTTTCGAAACTCACAAACGATTAACTGAACGAATCTTAAATATAACGACTGACAAGTAACTAAGATTTTTGATTTAGAGGGAATAGATCAGAATATCATGACTGAGACAATAGACGAGTGAGGATGCGATAAACGAAGAGACTTAATTTATATGTGATGTTACCAAGGCTGAGATGACTTTACCAGTATTGGACTTGAGTGCCTCAATCACAATGACAATTTATATTTTTGTACCTTAACGTAAATAATAATCCTGTTTAAATTTTCTTCCTTAAAACCCTACTTAACCAACATTAATCTATGGCTTTGACCGTTTTTTCGATATCTTGCTCCAATATCTAATAATATAGCATATGAGTAAAGTAATTAAATCCAAAAAGTTTGATGAAATACATAGCTTATATTCATACTCCATAGAAACGTCAATATTAACAATTAAATGCAATATTACCAACTGTCATTTATTCATTTTTTTTATCTATTCCATTATGTAATTTTTTCTGTTTTTTTTAAATTTTATTTGGTTTTATTGATTTTTTTGTTGTTTAAAAAAAATATAGATTTTTCTTTTCTATTGAATTATTTATGTTATTTATATTATTATTTTAACCGTTTGTCCCGCCTCCCCAGCGCTGAGCCTTAGGCCATTGTGCTGGGTCCGTAGAACGGCAAAGGCGGTCATCAAGTAGTCATAAGTCGGTTCAGCCGGGCTTCGTAGCAAAACTGCAGAAGCTTGCCCGTTCCGATATCCACGAGTATGGGTCTGTTGGTTCCCAGGTTCCCAAGCAGGCGCTGCCTTAGTTCCCTTAGCCCCGAACACTCTTTTATTATGTAGAGAGTTGAGTGCTAGCTTGCTTATCTGTGTATAGGCTAGTCCGAAGTTGGGTTTTTGCTTGGGGGAAGGATACTACCTACCTATACCTATAAAGATGCTCGACCTTGGATGATAACATAAAGTCTGAGTGTAGTGTAGAAAGCCTGTAGCATGCTTGTACTTATGTATTTAATAAAAAAGTATGTCTATTTGTTTAATGTTATGAAAATGACCAATATCACGAAAATAGTGAATAAAATAATATAGAAAATAATCTTTTATCAAATTTGTGATAAACAATAAAAAACAAAATCTTTTCAGCATATTGAAGTTTTTTTTTCCTTCAACCAGAATAAACTTACGAACCATGGAAAATGTTTAGAAAGCTATTTCTTTTTGTTAATAACATTTTGATTTGTTATAAACAATAAAAAAAAAGGATCTATGCGATATATTTGAGTTCGTCCAACACGAAATTTTTTTTTTTACTAGAATAAAGTTAAAAACTGTGTAAAATGTCTAGGAACCTATTCCTTATTGTTAATAACAATTGAATTTGTTATAAACAATGGAAAACGGGATCTATTCGACGTATTTGAGTTTTTCCAACTCGTAATTTTTTCTTTTATTAAAATAATGTTCCGAACCAAGTAAAATGTATGGGGACCTATTTTTTTTGGTCGATAATTCTCGATTTGTTATATGCATTCTAAAAAAGACCTATACTATAAAAACTATGACACTAAAATCGGCATCTGGGATTCTGTAAAAGCATTCCAAATCAGTTTATTATTATGTAACGTAATTATGCACATTACGCGGACGAAGTCGCGGGAATTTACTAGTCAATCTAAACAAATGTCCGAAAAAAGATATCTTTTTAACATCATTTCATGGATATCTGAAAAAAGATATCTTCCGAATACTTGTACTGTGTGGGTTTACAGAATTCTGTATAGGTGAGGAACGTACGTTGACATACACGTGTACATACCCGGGAAAAAATTTGCTAATATGATCGTATATGGCAAATCGGCCTTAAATGGTTCATATATGAAACGTATATGATCTTATATGGATTGTATATGAAACCTATAAGATCATATATGCCACTTATATGACCATATATGTGACTTTTTTTGGCCATGTATGTAACGTATACAATTTTATACGTTACATATATAACCCATATAAGATCGTGTATGTCCTATATAAGATCGTATATGTTTCATATATGAACTATATATGGCTAATTTGCCATAAGTATACAGATACATATGTATCTTTGTATAGTCAGATGATCTTAAAATTGCAAGAAAACATCCGCAACAATGTATACGATTATAATCGAATTGCCAACGTTGAACAGATATTAAATTGAGGTGATTTTTTATACTTCTGAATTAAGAAATCTGAAAGATATTTTTTAGACATTTGCAGAAAATATGTCTAGATAGGGTTATCTTATAGATATCATTTTTTGGATATCTAATAGATATCTGGAAAAAGATATCTAATAGATGACTTTCAGATACTGGTGCTATGTGGGTATGTACATTTTTTATTTATTTATTTTATTTTTTTTTCTTTTCGTTATTTTTAAGACTGGGCTTTACTAAGCTAAAATCACTTCAAATTTTTCTCGTCAAATTATGTTTATTTTATTCGCTTTTTCCATGTTACAAAAAATCTATAAATGTTGAGGAAAATTGTATACAAGGGGAAAGTTAAAGTTTGACATCGTAAGTACAGTAATAATTGCATAATAAATTATTTTTTAGTAAATTCTGAGGTGTCATGTCGGCCGTTTTTATGATGAGTCTTTCACTGAAAAATCATTTATTATGCAATTATTACTGTACTTACGATGTCAAACGTTAGCTTCCCCCCCTGTATACCATTTTCCTCAACATTTTTAGGTTTTTTTCTACATGGAAAGAGCGAATAAAATAAACATAATTTGACGAGAAAAATTTCAAGTGATTTCAGCTTAGGAAAGCCTAGTCTTGATGATATTTTTTTTTTTACATTAAATGACAAATTTTTTCCCCTGATATAATCCTAATAATAGCACACATTTACAATATTTAATTATTTTTTTTTTCACTGTACAGGATATGGAAAAAGATTCAAAATACGACAATAACAATATTCGATAAATTATGTAATAGGAAATTCTACAGAATTCTAGGACTGTAACGACATAACAGTTTATTTTTCTTTTATGATTTTTATTAATTTTTACGACAACAAACATTACAAATATTCGTTATCTTAGCATTAACTTCAATATCGCCAATCTTTATAAATATATTCAAAGAATTAAGTTATATTATTACTGTCAGCTAACTACATAGTTTAAAATTAGTTGTACTCAACTAAACTATTCATTATGACTTACTATTCTAGTCAAACAGTTCCATCAATTGTCTTCATTTTAAAAATTAATTATTGATTAATTTAACTTTAAATCAACTTATCAGAAACGCACCATTCTATCGATTGGCTTAATTGTAGTTAAGAGTTATTTTTTTAGAAAAGAAACGTTTCTTAGCATTTTTAAAAGAAAAAAAAGAATAGTTACATTACGGTTAATAGTTGTTTAATTGTTGCACATTAGTTAACGAATCGTTTTTTTTACGCACATTGTGACCATTGTTTTAAAGTTAACAAGAAGTTGCATCATATCAAATTCATCAGGGATAACAAGAATGGACAAATCTAGTTTGCTTTTCTTTTAACAAAAATGTTTCTCTCTTATTCATGTAGTTAAAAATCAATTCAAATACAGAAATGTTTAAATTTAAAAGATAATTTATAGAGTTATATCATACATTGTTTACTAGAATTTGTTTCATACAGATTATTAATAAGTTGATAATAACTGATTAATGAATGTTAGATACACATTAGAAATTGGATTAATCCTTAATCCTAATTAAGTCTTAAATGTTTATTTAAGACGTTGCTCATTAAAATTTTCCGTCATTGTTGTTAAAAGAATTATTTTATTTTATCAAATGCAAATGATTTAAAAATAAATCATGTTGAAAATAATGAAAAGTGAAATCCTTAAAATTAATGTAATACTCGATTAATTGTTCATGACATATGATTATAACAAAATAGTGTTGATTGCTTACTTTGAAAAAAATATTTTTTGGTTAACAAAACAATAATTTAACGTTAAGATGAACTAATTTAAAAAAATTTTAACATTCCTTAAAAAATAAAATGATCAATACCTCTACCCAGTAAAGTCAAAATTTTCGTTCATTTATACTGTTACAGAATTAGTTTTTGGCAAGTTTAATGCGACTGTATTACTAACTGTATTAACAGTCTCATTTTTGATACTTCTGTCAGCACTGATTATATTAAGAGCAGAAATTTTAGCTCGCTGATAAGCAACAACTGTATTTAAGCTCAATAATCTGTAATTTTTTCAGTGTATTAATAAAATTTCAAAAAAACTTTAAACTTGTTGAACGTACTGTTATGAACAAAAAACTCATACCTTATACAGATGTACATAACCAAAAGAGCTGCACCTGCAGATAACATTCGTATAATCGGATTTTCTACTAATTGTATAAGTATCCAAGCTCCAGCAAATGTACCACACATTGTTGTAACAATTGCAATTGTTTGCGCCCAATGACGAGGAGTCCAACTATGTTGCCAGTCTAATCTAGTTGCGTGCTCGACATTATATTTTGTCCCACAAACTTTACAGATTAAACTGTCAGGATTCATTGAACTCTAAGTTGAACATAAAAATTTTATTTTCATTTCCATAAAAATATTATTATTATTTCTATGAGATCGTTTAATGAACTTCAATAAATAACAAATGAATAAAACTAAATGTTGAGTAATAAAATAATATGGTATTGAATAACAAGAATAATACAGTAAATGCATACCTCTACAAGCCATCGGCGCAAGCAGTCATGATGAACCGTACTAACATCACCACGGCATTGACATGGTTGAATTAATGGTCCAGCATCCTGAGTCTCATTGTCATAACAAATCCAACAATCTTTGCTATTGAGTAATCCACTACTCGATAGCAGTTTTGTATCTACAAGTTCACGTTTTTCTTGCAATTCAATTTCTTTTGTGTACTTTGATTGATCTAAATCCAATCGTTTAAGAATTCTTTTTGGATTGAGAATCCATAGTTGTTCTGGGCTATTTGTAATAACAAAGTAAATATTAAATGGGAGATATCAATAATGTATTTAATTATCTTATTTTTAATTTTTTTTTTTTTCAAAATTACTACCTCATACAATTCCAAAGTACACAAGGAAACCACAAAGCTACTCCAACTTCGATGACACGAAAAACAATATTATGCCAGTTACGACTATATAAAGGAACTCTGTAATTAATTAATTTATTATTATTATTGGAATGTAAACTTGTCACTGAAATAAGAGTATAAAAATGTGTACTTCGTCTTCCAAAATTCACTTAGTGTTTCACTAAAGAGAAATCCAACGACAATAAAGAGCATAAATGCTTGTGATAAAATTCCAAATCGCGATTGATGAAGTTGAGAAGTATTAACTTGTTGTAAATTAATCGATTCAGAAGATATAGATTGAACTGGTTCAAAAAGTTTAGCAGTTACTGACTCTTCAATATTTTTAACATTTTGGGGAGTGCGTAAGTTTGTAGAAATTGAAGTAACTGGATGCTGAGTTAAAAAGCCTCCACGGATCTAAATGAAAAAAAAAAAAAAAAAACAAGTAAAGTAACAAAAGTAATGAACATATAATTGTTTTTGTATTGTTAAAAATCAAAATAATTAATGACTGATTTTATCGATTTTACCTTGAAAAATACTTCAACTCCATAGATTAAATAAAATATTACAACTATGAACAGAAGTACCGCATAGCAACCATTGAAAATGTGAATGTAAAAACTTTGATCGACTTCAGAATTAATTTGAGATACAATTAGCTCAGCCAAAAGTAAAGAGTATGTAATAATGTTGAAAACAACGAATCCTAAAAATGATTTTGATAAGAATTGTGGCTTATCAGTTCGTATGTCACGTATATGGAATACTTCAGCCCAAAAACAAACAATTAGAGATGATCCGCTTAAGAGAAGAGGATAATAAATAGATGACAATGTTCTTGCCCAACTCTCTTTGAATGCTGTCTGAAAATTATTAAATAATCATTATTAAAATAAATTTCTTGCAACAAATAATAAAATAATATTGATGTCGATATTTTTTTACCGGACAAGTAAAGTAAGCTCCTCGGACTGCAGTAGCTAAGAAAACAATAAAATAAAGAACTTTTTGTGTAGTAACCCTACAAGCTCTTAAAAATGATGGTGCTTTCATTTTCTGCCATTCAGCGATAATACACATAACTAGCTGTGTTAAGCAAACAAATGCCAGAATAAAAAACATCGTTGCGAAAGCTACATAATAGCTAAAATTGGGCGAGTGACAATCACTCCCATCAAATTGGATCTGTAATAAAAGTATTTTAAAATATAATTTCATTAATAACATAAGTTAATAATAATAATGATTTTAATAGATTGAATTATTTACAGTTGTTTCGACAAATATTTATATTTTATATAATTAAGATATTGAATGAAATAAATAAAATATGTTGCAAAGATAACAATATAACTAATTATTCAACTTAATTTATTCAGTTAGACATAAATTTATTATCGAGTAGAATATAATAAATATTTTACCTCACACAGACAAGTTCCATTGTGACATTCTCCATGACCAGAACAATTATCATTGCCACAAGTACTATTCCAAGCCATCATTCCGAATTTCATAAGTAGAGACAAGGGATTTTGGGTACTTAAAGTAATCATTTGTTCCATGATGGTGAATTCCCACCACGAGCTGCACTAAGGCAGACTAAGAGAAAATGATTAAAATTTATACAATATTTCATTATAGCTTTTACAGAAAAATGCATGCAACTCAAAATTAATAGTAATTATAGAAATCTCACAACTATGACATTGAACGAATAATATGTACATCGTTTAATACACTTCTAATTATTCGAACATTAAAAAAAAATATATTTTTGAAGCTATGTTTTTATAAATTGTTTAATTGAATTGTGACTTTCGTCAAAATAGTCAACTATACAAAAAATGATATAAAATAACACAAACACAACACTGAATTTTTTTACATATGTGAATCAACATGTGCAAAATATTTTTCAAGGAAATAGATGTCTATGTCCGTAAAAGAAATAGTTTATATATAATTACCGTGTCTAAATTGTTGTACAATTCTGTAAAAAAATTTTTGGGAAAATTCTATTAAAGAGACACAACAGATTTGAATTACAGTCCAACTGAAAGACACAGGTACACCTGCCATACAATTGATAACGAGTTGATATCTCACATTCGTCAGCTGTTTTTCTCACTAATAGTTTTTTAACAACAAACTAGAAAATTAAAATATAAACACTATTTTACACTAAATGTTACTTCAGAATGTGTATTATCAATAATTAATCATTAGTAATTCATAATTGTTTCGTTCCATGAAAAGAAAACTTTTTGTGACTGATATAACGGATTATAGTCGAACCAAGAAAAGAGTACTCTCGATTTGGTGTCTAAACTCACGCCCCCGTAATAAAATCTTATGAGGACGTGACATTAGACACTAAATCGAGGCTACAGTCGAACTGAGAATATATTAAAAAATATATGAAGCTGAAAAAAAAAACGTGATGCCTACGATGTATACTAACAGCAGGTACAAAGTATACTTAAATTAAGTATAATTATTGTTTAGTACAAGTATTCTTTCTGCAATAAGGATGTACACACACATACTCTTTTGTCACCAAAAATATTATGAAAATTGAAGTAGACTTGACATTTTATTATACTAATCCAATTATAATATTTCAGTCAACAAATGCTTATAGCTGATGTTTTTACTGCTCAATACTAATGAACCACTTACTCACATAAAAATCATCATTTACCAAATACACTTACATTATTTACTTGTACCACGTACATTAATTATTCATTAAGAATATATTCATAACTTCTTGTAAGAAAAAAATTAGTTGAAAGCATGTCTGCTTTTTACTTATAGAAAGTTCAAAAACTACTTGTCTCAAAAACACTTTCTACTCCGATTTTGTAAAAAAATTATTAATTTTGAATATAAAGTTGACTTCTTATTAATATTATATTTCCTTCTGTCGATAATGTAGTTTTTTTATACCGTAAATATTATTTACTTATCTCAAGTAAAATATTATCAGAGAGAAGACTGAGAGTAGCAATGCCATTTAATAGTGAATTTTAAAGTAACCATCATAATTAGTTTTTTACTGATTTATATTTTATTCAATTCTTACAGAAATAAACACGGTAGTGGTAGTACTAAGTACAATTAGTTTAATATCTATTTAATTTATCTGTTTTCTGTTTAGTATTGATATTAATACTTTATTCGATTAATGGATGTTTTTAAATATGTATTTGATTTAAATTAATAATACTTATAAATTTGGTTGAAGTCTCTCCACTCAAAAACATCGTTTAAATAAAACATCCTTAAGTTTAAATAAATCTCCTGAAGCTCCGGCAGCTGTAATGAAATGACATTCAAAAGGAATGTGATGTGTAGGCAAATCTTCTACCGTACATTAGTCTTTATCATCATCCCTAGACCATTTAATTAAATAGTCTAGAGATGATGGTAAAGACCAATGTACGGTAGAAGATTCAAAAAAATTTCAAATTATATATAAATAATAGATTATGATAAAATCGACGTTTTATAATACCTATTGATGCTTTAATGTTTTGTTTATGCCATTTTTTTGCACATAAAAATTCGCAAAAAATCAAAAATAAAGTTATGTTTAATCGATAGAGAATTAAATTCTCTATCGATTAGTATATATAAAAACCTGTACTAGATTTTGACAATTTTTCATTGTAATGCAGGGTGCCGCGGGACTTGAAAAATAAAATCTACGTAGATTTTAACCGAGGCGAAAAATGAGAGTATTTGGGTAAAGAAGCCTGTGTTACTATTATCTATTGTCATAAAAACTTTTATGACTGCCTATTGTATTTTTTATTACTAGACCTTTTCTTCTTGCCTACAGGGATCTCATAATCTCCTTACTCTATTACTGTATTTTCTCTCTTACACTTTCTGATGAAGTAGGCTGTTTTACTTGCACTTTTCTTTCAATAACGCAGCTGTTTGGTATGAGTGCGAGTGAAATAGAGAATTCTTGCGCACATCTTTATTATTTTGTATACTCAACAAGTGTAAAATATTCGTGCTTACATGTCGAGCGGAAAATTTATTTGTAAGAAAGTAACTTTAAATAATATTCCACTCGAATAATTCTATCTAATTGATTCCATTGGAATAATTTTCTCCCGAATTGTTTATCAATATTTAGATCTAAAATGAAATTAATTAAAAAAAAAGCTCCACACGAGCTTCGAACTCGCGAACGCTGGCTTCATAATCATGCATATTTCCGCTAAGCTAAGGATTAAATTTAAAAGAAATTTTGAAAGTTACTTTCAAATTATGTTTCAAGTTGCAGTTTTTTTTGCTTGAAAAATAAGGTGTATTAATTTTTTATTTTCCTCATATATTAATTTCTAATATAAATAAATAAAACTTCGAATTTTTTATTTAAATACTTTAAAAAATTAAAAAAAAAAAATTATACGGAATCGATAGAGAATTAAATTCTCTATTAATATAAATGATATGATCCATTCCGTTAATCGTAAAATGAGTAATTTTCCATCTGATATTTTGTTTCTTTACACACAGAGTGTTTCGCTAAATGCTCATCATGTTATTTTGCTCTCCAGTACACTCCACGTTTTGTGCATTTTAATGCAAAGCTAGTCGCAAATATAATTCTATTGAGTATTGGCTCCAATAATTTGTAAAAATACAAATTTTTTATTTGGTAGCCAAATATATAATGTATTAGTATTGACAAAGTCAGTTATATGTAAAGATAGATGATTAAAACAAAAGTAAATAGTACAATTGATTCAACAAACTACTATAATGCTTTTTAGATAAGAATATTTGAATGCTTGCATGAATATATCCATGTCTGGAACAACTAATTTTTGATTACGAAATAATTTATTTAATCTGTTAAGGGAGTTGAATTATAAATAACTAAATTATAGAAGAATATAAAACCTATAAGTGACCAAAAAATTAAAGTTATCTGTAGTGCAAAAGTTATAATTCTTTTTTTCTTGTTTATCTAAACTTAATTATCGAATCATTAATGATAATAAAAATGATGAAGTATAAATATTTAAAAGAGCGCGTCGCCGCGGTAGCAGCATAGAGTTGATACTTAGACGAGTGATTTTCTGTTGATCTCAAGTACAATTGTTAAATATTAATCCTTAAAATTCACGTACAGTTTTAATTCTTTTTTTATATCTATCTGAAATAAATTAATAAATTGTATATGATAATAAAAATGATGAAGTATAAATATTTAAATAAGCGCGTCTCCGCGGTAGCAGCATAGAGTTGATACTTAGACGAGTGACTTTTTGCAACCTATGACGATAGAAGCAATGGTTACTTTTAATAATATATTGTGGTTCGTGTTTTTTTCTAGTAGCTATTTTTACTCTCCATAATGCCGTAAAATTTTATGATTATCTTTCGTAGTTTTGAAGTAAATTAATTCTCTTAAGGCTGGGCTAAAGGTGAGAGGGACATCCGTCCCCAAATTAATGCCGCTCAAGAGCAATTCTCTCATCAGATAAATTCAAAGCAATAAATATCAATTCGTAATTATTTATGCTGAAACTCTATAATATACTGCCTTTTTAAATTTCTATATTTATTTTTATCTGTTCAAAAATTTATTATATTTTTTATCATGCGTTATAATAAATGTTTACAATTGTCAAATATTTAATTTATATTCAAATATTTTATTTCCTTACAAAAGTTATGCTCCGACTTTTTTACAATCATCACTTTTAGCAGTTGTACCCAATAATTTAAAACGGTAAATTACCTCGCTACGATAGAAGAGAAAAAAATTCCAACTAGTGTCTTAGTTTTTTGATAGGTGGCACTGTTGACACTTTTTTACGAATGAATGAAATATACCGTTCTGAAGTTAGCAATGAGAATCGCTGAATTTGGAGGAAAAAAATTATTTCGAATTTACTCTAAGGCCGAGTATCACCGACTGGGGTTAAACTGCGGTTTAAACTATAGTTAAGTCGCTAGTTTAAACCTCTGCTGAACCTTGTAATAGTGGCGCCATCTTGTCGTTTTAAATATAACGAACTAAAATGATTGAATGAATTAAAAAAATTCTAAAAGTTTCAAAGCTAAGCTAAGTATTTACTTGCGTTAATTGTTTACAGTTTAAAAATTGAATAGTAATTTAAATTCGAATAGAATTGAACTGTAATTTCGATAATCATGTAAAAAAATGTTATAATTCATTATCTTCATAAATTAAATTTTTATATACATTATATAAACTTTTCCATCAAGTTGCAGCAACGACGAGAGTGAATATTCTATTCAGTATGATTTCTTCGGATGAGGACAGTGATGACAGCAATGGTCAGCAACCAGTCCCTCGTGGGCCAGATCCAAGGTGGATTCGTCCAGGAATTGATTATTTTGCTATTTTAAGTAATAAACGGTTTTTCCGACGGTTCAGGTTACATAAATGTAGTTTTTCAATGCTACTTCGAAAAACTGAACATTTTTTAGAACCAATGTCTCCGAGGTAAACATACATATCTACATATCCTCGTGTAAATATTATTCAACATGATTAATTGTCTCGCTATTTGCATACAGAAACCGACCCATTTTGTCAACAATCCAGTTGCTACTAGAACTGCGATTTTTTGCTACTGGATCATTCCTAATGACATGTGGTGATTTTGTGGGTGTCAGTCCAATGTCTGCTTGCCGGATTGTTCATCGCGTATTAGCAGCTATTGCTAGTCTTCGAGCTGAGTTTATTTATTTACCAGCAAATCCCCAAGAATTAAGACAATCTCAACAAGAATTTTTTAATATCTTAAGCTTTATTCGAGTAATTGGCTGTATAGATGGCAAGCATGTTAGGATCCAGTCCTACGGTGAGAAAATATATATTTTTTATTAATTTCTTGTACAGCTATAACAGAGTTTGATACAATTTTTTTGTTTATTATTATTTTAGGTGGAGATGACGCAGAACTGTACAGAAACAGAAAAGGATATTTCTCAATCAATGTACAAGGTGTTGTTAATGCCAGACTAGAGTTAATTGATATCGTTGCCCGTTGGCCTGGGTCAGCTCATGATATGACAATGCTTAATCATTCCAGAATTAAGTACTTATTCGATAACGGCATGTACGGAAATTCACTACTACTTGGTGACAGTGGATACCCATCTCGCTTACCTTATTTGATGACACCACTGGCTGCACCGGGAACACCTCAAGAAGATCTGTATAACGAAGCACTGATAAGGACTCGTAATGTTGTAGAACGCACTTTTGGAGTATGGTCACGCAAATTTGCTGCTCTTAACATTGGCTCTCATTTTCAAGGAGTGGAAAAAACTTTGAATATGATTGTTGCTACAGCAGTTTTGCACAATATTGCTCGAAGAGTAGTACCTCCACCTCAAATCAATCCTCATATTTATGACGCAATTCCTGAAATAAATCATTCACCACCGCCAGGAGTAGATGCTAGACAACATATAATAGAGACCTATTTCCAGGGGTACGTTATTAAATTGAACAAATAGTTTATTACTAATTATTAATGATTAATCATGTTTAATTTGCAGATTAATATAACTATTGGGTGAAAACAAAGGACAGGCAGATGATTCAACGAATTATTTTTAATTTAGCAAATTTTAACTAATACTGAAAATTTGTAAATAATCTGTAAATATACAATAATCGATTAAAATGTAGTTAAAAATAATTTATTGGCGTTAGTCTTCACTGTTTGAAATCCTTAAAAATTTTTCTACTCCAATTAAACATAAAAGTTTGAATCTTAATTGTAAGAATGGCTTATTTTTTAACACACATTAAGATTATATTACATCTAAATTTATACATTTTTCTTTTTATTTTAATTCTTCAGAAATATGAAAATATTCTAAAATCATAAAAAAACAACTGAAATACAGAAATATCTATTTGTTCTTTTGTGATGCAAAAAAAATGTATCAATCTTAATTTCCACTATTGACTGTTCCATTTACATATTATTCTTCAATTAAAATGTGGAAGTAAAAAATTTAATAAGCATTAGGGAATTGAGTGTGTGAGACGTACTTAATAATGCATTATTAAAAAAGATATTTCACGTAAATGTAACGACCAGAAAACTATTTCATGTTAACTCTTGCGGTGATCCTGTTATTGGTCTACAGATGCTGACATGACTGGTAGAAAAATAAATTTATATATTCATGTAGGCTAGAGAACACAAGCTGGTGATGCACCTTCAAGAAAAGATGTCACAGAAGTTGACAGATAGACAGCCTACACAGCGAGATGGATTGCTAAATCTTCAGGAAAAGTTTTCACTAGCTAGCTGAATTCTGTAGACCTTGTTAAGTACAAGTTTTATATGCTCTCAGAGCAGCAGAACTTTCTTCTATTACTGCTTTGGACTATGGTACTCCAGTCAGAGTTATCAGAATTATGGTACTCCAACAGAGTTATCTCAAAATGAATTACTGGGAATTCTTAATGAATATGTTGACATGAGACTAGAAAAAATTTGTAAAGAATGCAATTTACAGCAGCCAATTTACTGACAAACATATACATGTAGACATTGTTGTCGAGATTATTTCATCTTACAGCTGAAGAAAAGCTTAATTGCTGGTAAACGCAATTAATTGAAATAAATAATTTTTTATTGATATTAGGCGTTCTTTCTTTTTATTATTTATTATATTTATTATATATTATTTATTGATAATTTAATCTCAATTACAAAATCTTTATAACATCATGTCTCTTATTTTGTATTTTTAACGTAATATATTTTAGTGTATCAAATTTTGGCATGTTATTAAAATAATAATTAATTAAACTTTTTTTAACTATCAGAACATCAATAATCAGATCTACCTTTTTCTTCTATATATTATTAATGTAAAATATTTAATGAGTAACGCAACAAATTATTAAATTTTACTATAAAATGCATAAAAACTTATAAACTTTCAATGAAACAAATCTTATTTTTGTTTTACTATCTGTAAATTGGCCTAGCAACAAATCATCATAATCTTATATACTTCTCATTATTAAAGAAAAGAATCAATCATGAATTATAAATAGAGTAATTTGCTAAATAATAACTTGCCAAATGAGAAGCTCAAAACTTTTGACTTTTTCCTGTCATTATTTACTGCTATTTAATATGAGAGTAATTTCTTAGTAATTATGTTAATGTTAACTGTTTCTCAGTAATTACGTTTTGCACCATATGTATGTTCCAAGTTTGCTTTGCGAAGTTCTCGGTGGAGAATTTGAATTCTCAATTCTTTTTCAGTGACGCCTAATTCTTCTTTTTTTAAACTTTTTTTCAAAATTTCAATTTCTAATTTGTGTTTCTCTTTAGCATGTTCTATTATTAATTTAGTAAGTTCGTCTTGACTTATTTCTTCTTTTTGCTGAGAATTTGTATCATTCGATTTTTTAAACTTCTTATGAATTTTAACATTTTCTTCTTGGAATAAATCTTTTGAAATTAATTCATCATCAATAACATATTCATCTGCATTTGATTGCCCATCACTATTTGTAAATATATTTGCATTATTGTCACTTCTTGTTTGGGATGTTACGGTACAAGAACTTGCATTTATTTTGTTCAGTAGAGGAAGACTTATCGGTGACTTCAATTTTTCAACTGAGTATTTGCTCCAATCATTTAACATATTTGTTTTTTTTAAATGCTGTAAAGATAAATTATTACTCATTTTTTGAAACCTTAAATAAAACTAATAATTAATGGTCTACATTTACGAATTATTGAGTTATTTGTTTATCATTATTTTTATTTACTTGAAGAAAATACTACTTATTGTAAAAAAAGAAACGTACTGAATAAATATCGAAATTGGGATCAGCATTCTCCATATCACAAAAGGACTCATCATCCATTTCAATTATGGCTCCATCTGAAATAATTATATTAATATATGTGGAGATTAAAGTATTAACATTATCATATAGCACTTCAAAATATCGTTACCTGAAGTAGGGATAGAGTCAGAATCATAAATGTTTTGTAAACATTTTACTGAAGGCTCATGCATGATACCTCGAACTCTTTCATATAAGGGATTCATATCAACAGTACATGCTCCACCACCTGTAATATATTAATTATAGCATATCAAACAATAAAATTATAAAAAATTTGTAAGATAAGGTGATCATGCATTAAGAATATGGTGATATCTTGAATATACAAGAGCTTGTATAAAAAGATAGATGTTTTTAAATAATTCATTACTTAATTTTGGTAGTGACGTCAAAGGTAATGTGGGTGACAACGTTGATATGTCATTTACTAATAACATCATATACTAAATATTTAAAAACAACTCTAATCAGTTTGAAATTACGTGAAATAAATTACCTGTTCCATACAGCTTTTGTTGCAATTCTCCATTATAGGCTCGTGTTAATTTTTTCAAGTTGTTCCATTGTGTTTTCAAGTTTACAACCGTCCTTTCATATGGAAACTTAAGATTGTGGCTCTTACAAATTTTTTCCCACGTTGCTTCTTTTTGCTCTAAAACGATTTGATTTGTATTTTTATTTTCGATAATATGTTGATAAATCGATATTTCATCAACAAGTGATTCTTTTTCTTCTTGAGAAAAATTTCTGGATCTTTTTTGTTGGTTACTTGGTCCACTCATTTTTGAAAGTTATCAGAAAAGTACTTGAACTTATTTAATATATATATTGAAAAGTAATGTAAACAATTGAACATCGAATAATTATATTATTTTATGATACTACTTTTGAAACAAATAGTTTCACTTGCTCATCGCGCTTTAACACAAATATGTAATGTAGTCACATACCTATAAAAACGACAAGATGGCGCGATTGTTGCCAGGTTTAGCAGAGGTTTAAACTAGCGGTTTAACTATAGTTCAAACCGCAGTTTAACCCCAGTCGGTGATACTTGGCCTAAATGCTTCATTCAATTTTACATTTGCTTCAAAGTTAAATGTATTATTACTAAAGATATTTCAAAAAAAGTCATACAAATATACAATCTTTAAAAGAAATTGTTTAGAATGAATAATTTTCAATTTTATTGGCTTATATTGATTGCTTTTCGATTGCTTCATTAGATTATAAAGTCAAAATTATCATTTAAATATTTTTTCTCATAATAAAATAAACCTCTAATTATGGCGGTAGATGCTGCGTTCAGATTGAACATGACTGAATATAAACTGGATCTTTAATGTATATAAACATTCATTTTGTTCACTTAACCCTTTCTAATGCATAAATTACAATTCTATTATAATTCTTTATTCATTACATGTATTTTTCTAAAAAATAAATTTTTTAATCAGAGACTTATTGACGAAAAAAAGTAAAACGTCTAAAGTATCAATATATATCTTTTTTTTATTAAGACAATTTAAATAAAAAATCTTTTTTTATTAAAAAAAATCAAATAGAAGTAGAGCTCAACAACCATTGGTATTGGTAACCACTTGATAAAAGCGGGAAAAATTCAAACAGTCGTTAGTGCAATGCAATTTTTTTTTATTCAAAAACAATTGCTTAAAATGATTGTTTTTAAAATCTATATATACACCATCAAAAGAAGCATTTGCTTCATCTATTTAAACATTTGCTTCACTCTCAAGTACTTTATTTATCAAAAAAACCTGAAAAATGTACATTGTTCTTCAAAGTCATACAAAGCTTCAACATTTGGATTGCTTCACGACTGCTTTCATTACCAGTTGACTTTTTTTTGCAATATAAATCTTTTTTTTATTAATAAAAAATACTTCTAGTACCATTAAATAGCGTAGAGCGCTGCAATAATTTTCTAGTCACTTACATATGATCTTGTATAGAATGCATTGTAATGTAGAAAATAATCTTTTTTTTGATTGTCAGGTGGTACCTCGACGTCAAAAATATTTATTGTACAGAACTGTCATAAGCTTCTTTCAAGACAAACAATTATCTGTTCAAATAAGATTATGAAAAAAATTCAGAAGCTCCTTTACCTGATAGTGTTCGTGTAATTAAAGATGAAGATGTTGATCATTGGAGAAATGTACAAACTAGTGAAGAATTGAAAGATGTGCATTATAATTTTATGCTTTATTACAGCCATGACATCCCAGCAATGTAAGAAGCTGTAAGGAAGAACAAGAAAGAGGCCAGTAGACAAGAAAGAGATTGTTGAAGCAGCACAAATGATGGTAGCAATACAGTTAGCTTGTGAACCTCTTGTTAGAAAGTGTGTGAGAGAAATGTATATGGAACGAGAAAAATTATCAGTAATATCTACAAAAAAATGGAATTGATAAGATGGATGAAAACTATCCTACCAGACAGCACTGAGTGTTCGCAGCGAGCTCCTAGCAAGCTTTCGTTTCTGAGTTGCAACTCAGAAACGGCTCTCTAGAGAGCTCGCCGTGAGCTCTTATGCGCCGTTTAGAGAGGAGAATTAAAGTTAAAAAAAAAAGCTCCCCAAGAGCTCCCCAAGAGCTTATTTTTCTGATCTCTCGAACAACTCGCTGAAAATAATAGCACCCCCAAAATTACATGGAATAAGGGTTAATTTTAGAAAATATCATATTTTAAAACAAAGTTAATATACATGTTTTTTTAATTTATATTTGATTCTTACATACATACTAATTAACAAATAATATTAAAAGTATTAATTAATATATTAAAATATATTAAATATTGGATATTAAATATATATATATATATATATATATATATATATATATATATATATATATATATATATATAATATATTAAATAAATGAATATAATATGTTATAAATGAAATTGGTTTAGCCCGCGGCGTTGGCTTTGTTCAAGCGATCACGGGCATGCTGTAGCCACGATTGTGTTGTGGTTTGTATGTCGTGTGCAGTACAATCTGCATACTTCTCTCGAAAAGCCTCTGGAAAATTTCGATCATATTAAGATACAATCAGTTACAACCCTTGTAAAACAAACCGATAGAACCGGACAGAGAACGACAGGATGTCTATTCGGTTGTACATGCCTTTATCGTATGCTATCGTACCTATAATAGAAAATTTATTTCCGAATAGAGATTTAAATCGTAATCTATCGTAATCCATCCGGAAATATTTAAACGTGAATCTGAGACACATTTTTTGTCGTATCATATCGTTTCTTGTCATAAATAACAATTAGAAAGCTTATCGTAATCTATCGTAACTAAGCGTAACCAGAAATCTTGTCGCTTAATATACGGAAAAAAGGACGAACAAGAATGTGCATATAATTTCCTGTCGTAACTTATCGTGACGTCCGAATAAGACGTCTATCGTAATCTATGACAACTTTTTGGAGACTGTAATTCTATCGTATTAAATTCGAAAAACATAACAGGCAGTAAGCAAGAATAAACACAAACATTTATGTCGTATTGTGTCGTAATCCATGAACAATATATATTAATTCACTATTAACAATTTATACATACAAAAGAGAATGCGATCGTATCCTGTTGTAATTAATCGGGAATATATCATTCACTTCAGAATATACTGTCGTATTCTGTTGTAATTAATCGTGAATATATTATCCACTTTAGTATATTCTATTGTATCCTGTCGTAACTAATCGTAGATACTCTACTTATTTCAGAATACTCTTTCGTAATCAATCGTCAATATATCATTCACTCTAGAATATTCCATCGTATTCTGTCGTAACAATTCGTTCATATTCTACTTATTTTAGAATACTCTGTCGAATTCAATCGTAAATATATAATTTACTCTAGAATATTCTGTCGTATCCTGTCGAAACTATTCGTACATATTCTTCTCATAGCAGAATTTCCTGTCCTATTCTGTCTTAATCAATCGTAAATCTATCATCCACTCTAGAATATTTTATCGTATCATGTCGTAAGTAGTCGTACATATTCTACTTATATCAGAATCTCCTGTCGTATTCTGTTGTAATCATTTGTAAATACTTTGATAATTAAATTTAATACAATTGTAATTTTTTGTTTACAGCAGGCGAGTTATTGGTGATTAAGTAATGAAGACATGTAATTGTGTTATACTAATTTTTTTATTCTTTGATAAATTCAAACTTACAATTCTTTTTATTTATTGCTCTATAACTTTATATCGCATACATTTCAGCATGTATCGTAGTTACATGGCATATTACATGAATAAGTTTCACTTCCCGTGTTCATTTCTATCATTTTATTTTTTATCTGTTCTATTTTGAATAATTGAATTTCTTCTACATCTTTTACTGTAACTATATAATCTATGTTGAGATCTTCAAAAATTACACCTTCGGTAACGAGTTCTTGCCCAATTATAAAACATAAATCATTTATTACAATAAATTTACATATCCTTATTATCTTATCAGGTTCTTTTATTTGTACTATCGAGTCATTCATTTTTATTGATTTACTATAATCCGTTGTATGATATACAGCACCTTTGAAAATACATCTATCGAAAACATAGCCCGCTGTATTTCTAGGAAAATGGCTACTTAATACTGAACAATATTCGTTGACGTTTTCTTTGAAAGTTCCCGTTCCTATTAGTACTGCATTGTCGTTCGTTTTAGTGGAATGAAGCGTCAATCCATTCATATCGAATATTGCATTGCAAAATGTTGAACATATTTCTGATATAGATTCATCTTGTATGTAATTTTTAAAATTAAGGCGTTTCAGATAATTTTCGACCATTTGAACATCAACATTTTTAGGGCTTTTTACTAATCGTTTTAATTTGTATATATGACTTTCGTATGGAAAGGCTGATGTTGCCCATAGTGGTCCAGACTATCGCACAGAATCACATAAATGAACAGCGCTGTGTAAATTGAATGTTACAACAGATGGATCGTAAAATAATTGAGTTTCCGCGACAAATCTATACAAATCTAGTTGACATTGATTCAAATCACTGCGTGATATTTTATTTTGCAATAGTATGTAAAGACTACGTGTAAATAGTAAAAAACATTTGAGGATTCTTTCATCTAATATGTCTTTCAAACATGGAAAACTATAATACAATGTCCATGAAAGCCATTCAGCTGCTTTCCATTTGTTACGCTCCTGTAATGAAAGGGGAGAACGATAAATCTCTCGTGGGGGTTTTATATTCGTTAATCTATCGTTGATTTTTTGTTTTGCATCAGCTTTCAATGAATACACGTTGCCAGCTGCTGTCCACAAATCCCACAGTTGTTGAGCTACTCCCAAAATCATGCCATGCATATATTCAACTGGAAAACCCCACACAATATCAACTGATTTTAAAGATAATATTTTGCCTTCGCCTTTTACCCCTCGATAACTAACATTGTGTTTGTTAGTTTGACTATTACCGACTTTCCTATGTATGTTTACAACATCTTCTAAGTGACTTTCGTGAGTACGAGAAGCAGCATCTTCTGTATTGAAGTAAAGATGCAATATCGCACACAACCTCTCAGATACGTTCCTTCTTGATAACACCAAGAACAGCCATAGTATCCATTAAAT
Source organism: Chelonus formosanus (assembly GCA_028641665.1). Taxonomy (NCBI): domain Eukaryota; kingdom Metazoa; phylum Arthropoda; class Insecta; order Hymenoptera; family Braconidae; genus Chelonus; species Chelonus formosanus. The sequence goes on from CM054002.1 coordinate 13,342,779, forward strand.
TGCACACGGTTCTGTAAAATAGGTCTAGCAACACTATCTACAATTCCAAAGAGTGGTACCAATTTTACATTAATTTCTTGACCTATATAATTTTCCATAATAAATCCGGATTCGCTTAGTTTTTGTGCTTTGTCGACAAAATATTTAAGAAAAATATTCATGAAATTGTGTGAGGGTTCATTTTTCACGACACAAAGCGCGATTAATATAAGGTTTTTGAATCGTTTTTCAGGTGAAAATTCATTAATTGATAATTGAAGAGGCCAAAAACTCTTTTTGGAGCTTTTGAAAACTGGTGCTCCATCTGTATTGAAATTATACGTTAAAACTATACTTTCTTTACTTTTATTTTGCTTAATAACAGATTTCTTTGATTTATAGATTTGACTATCATACAGATCGTTAATACTCGAAGAATTGTTACGAGATTTATTGTTTATTACTTTAATATTATTGATTAACTCTTTATAAATATCTTTATTGCTCAATAGAATTGATATTTGATGCTCGATATTTAAATAGATAAAGTGATTGTCTGAATTTAACAAAATTGTATTCTCTTGGTGACATTTAGCACATAAAATAACAGTATTTTTTATACAATTTTTCGGCAAAGGCTGTGTCAAAAGACAATTACATTTTGAGCAATAGTAAATAAATGAATATGTCGTATTCGCAGCGCTAAATTTGTTTTCTGTATTATGACAACTAAGATTGATATTGTAAAACCTAGGTCTGGCAAAAACTTTAGCTAGATTCATCGTTGCTGATGTAGCTTCCTTAGTCCATTCGAATCGTATCGACAAAGCAATAACCATGTCACATGCTTCTTCAACAGTTATTCCACTCGCCTTAAACATTATTGTATGATCTCTGGCTGTAAACTGTTCACGTGTTGACTCCAATGTAATACATTCATCCTCACTCGATTCTTCTGATTCTGATGATCCCTCGGTCAAGTTATCTTGTACCGAATCTCGATAATTTTCCCATGGAGCATTTAAAGTATGATGATCATCGTCAATTGTTTCATGAAATTCCGGATGAGCATTTGGAATTGATTGTGATTCAGTGCATTCTGTATAAATAAAATACAATTGTATGACAGAGAAATTAATTTAAATTTGAAAAAAATCACTGAAGAAAAGTATGCAGGTAATGATAATGGTAACTATTCCCTTGTAAAAAAAAAACGACAGAACCGTATAGAAAACGATAGGGAAGTTTTCTGTCATAATCATGACAGGACGGTTGAAAAAATTGATAAAAAAATCCTTATTCTCTGAGTATTGAATATACATTGCCAACAATAAGGTGAACGTAAAATTCTTTAACAACTCAAGTACACAATTAATTGTTAAACTGTAAAATATCCTTGCAGCTTAGAAACAATTACCCTGATCTGCCATTAATCTCAGTTTATCTATACATTTAAAAGAAAAGAAACTATAACCAGAAATTTGTAATTTTACATCTGTAGAATATGCCGTCAATATAAAAAATGAAGGGAATAATATATTTACGATTGATTATGACAGGATACGATCAGATGTTGTCCCGTAAATAATATATATGTACGATTGGTTACGATAGAATACAATAGGATATTTAAGAATAAATGGAATAGGGGAGAGTGGGGTAAATACGAACGCTGGGTAATTGCGAACACCCATATTTGGCTATGTTAGAAGGGGTGGAAACATATTCTCAATATTGCAATCGAAAGTCGATCTCTAATGCAAAGCCTGACAAACAGTAGTAAAGAGACAACACGCTCGATGTACAAAATATGTTGACTTAATTATTTTCCAACAAGTTTACGTAATTTTTGAGTAAAATGGAATAGGTGTCTAACAATGTGACCAAGAGCATGAAGATCCTCCCAATGACGATTGGATAAAATGTAACAAATGTAATTTATGGGGCCCACGAAAACTTTATGACGAGTGAAAGTTTATCAAAAGGATTTATCTGTGATTTAAATAATGATAGAATTCACACCATCCGTAATTACCCTACGTGCTGTGGGATAATTCCGAACCCCAAGGTTTTGTTCATTTATAAGTATTTGATTTTTTATTGAAAATTCATCCACGTTGATTGTGAGATCTTAAGCTTTATTAATTCAAGTAAACTTTCAATAATAAATAACATTCATAACTTTAACTACTTTTGTTTTATTTCTGTTTCCCCTTAGGTGTTCGCAATTACCCCACTCTCCCCTACTGATGATTTATTACGATATGATGTTTACGAGTGAATAATATATTTACGATTTATTACGACCGCATACGATCGGATATTCTCTAGTATATATAATATTGTTCATGGATTACGATAGAATACGAAATCAATATTTGTGTTTATTGTTGCTAACTGCTCTTTATGTTTTCCAAATTCAATGCGATAGAATGATATTTTCCGAAAAGTTGTCATAAATTACGATAGACGTCTTATTCAGACGTTACGATAGGAAATTATATGCACATTTTTGTTTGTCCTATTTTCCATATTTAAAACGACAAGATTTCCGGTTACGCTCAGTTACGATAGATTATGATAGGGTCTCTAATCGTGATTTACGACAAGAAACGTTATGATACGAAAAGAAATGTGTCTCAGATTCACGTTTGAATTTTTCGGATTGATTACGATAGATTACGATTTAAATCTTATAGGTACGGTAGTGTACGATAAAAGCATGTACAACTGAATAGAAATCCTGTCGTTTTGTCTGGTTCTATCGGTTTGTTTTACAAGGGTTATGCCCCGATTTTTCGAGAGAAATTAAAACGCGATTGTATTTACTTCAGTAGTAAGCATATTTTCTGATAATGATGAAATATAATAAATTCTATTTGTATTCTAAAATGAGGAAGGAAAAATACCATCTGGGCTTTTGTTTTTTTTATCATATACTATTATTCTTTTCCACAAGGGAAATGTAATAAAATGATTGATTTATTATTATTTTACCGATAATAGTTGAATTTCTGCTATTTCCAAATGATTCATCTAAAATTTGATAGTTGTTGTCATTTGGTTGATGGCATTCTTGATTATTACATAAAGCCATATTTGCTTGAGAACATTCTGTATCAATGGAAAAAAATAAGAACATAATTATTATTATAATAACGAATGATAAAAAGTGTTGTAAATAGACACATTCATTACATGCTTTACCTGCACTTGTGGAAGCGTTTGAAGCAGTCATTTTTCTCCACCTTCGAGCTGTTGTCTCACTGACTTGAAATTCATTGTATGTTGGATCCAAAAATAATTTATACCTCTTTCTTTTTTGTTTAAACAAATTGTTATTTGACGTATTGCGGTTTGCGTTTTTCATTGTGTGAACATGTTCAATGTATAAATGTTGCTTAATAAATCACCAAAATAAATGTCAGAGAGAATAATTGTTGTATAAGTAATATGAACTGATTTATCTGTCTCCAAATAATTTTTATCACAGACGGAAATAATGATTTAAAATTTTTTCAAAAAGTCTGTTTTGCATGTACGTGACATTAATTAACCGGTAATTAAATGACAGCAAAGACTTAGCTAGTCAAATTAGACACTCAGTTCCTAATCATGCGAGGGTCTTAATTGAACAACTCTTCGATTGAAAAGTCGATTGCTTACCAACTATCGAGATCAAGACTTTTTTTATGTATTTTTTGATATTGTAAAAAAATGTATCACAAATGCTCGAATACTAGTGGCCAGTGTTATCAATTTAATTATATAATAAATATAATTGAAGTTAAATATAACTGATATTGAATAATAAAATTTAACATCGTAATTAGAAGTGTAGCATAAAGACAACTTCTTTACCGACGGTTCTCTCTTCTTACTTTCTGCTTTGGCTTCCTAAATTCGACCGATAGAGGCGTGATGACAGCAACAACACATTCACATGGAACATACACCTAAACGCATAAATGCCTGGTTCATACCTTAAGAGTAATTACCGACTGAGATAGATTTGTTTTTGAAATAAAGTTTCTACTCATAAATTTTTAAATCATAGGTCATATTTAAAATGATGAACCTGAGTAATGAAATTACTAAATTCAACAAACTCATTGTGTTTTATGAGTTGTAATTACTTTTTTTATAATTAGAAAATCAGCAAATACTAGTGAAAGTAAAAATTATCTACAGAAATTCGATAGAAAATAAATAATTTATCATTTTTTAATGGAGTTCCATAGCTGTCATCTTAATCTTATATGATGAAAAATAAAACATTAATTATTTATAATTTATCAAGATTTCGTAGATAATTTTTACTTTAACCAGTATTTGCTGATTTTCTAATTATAAAAAAAGTAATTACAACTCATAAAACATAATGAGTTTGTTAAATTTAGTAATTTCATTACTCAGGTTCATCATTTTAAATATGACCCATGATTAAAACATTTATGATTAGGAACTTTATTTAAAAAAAAAATCTATCTCAGTCGGTAATTACTCGTAAGGTATGAACCAGGCATTTATGCGTTCAGGTGTACATACATGTAGACCTCGAGAGAATATGCTCATCAACTGTTTTTCGCCATGTTGAAACATTTTTTCACTCATGTATCATGTGTTTTTAGACGATTTCCTTAAAATTTGGAATTTTCTATATAAAAAAATACTGATGTTTCAGTCATGTATGCTTATGTAAAGTATCAGGATGAAAAGAAACTTCAGACGGTTCAGCTGTCAAAAATTAAACATTTTGATCCTAACGAAGAACGCTCGACTAAAAAATTGTACAAAGTACAATGGGAAGATGGTGAATACTATGATGCAATTGTACTAATAGTAAAAAGTATGTCATAAATAGCTAGTTCGTATATCTTAATTATACAATTGATATGGAAATTGCAATGCTGATAAGTTGATTTGCAACTTCATTTATTATGATTACCTTTATTGTACACTTAACCAAACTTTCATAATGATGTTAAGTATTTAGTTTTTTTCAATTTAGATTCTCTTGATGAATTAAACAAGGCAATCGCTACAAGTCGACCTATTATTCCACCAGTCAAGTATCTTGATGCTGCTGATACATCAACAGATATTGAATCTGAAAACACTTCTAAAAAAGAAATGGTATTTATTTTTTTCTAATTGTGAATCTTAATTTTTAATCTACTTCAAGCTATAAATGGTTTCTTTCCACTAAATCGGATAACCATTCCATGTCTGTATTCTATATTGCTTATAAGTATGTATATTTGTATTTTCAGAATGAAAACAGTAAGGCGTTATTAGAAAAGAAATTGAGTGCAATGCGTGATGTTATAAAAAAAAATGAGGTATGTAATCGATGAAACAATCATAGTATTTTTATATGTTTTGAATTAATTCATAAAAGATAAATTATAACATAATTGCCATTGTTTTATTGTATGTCTCATAAAAGTAAGCCACATTCATTTTAGTGGAAAGTTATTTTCTACAAATTTAGTACATAAAAATGTTAAATTTTTCATAATTGTTAGAATCATGATAAACATTATTGTCCTCATTCACTAATTTGTTTTACTTGAGTATACAATGAAATTATTGGAATTATCATCGAAGTAAGTATCAATGACCCATTTATGTTAAATAAATATATGGAAGAAGTTAATGTTAGACGAATTGTGGACAATGATAAAGTTTTATTTCACAGGAAATTTTCCAAAAAACAACTTACATTTGAATCGTTTATTTGTTGTTATATAGATAAGGCAATTGATTATTAAATTTGGCATATGATGCTTCTGAATTAGGATGAAGCTGAACGATTATATGTCAAGAAGCAGATTTATCATTATCTGAGTATTATTTTTTAATGCCACTGTTTATAATTCGTACCTATACTTTGATAAGTCGTTGATGTTAATCTAATAGTTGTAATTTTATATCAACTCTCAGTTTTTCCAATTTAATTTGTCGTTTTGTTAATGTATTGATCGTAGCTCAACCTGAATATCATTGTCACTGAAGACTGGTTATTCCTTAAACGCAGAACTCAAATATGCAGTATATTAATGATTTTTTGTTAAGGTATCAAATGATACGTTTATGTATTCTTTGCAATTATTTCTGAACATTTGTCATTTTTTTTTTAAGCATTTAACTGTCAGCTTATGAGACTGTCTTAGCTTCTCTTGCTTTTCAACTAAGCAGCCTGACTTCTCTTGTATTGAGCTTTGATACCTTCAAATAGCTTGTTACTCATTCAGTAATGTATTTTGATACAGTTATATATTTCTTTTCTCAAAATTCTTCAGCTCACTTTCTGTCAGGTTCACTTTCTTCAAATTTGGTGTGAAGGTCTAATTGCAATTTCCGTATGGTTGTAAGCATTATTTCTTTTCCAAAACCTTTTAAATGTCATGATTTCTTCAATAGCTCATTATATGGTTTTGTATGAATATTCTTTCATTTCCTCCATAATGATTCTTTTAATTATCTGTCTATATTTTATTGCTAGTTTATAATGATAATAACTAGTTAATCTGTAAGTTGTTAATTTACATTTTATTATTATTCAATAAAATCTGCTAAAAGTAATTTTTTTTTAATATGTTTTTTTCATCTATAATTTTAATTACAGTCAAGTTCTAATAATTTTTTTTTTTTATTACTAGCATTCATCTGTCAATGTACCAGTGAAAAAAAGACAACAAACAAAAAATTTCAAGAAAGCAGATAGTAAACTATTAAAAAAAAATATTAAACAAGAAAGAAAAGATACTCGATCAAAAATAAAAGATTATAATCAAGGGAAAAAAGACGAAAACAAAAATATTCAAATGGCCAGTACTAGCGGTTGTAATGAAAGGAAAATGATCGAAAGTGAAGGGAAGGTTTCAAAATCCAGTACTAATAATTGTGATTTAGGGGAAGCAATTAAAAACAATGAGAAGACTCTAAAATTAAGAACTGATAGAAGTAATCTGGATGATGAGATATTACAATCACAAAATACTAAAAAACAATTAAAAGTTGAAATCGATCGTCTCAAACCCATGAATCGAAATAAAGAAAATATGAAGGAAACTGATAAAAAAGTATGCAAGACCCGAATAATTGGAGATGAAGTTATGAATGAACAAATTTCTTTGAAAGTAAGGTTCTTAAAACATCACTTGTATATTTGTATATTTATATGTATATTTCAATTACATATATGTAATATTTTTTTCGCTTTACATTGATTATAATCATCATCAATAATATTTATGATATTTTAGACTGATCAAAATAAAGAAACTCTTAAGCGAGAAATACAACTTTTAAAAAGCAATAAAAGAAAATTAGAGGACACAATTGAAGAGCAGAAAATGGAAATTAAAAGGCTTAAAGAAATGAACTGGGAGTTCCAAGACCAAGTAATAAATGGTTTTCGAAAAATTAGAGGTATAAAATCGATTAAAATTAATGACCAATGTACTGTTTAACTTTTTATTACTTTCCATTATTCCAAATAGATATTATAAGTGAAACATGGCAGCGGGAGGTTTTGAAAATGACTCAAATAGAAGACCCTAGCATTTTAAATCCTGTGGGATATCGCAGAAAGATGGATGATACGGTATACAATTAAACAGATTAACATTTAATTGAAAAACGCATTTTTTAAAAATCCAGTAGTATAAGCTAAAATATTGAATGGATGACAATAATGATATTAGCTCGTACATTAGTGATTTTTTTAAACGCTATACTTGAAATATGGTATTATACTTCATGAAAATTTGAAAATTTATTGTTACATATTTGTAATAAACTATGCACAATATTTAATACAAAAATAATAATCATAGAATTAACTGTTTCAATATTGATGGCAATTTTAAAAACCAAACAAAAAATGTATTGATGCCTTTCAATGTATATATTTTTTTGTTGAAGATATCACGATATTAATAGATATTGTCGATTATATATTCAATATAATAAATTTTTCTGATCGTTCGAAAATATGGAATATGTTTTTTCAGATACATGTTGGACAAGATATTTGGATACCTCTCAAATCGTACAATTATGTAGTGAATAAAAGCAAAACAAAAACTCAGTTTGTTAGGAACTGTGCTGAAGCTATTTTTGGTGAAGAAACACTTCAAACTCATACAGTGTCAGGAACTGTCTGCAATGCAGACCCTGCTGGAAATAAAGAAGCACGCCCTGCACTTGATGACACTAAGATGTTAGCACTAAAAGGTAAGTTTTTTTCGAGTCATCGGTACAAGTAATTACTTGAATATGGATGTCAATTGAATGTTTTTTTGTATATTATCAGTTAGATGAAAGTAGATCCTTTTGAATTCAGAACATTGATAACATTTGTTATTAAAAATTGAACAGATTTTGGAGCAATAATTATTATTCTACTGATGAAATAAATATTAATGGTTACACTATATTCAAGTTGAATGTATCTTTCATCTAATCGACAATATAATATACATTATGTACATACTGAATTGATAAATGTGAATTATAAAATTAAGTAATATTTATGCCTTTTCCATTAGACATCTATGAGCATCACTTAAAAACTAAGTTTAAAGCTTCTTCAAGTGAAATAGAGTTGGAATTAAATCGAGTTGAGACATATGTTAGCAAAAAAATTTGTGATTTAAACAGACGACCAAGGAATACTAAAGGTATAGATTGTATGAGAACAATATGTAAGAATATCTACAATTTTTTATACATATATATATATTTATATATGTATATTTTATATATATTATATGAATGTGAGGCAGTGGGATGCATTAAGATTGAATGTGAATAAAAGTATGTAAATATAATGATAAACAAAATTATTGACAGGCAAAGTAAAGAAGAATCTGAAATCGAAAATAACAAAAAAAAACCTGAAAAGTAATCGTGCTGATAATAGAGATTCTGATAGTGACGATAACGACGCGAATCCTAGTGTTGATAACATCGATAGCGATCCTGATGATAATGATGAAGACTTGAACCCTGGAGGTGATAGCAATAGTGATGATAATAATGATGATGAAAATCGTCTTGTTATTGATTCTGATGAAGAGGAAGGAAATAATAGAGAAGACACAGAGGAAGAAAACTGATTTTTTTTTTATTTGTTTAAAATGAAAAAAAAAAATGTATTTAAAATGAATAAATTTTATACTTAACAAGAATTTCTTGTGTTCTAATCATGTTTTCCCATAGAAAATCTTCGAAGCTGTCTCAAAAAACAAATGCAACGGATACTACAATAAATTACGATAAGATACGATATGATTTTTCTAAGTCAATGTAATATGTGTAATTGGTTACGATAAGATACGATAGAATATTTAAGAATAAATGGAATACTTACGATTCATTACGATAGGATATTATAGGGTGAATTATATATTTACGATTGATTATGACAGGACACGACAGGATATTCTGGAATGACTGAAATATGAACGATTGGTTACGATAGGATATTATAGGGTAAATTATATATTTACGATCGATTACGACAGGACACGACAAGGTATTCTCCAGTAAATTCTATATTCACGATCGATTACGACAGGACATTCCGGAATGAATAAAATATTTACGATTGGTTACAATAAAATATTCTCCAGTGAATTTTATATTCACGATCAATTACGACAGGACACGACAGGACATTCCGGAATGAATAAAATATTTACGATTGGTTACGATAGGATACAATAAGATATTCTGTAATTAAGGAATATTGAAAATTGGTTACGACAGGACACGACAGGATATTCTCCAGTAAGTATAATACTCACGATTGATTACGATAAGACACGACAGGATATTCTCCAGTAAGTATAATATTCACAATTGATTACGATAGATGACGATAAAAGAATCTCGGCTAAAAATAAAAATTTCGACTGATTACGATAGAGGACGACAGATGTTCTCTCCGGATTTCCGTACTCAATCCCATTTAGCTATCATAGGTTACTATTCAGAAACCATCATGATTACGACAGAAAATTTCTCTATCGTTTTCTATACGGGTCTATCGTTTTTTTTTACAAGCGATAATTATTAAATAAGACTATTTAATCCTACAATAACCGTCCACTATTCTATTTGATCTATTTACCGTATTAATCAACTGAATCAATTCCGGGATTTCGATGTCTTCAGGGATGTCTTTTACTACTCCTTTTCTAAATACTCTGTAGAATGGAATGAAAGCTTCAAGCCCATGATCTTTAAGGACAAGACTATCAATGGCATCATTAGCTGCACCTCTCGATGCAAAAGTAACCAGCCAACATCTTCTTGAGAGAGACTCAATTTTTTCAAACTTGACTCCAGCACGACCTAAAATTCTGCTAACTTGAATAGCCATCAGTAAATTTGTTGAGGATTGACCATTAGCCACTTGTTGAACATGTGCGATGAACGGGCCCGTATCGTTGAGGTCGTATCTGAGCTTTGGTTTAGGTGTGCCCGACTGATTTGGAGCAGTGGAACTATTACCTTGACTATTGTTCTCATTCCTGAGCTCGTCTTGAGTTTTCTTCCTCTTTGGATCAGTTTCTCCTTTATCCGTGGCCTTGCGGCTCTTGTTTCGATCTTTATCATTTTGACCCATAAAGGCTTCTTCAACTAACGATTAAAATAATTGACTTTGGCGGATCCTTTCTTTATCATACCCCAGTTCTTCAAAATTTACACTAATTTTATGATTTTTAGCAGGTTTATATTGCATGAAGACTGGCACGTTAACAAATGACCACGTGCACGAAGTGAGGTTAACAACCTTTAAGCACCAGCTTAAAGATGGGAGACTCCAGTCACAAATAACACTACTTGCAGCTAGCGAGAGATGATTCTTGCCAACTTGATGGAATGCGTTTTATGGTTTTTTAGCAAAGATGACATTGCCACTTTAAATAATTAATTACTCAATATTTAGTTACACCATCCATCCATCAAACACTCTTGGGTCGACCAGCGCCTAACAATTACCGACTGCAGATCGATACAGCGCCCTCTAGCTGGAAAACTGGGAACTACATATACAATCGGTAAGTTACTAGCTCTGTTGGTAATTTACTGACACGGTCGGTAATAGTAGAGTGATTCAGACCCCCCCCCCCTATCTACTTATACGAAATACATTTCCAATAGAATTCAACAGAAAATTTCCAAAGCAATTTCCCTATTCAATTTGTATTTCCGAGTAGGATCGTTTAAACAGGAACTTCACTTATTTCCGAGTCATCTTGAATAACTTAATGGCGGAATCATAATATGTTAACTTTTTTTTAATTATGGAAAATGTTCGATGGTTTTATTTTTAAAATTTTCATTATGTGCTTCTGCATTGCACTATGATCATATGTCATATCTTGAGGATTTAAACCATACAACAAACTTGTTGCAAAAGCGATTGAAAATTCACTACAAGAATGAGCATTGTTTTGCTATTGAACTCTTTGAAAAATTACTGGTCTTCTATAAAAATCGTAAAATGGATATAAACGTTCTACGAAGAGTCTTGCTTCTCGACTCAATTTATTTATATTAGCTGAGTCATAAATATAAATGTTTTTAGTGTCATAATAACTGCAAATCCAATGTTGCCTTAACCTAGCATTGGACTTCTATACTAGTCTTTTTTCTCTGCCTTGGCCAACGGTTTGAAGTTCGTATATTTATCCGCAGTCATTCGAACTTGAGCCGAATGACAAAATTTCTACCTCCAAGTTTAGTGTCGTAACGAGTAAAATACTCATGAAATTTTCTTAAACCTCTTTTCTCATTATTTTAAATGCTAAAATGACTTTTAAATTCATTGTATCTTGTAAAAACTTAAATTTTACGAAGATATTCAAGTTTTCAAAGGGTCTTTCCATTTGAAATTGTAAAAATAATCGAGTTTGAGAATCAGCATGAGTAAAATACTCATAGCGACCCGGAGGAAGAGTTAATACATCTTATTTTGTGAAAATACTTCTAATATTTCTGTAAACAATGTATAAAAATAAACAATCAGTGGTTTGTAGTCGAGATTTTTATTGATCGTATATTTTAGTGTAATGTATTTTATTAAATATTAGTAATAAAGGTAAATATTACATTTGACAAATAAAAGCATGTAATAAAAAATCTTAGTACATATTGTCCTTAAAATAATCTTCTATCGCTGCTTGATCTCTTGAAAGCCAAGCAACATTAAGTCTGATACTTTCCAGACTTTGTTGTACAGTTCTCTCTGCACCAGGAGTCGAGTGTTTTTTAAAGAATTCTTCGATCTCTATGGCATGTTTTTCGGTCACAAAGTTTTCTGTTGTATGTTTAATTAATCGAGATAACAAAAAACCTCCATCGTAACGTTCCATCAAAATATGCCAATTCTTTTTCAAAAATTCCCATGCCAGGTCTCGCCCTTTAATATTAAGAGCAACTGACATTATTGCAAAAACAGTATCTTGCGCCCGAACTTGATCACTCATAGCGAAATCGAGAGCCTTATCAAGTAAAGTTTTATCGGAAATTGTTCCTAAGGCTCGTAGTATTCTATCTTTTTCTTCGTGCAGATCAGCTTCTATGTATAATTTGATCATTGCTTCATAAGTATTGATATCGCCAACTGACAATACAGCTCGATAAACAGGTGTTCGTAAATCAGCAACAAGGGGTATTTTTTTCGAAATATGAAACTCAAATCTCTTTTTTGCTTCTTCAATAATTTCTGTATCTTTAAAAATAGCCATTTTATTCAAAACGAGTGATCTTAACAAATTATTCAAATGACTTTCCCCTGGGTGTGGATCCCAACCTAATTTTTTTGTGATATCTTTAAGTAAAGTACGACCAAATACTTCAAAATTTTTGTGAATATCAAGGTGACCTATTAGAAGACTGATTTTTCCAAGTATACTAACGATACTAGACCATACAGTATAATTATCTTCGTATTGAAATGCCTTCATAAATTTAAGTACTTGAATAGTTGAAGCATGACCAGTTTGTACTATGGCAAAAAGATCATCAAGAAGTCCCAATCTATCTAAAGGCGGTAAGGTACGATTTTCGACTGCAGGAATAAGTAAATCTAATAATTCGGGGCTATAGCGTGTACGATAGAATCCAACTGTTCCTGGATTAATTTTTATCCATGATTCTTTTGGTACATCTTTCATGACAATTTTTTGACTTTTTTTGCTCATAACAGTACTAAATGCAACTTTGTCAGGGGACTTTGAGGTACTGATACTTAGAGGAATCATCCATAAACGTTGTTCTTGATCTTCGGAACCATCAGCAAAAAATCTACTTTGGCATAGTAACAAAACTTTATCATTACCATCTTGACACTGCTTTACAGTAATTAAGGGAAAACCTTGTTGTTTTGTCCATGTTGACATAACAACACCTACAGGTTTATGACTTGCCTCTTCTAAGGCTGCCCAGAGATCTTCTGTTTCAGCATTAGCGTAACTATGTCTTTTTAAATATAAATTCATTCCTTTACGAAAATCATTATCTCCTATGTATGAATGAAGCATTCGTATGACACTAGCACCTTTATTATAAGAAATATCATCAAATATTTCATCAATTTCTGTAGGATGTCCAACAGGTACTTCAATAGGATGACTATTTTTTAGGCAATCTAATTCTAATGCTTTTATGTAAGTATCAGTAACGAATTGAGTCCAAATATCATATTCAGGAAACAAGTGTGCAACACAAAGAAATTCAACGAATGACGCATAACCTTCATTAAGCCATAAATGAGTCCACCATTCCATTGTCACAAGATTACCAAACCATTGATGAGCTAATTCATGTCCAACAACTAAAGCAATCCATTGTTTTGACGCGGCTGATGTATTTTGAGGATCTACTAATAAACAAGTTTCTCTATAAGTTACTAATCCCCAATTTTCCATAGCCCCAGCAGAAAAATCTGCAATGGCAATAAGATCTATTTTTGGTAAAGGATACGATATACCGAAATAGGCATTGTAATAAGGCAACACTTTAGTAGCCACTTCTAAAGCAAATCTTCCTTGCTCTTGTTTAGTTTTTGGTGTATAAACTCGAACGATAGTTCCATCAGTTGTTTTACTTTCAAGATAATCAAATTCTCCAATTACAATAGCTAACAAATATGTTGACATTATCGGTGTTTTTTCAAACGTCAAAACTTCAATATTGTCATGAACTTGAGATTTTTCGACGGGCTATAAAAATTAATAAAAATTGAATAAGAGTTTTCGATTAATCAATAGAAAAATAGTTGTAGATAACTTTTAAAGATTTTTGATTTTTAAAAATTAAAAGTACAAAAAAATATTCAATTTATTGAATTATAATAATGTAACTAACAAAGTGCAAGTAGTTAAAAAAACGATAAGTCGACATTCTACTTATAACTTGTACAAATTCTTTCATGTAGGAAAATCTTGCAAAGGTTCAATTTAAACGAACTTCCCCAGATTAACTCGTTTTAATCTTTACTTAAAAGTGTTGAAATACATTGTTACTATATATGAGTTTTTACTGTATATTAGGATAAATTTTATCATTTTCTAAAAGGCCCGAGAGCCCCAAATTTTCGGACCTCTGAAAGATTTTACTGTAATTTTTAAATAATGAGAAAAAAAAAATAGTTTAATATCGAAATATTTACCATATTCGATAGAGCAACATAACCAATAGGTATTTTCAACGTAATACTAAATGTTGCTTTTATCGATGGTTCATCCCAACATGGAAAACAACGTCTTGCATCAGTTGCTTCAAATTGAGTTACAGCAGCATATTTTATGCTCCCGTCACTTCTGCAATACAAAATAACAATTAATTTTATATTTATGTAATTACAATCGTATTTTATTTTAGAACAAAAAAGGTTAATAATAAAAAAAAATAGATATTTAAAACCTTTTGATGCTGAAAAATTTGATGAAAATTATTAAGTTGATAATAACAATGTATATACTTATAACAATTTAATTACTTTCGAAAAGTAGTGAACAACAGTTGTAATAGAAGTATTTACTAGCATTAATATTATAAAATATTATTGGAAAAATTCATTTTTACAACTTACGTCAACATACTTATTATTCATATATATACATATACAATTAGCTAGCTTTAGTTTATTAATTCTGTACGACCATGGTACAATAGTGCGCCATGGTTGGACTTTATCACAGGACAAAATAAATAACTTTCCTAACTATTAGCGCGAATTTGGAAGCAAGCTAACACTTTTAACTTCACACTTCGTTCACTAAAAAATAAAACAAATAAATCCAACGAGCGAATTATTACAATTTATATGTAAACTAATACTGAGTACTATTTAATATAAAACAATCGTTCAAAAATTATTGAACCATTATCATAATAACTATTAGCACATTTCTTTATGCTAATATCAATTTGGATCTTATTTTTTATATATTATTTGTATACATTAAAAATATTGAAAATGTAATATACTAAAATTGTAAAAACATAATAATTACCCTTGATATTTGCTCCTATATAATCCTTTCATTTTATCATTGATCTGCCCAACAAACTCAAAATGTAAAGTTCCATGACCAAGTGCCAAACGTTCAGGGAATATTAGAATAGCAGTTTCTTGAGATGGAACTAATTCAATGTTAGATATATTCATATGTACTCCATTATCATTATCAAAAGTAACATTTTTTATGTCTATATCAAGAGAGTTTAATACAACCTTGCTTGTAGATTCTTTCACCTGTCATGGGTTATCATTAAATTTTTAACTCTTGTATGAATTAAAAATCACGCTGAATCAAGAAAATACTCAACTTACCTGGATTTCAACAATTTGGGTCCCATAAAAAATGAATTTGTCAATATTCGGAAACAGGGTTATGTTGTAATGACAAGGTCGAATATTGGTGGGAAGCCGAAAAAATACCCTTTTCTGAGTTGTAGTCATGTTTCCAATAATGTTAAAAGAGTTATTTACAACAATTTTTCGATTTAATAAAAAAAAAGAACTTCGATAGACTAGTTTAACTAACAAAAACATGCGAAATGCATCTTATAAATATTACACTATAGTCGGACTGAGAAGAGAGTTCCTCAGTCGCTTCAATGCTTAGGGCTCCCCACCACTGCTTTTTTCTACCCCTTCTACCACGTTTTTGCTACTACGCAAGCGTACAAAGAGCACATGAGAAACTCTCTTCTCAGTCCGACTATGAGTGCTTTCCATTTAGGAACACAACGAGACACAGTGTAACATAGTGTCTAATACGGGATACAGGAGTTTGTCCTAGCGGCCGAATGGCGAAATACTCATTCAGCCGATATGGCAAATACCGAATTGTTAAATGACCGACTCGTCATTTGACCGAAGCGCGAATATTCGAAACGTCACAAAATGAAATGGTCAAAGTTTCGATTCGACGTTAAGGCTGGGCTCAAGTCAGAAAATTTCCTGAAGTTGATTTTACGCCCTCGCGTTGTGCGGTAGAAGGCCGAAGCTTGACATCAATTGAAATTGAGTAGGTAACACGAAAATCGTTCAAAAAATGATAATTTACAGGGATGCATGTAAAGAAGGGAGCCTTAGGGCACCAAAAAATTTAAAAATTCTTGAATCATCTGTTGCGAGCAAGACAGAGCACAGAATATATCTATTCATCTCTGTCTTATTTGTCACAGCGAAGACTGCGAGTCGAACGGTTGGCGAGCAAGCTCAGCCCTCACTCTCTGTTCCTAGCCTGTTGTTTACTTTTGTATGTGATAAGCTTATATGAATATAAAAGTAAACAACAGAAATAAAAATATGCTGGCTCTGTTGGTCTGAGCGCTTGACTTTTATTTTGCCGAACAGTATTCAATTCCCATTGCGACCAAATTTTTTTTTATTCAAATTGCATGTAATTGCAATTTCATAATGCTAAATTTAGTTTCAAATAACAATTTTAATTTTTATGTGAAACCATTATTTAGTAAATTGATGACTAATGAGAAAATATTCAAACAGAACCATAAGCCCTTTTTTGTACAGTTACATTGGTAGTTACCTTTTTTTTACTACTCATTAATGAAAAAAAAAAGTTTAAATAATCCGCGGCGAGTTTCGGCACTTCACCGGCAAGCTCTATCCCTACTCTCTGTACCCGAGCCTGCAACTTATGATTAATAAATGTGAGTGATAAATGTTTTAGTAAAACTTTTAGTAAAAAAAAAAATTGGCCGCGACAGGGATTGAACCCCGCTCGGCAAAATAAAAGTCTGGCACTTTGACCACAGAGCTAGCATACTACTATGATCAGGATTCACATTTATTAATCATAACTTGCAGGCTCGGGTACAGAGAGTAGGGATAGAGCTTGCCGGTGAAGTGCCGAAACTCGCCGCGGATTATTTAAACTTTTTTTTTTCATCGTGTTGCATAAAAGTAGTTCTCACTACTATATGTACGTATATGTGTGTGTTGTACATACACATTTTTGATAGTAAAAAATTTGAAATAGGATTTATAATTTAATGAGAATATTTTACATTAAATTGAATGTCTTTGAACAGAATATAAATAGAAAAATTAAAGATAGTAATTTTTTAACGAAAGCAAATACTATACATTACAAATTTTCAGTAAAAAAAGGAATGAATAAATATATGATATAATAATAAATGAAGATTTATCAGAATTTAGAATAATTGCAATAAAATAAGATATTTATTAAATCATACAATAATAAATCGGATAAATGACAAATGTATTTTGACAATTACCGTAGCAATGTAATTGATGATAATGATAATTGTTGATATTATTTTAATAAAAAAAAAAAATATCTTTATCACATATAATTTCAGCATTTATATTAACAATTTGAAGGCCTGTTTTAATATCAATAACATTGTTATTTTTTGATAATGACAATAAACGAAATAAATAGTTTTATCTTTCAGTACCATCATAAATTCAAATACTGATAAATAATAATAAATAATGATAATAAACAATAAATCATTGACTAGTTTTAAGACGCAAAAATGAGAAATTTAAATTGTTAGTTAATAAATATTAACTACAAAGTAATAACAAATTATTACAATGAATAAAAAAAAAATTAATTAAATTAAAAGTAATAATTGAATTATTATTATTATTAGACATTAGTTTAAAAATAATCATAAACGAAATAAATATACATATCGTTTATTATATGAGATTTTTATTCATTATTTATTTCAATAACTGTCAGTGGATACATTTACACTAATGCAATTGTCAGAAAAGTGCAGGGCACCATCAATTTTTGATACGGATTGAGCATTTTTCAAGTCTGGATGACTGGGGTCAATGGATAGCATGATGCTGCCATCTGTTAGATACTTTGGAACTTAATTCCAACGTAGACCGTATGAAATCGTATGTTTCTAATTTCTTCGTAATTGTCGAATTATATCGCTTGAAATATGTTTTTTCAGGTACAAAAACGGTGCAAGAATTGCGGAAACTAAGTTTGATAAGCGCGAATTGAATAAAAAATGAATTATTAATGATTTCTTTTCATAACCTTGTAGCGGCCATCTTGGCGTTGAAGCGCGGCAAATAAATTCATAATTATGCAATTTTCTTTTTAATTATTTTATTAAAAAAATCAATTGGATAATCAAAAGTTATAGATTCCGCATTGCAGAATGAAATGAGCTTTAATTTGAGACCAAAATTCCTAAGTAAAAATATGAATTCGCGGAGAAATTAGAAACATACGATCCAATGTATTTACATAGGGGGAATCAGTCGCCTCTCTGGCTTCAGCCCAGCCCTTGAGGCTGTAATGTATAGTATTTGCTTTCGTTAAAAAATTACTATCTTTAATTTTTCTATTTATATTCTGTTCAAAGACATTCAATTTAATGTAAAATATTCTCATTAAATTATAAATCCTATTTCAAATTTTTTACTATCAAAAATGTGTATGTACAACACACACATATACGTACATATAGTAGTGAGAACTACTTTTATGCAACACGATGAAAAAAAAAAGTTTAAATAATCCGCGGCGAGTTTCGGCACTTCACCGGCAAGCTCTATCCCTACTCTCTGTACCCGAGCCTGCAAGTTATGATTAATAAATGTGAATCCTGATCATAGTAGTATGCTAGCTCTGTGGTCAAAGTGCCAGACTTTTATTTTGCCGAGCGGGGTTCAATCCCTGTCGCGGCCAATTTTTTTTTTTACTAAAAGTTTTACTAAAACATTTATCACTCACATTTATTAATCATAAGTTGCAGGCTCGGGTACAGAGAGTAGGGATAGAGCTTGCCGGTGAAGTGCCGAAACTCGCCGCGGATTATTTAAACTTTTTTTTTTCATTAATGAGTAGTAAAAAAAAGGTAACTACCAATGTAACTGTACAAAAAAGGGCTTATGGTTCTGTTTGAATATTTTCTCATTAGTCATCAATTTACTAAATAATGGTTTCACATAAAAATTAAAATTGTTATTTGAAACTAAATTTAGCATTATGAAATTGCAATTACATGCAATTTGAATAAAAAAAAATTTGGCCGCAATTGGAATTGAATACTGTTCGGCAAAATAAAAGTCAAGCGCTCAGACCAACAGAGCCAGCATATTTTTATTTCTGTTGTTTACTTTTATATTCATATAAGCTTATCACATACAAAAGTAAACAACAGGCTAGGAACAGAGAGTGAGGGCTGAGCTTGCTCGCCAACCGTTCGACTCGCAGTCTTCGCTGTGACAAATAAGACAGAGATGAACAGATATATTTTTTGCTCTGTCTTGCTTGCAACAGATGATTCAAGAATTTTTAAATTTTTTGGTGCCCTAAGGCTCCCTTCTTTACATGCATCCCTGTAAATTATCATTTTTCGAACGATTTTCGTGTTACCTACTCAATTTCAATTGATATCAAGCTTCGGCCTTCTACCGCACAACCCGAGGGCGTAAAATCAACTTCAGGAAATTTTCTGACTTCAGCTGAGCCTTAACTATATAAAAAGAATTCGGTAATGACAATCCACAGATAGTTGATATACTAAATGTAATTTATTACACTATATGTACATTACACTATATGTATATTATACTATAGAGTAAACATGGCGCAAATGCATATACTATATACAAGTTGAGAAATTTTCATTTTTTAGAGTGAGATTTAAACACACTTTAAAAGTTGACGAGAAACGGCGCCACGTGTGACACATTAGAAAATGAACCGACCGGGCTTTCGTAAACAATCGATGTAACAAATATTGGAACATCAATGGTGGGTGCCATATCGTCTTTATCGTCTATTTGTCTATCCTCTCTGCCACAACTAAACAAGTAATTTTTTTCTTCGGATTGGTCACCTTATGAAACGAGCCATGATAAGTGTAGTTTTTTTTTTGTCTATGTTCTTTTTCTGCATTTTATTGAATTCAATAAATTTGAAACAGTTGCCGTAAATTTTTTTCATATTATTAGAAAAAACATGCAAACAAAATGTATGAGTTTTTAATGAATGATTATACATTTTCCATAGTAATTACTTTAAACTTGTCACTGTTTGTTGTGAAAATAATTCTGTTTGAACCGCACATAAAAACATTGGTACGCTATGTTGTGTCTTCAGATGACGGTCAATAAGTGGTTCCAAAGTTGCAGAAAATTCTGTTTCAAGTAAATCTACACCTTCACCTACTTGAAAAAATAAGAAATCATCTGGTGACTCCGCATATTGACTTGATAATTTATATCGTCCTTCTTTAGTTCGGTCTACTCTCCAACCAAATAACTGGTAGCATGCTTGGCGGTATTCTTGAGATGACGTTTTAAACGCATCTTTCAGTCGAGTAATCTTAATATCATAAATTTGTTTAACTTCAGAAACTTCTGTAAAAAAAATTGTCACAATAAATTGTACATTATTTCTCAATAATATTGTCAAAGAATTACTATTCCCCATTGGTATATCAAAAATATATTGTCAAAACATATACCTTGACTTTGAGATGTTGTCACATTGATAAGCCCTAAATTTTCCGATTGAACATGTTGACGAAGTTTTTCAACTTCCTGTTGAAGTTTACACATTTTTTCTTGAGCTTGCTGGCTTGCTAAGTTAGCCGGATTATGTTTTAAATGTAAAACTCTGGATTTACAATTGAAATCACCCTTCAGTACTCGGTGTTCCAATTCTCTTCGTAATGTTTTTATTTCTTCACGTAATTGTTGACATTCTTCTCGTGATGTTACTGTACCATAAGTATCTAAATCCGCTTCGAGTTTCGATACCAAATCTCTAGAAAGATGATCAATATATTTAAATATCAATAACATATGCAATAAATTAGAAAAATCAATATTATAAATTACCTATAACCTTCAAGTGCTCGTTCTAAGGCTATGACCCGCCCTTGTAAGATATTGTTACTACTATCAATGGCCATTTCTTTTTCATACATTTCTAATTGTTGTCGATAATTGTCACGCTCCTTCGTGATTAATATTATTTTCTTTTGCAATCTATTTATGAGAACATTTAATTTTTCATTGGAAGATTCTATTTGAGCAATATTTACTTTCGTTTCTTCAAAATTTCGGCATAATGTTTGATATTCACGTTGTATAGACTCTAGCTGCGAACGTAGTTGACCTTCTTCAGCAGTGAGAACGATTTCGGCTTGTTGTAAACGATGAATTTCTTTTTTCAATGTAGCAGGCCCATTTGCAATATTTATAGAATTATATTCATTTAATATTTTCGATAATTGATCATACTCCACTTCTAAAAATGCTAAACGCTGTTCAACTTGTTCTGTATGCTCTAACCTTTGTTTTATGTTTGACATTTGTTCTTCAAGAAGTAATTTTCCTTTAATTGATTCACGCATTGATTCTATTGTTTCTTTAGCTGTATTTAAATCTTTTTCTAAATCATTGGCACGTGAAGATTCAGAATATAATAATTTTCTCTCTTGCCATAAATCACGTTCGGATTTGAGTGTTTCTATTTCAAGTTTCAAATTTTGATTTTCAACTATCTGCAATTCTAGTTCTTGTTGGAGTTTATGAGACTCTTTAAACTTTTGCTCTAAGTTTTGAATTCGTTTTCGAGCTGACTGTAATTGAACATCATGGCTAGAAATATCTTCTGGAGGAATCTTTGACGATGTACACGATTTCGTTTCATTCAGTTTTTTAATATTCTCCAAAAGTTTCTCTTTTTCTCGTTTTAATGAACTTATTTCATTTCCTAATTTTTGTTGTATCTATAAAATAACAAAAATATTTTAATTATATTTCTCTTTACTATCAATCATGGGATTATTTTTTTATTACCAAGGATCTTTTATTTTCAGCTATTGCTTGAGCTGTTTGAGCTTCTTGAGCGCACTTTCTTGTGGACTCGAGGCGTAATTCTAATTGCTTAATTGCTTGTTTGTCTAATTCAGCTCGCATTTCTAATAAGTTTTTTTCTTTTTGAAAAACTTCTTCCATTTGTTTCCTTAGTTGATGTAATTGTTGTACGTTAGCTTCTTGATGTAACAGTTGAGTTTTCAGTGAAACGACCTATTAGTGAGTAATCATATAAAATGTATAATGTTTACAAATATTTTAATAAAAAGAGAATCTTCAAATATTTTGTAAAAAATATTAAGTCTAACTGGTGAATTAATCGGAAATATGATAAAATCTTATATAAATTATTTTTATTATTACCCAAGAAAGTAGTATGTAAATTTGTCATAAAAATTATAACCACGTACAAAATATTGTGCTCATCTGTAATTCTTTTAAACAAAATTGCATACTTTGCCTCTTAGACGCCTCCATTCCCACGGACTTCCGGGTACAGATTCAGAGTCAATAAAACTCATTCTCCCATCGATATTGTCCATTTTCTTCCGTTTCGGTGGCGTTTTTTTATCTTTATTTATAAAAAAAAAAAATATTGTATATGTACTTGTAAGTAATGTAAAAAATTTCAAAAACTCGAAATACAAAGTTATTACCTTCCATAAGTGAGATGGATGAAGATACTCTTGTTCTAGAATGCTGTGAAGAAAGGCTATTGTGATAAAGATGACTATTAGTGCTCGATTTTAATTCATTTAACATTTTTAAAACTGTAGTTGGATCTTCATTGCTCATCTGTTGAAACAAAAGTGCACAATAATTAATTAAAATGTATTACTTTCAAAAATGAATGTATAAATAGTCAATAATTAGTCAATTGTTTTTATTTACTTAGCAATACTTACTGCTGTATTGGAGAATTACATTAACATTGTCGAACTGAGAAAAGAGTTCCTCAGTCGCTTCAATGCTTAGGGCTCCCCACCACTGATTTTTTCTACCCTTTCTACCACGTTTTTGCTACTGCGCAAGCGTACAAAGAGCACATGAGGAACTCTCTTCTCAGTCCGACTATAATATAATAAAATGATAAAAAACATTAGATTTCTAGCTAAACTGGATAAAAAACAGATCAAAAAACCACGGCAAACAAAGCTGGGCCGAATGAAATAAAAAATTTCGGAAGTTAAGGTTGGGCTCAAGTTAGAAAATTTCCCGAAGTTGATTTTACGCCCTCGCGTTGTGCGGTAGAAGGCCGAAGCTTGATATCAATTAAAATTGAGTAGGTAACACGAAAATCGTTCGAAGAATGATAATTTACAGGGATGCATGTAAAGAAGGGAGCCTTAGGGCACCAAAAAATTTAAAAATTCTTGAATCATCTGTTGCGAGCAAGACAGAGCACAGAATATATCTATTCATCTCTGTCTTATTTGTGACAGCGAAGACTGCGAGTCGAACGGTTGGCGAGCAAGCTCAGCCCCCACTCTCTGTACCTAGCCTGTTATTTACTACGTTTACGCGTGAAAATAAACCGAGGTTAAGGGATCTTAACCACGGTACCACGGTTATAACCACGGTTAGCTAAGGTACGAACGAAATTTTCTTAACATTGGTTAGCTCCTTAACATCGGTTTAGTTTCGTTCTGATAAATACTGCACATGCGCGGAGATAAATAAAGAAACAGCGGAACAAACGTCGGCCATAATGAATTTATATTTTGACATAAATATAAAGTTGGAGTGTTATTGTTTTTTTCCTTATTCAATAAATTATAATTATATGAAAAATAACAATTACGGTAAGTAAAAAAAAATTTTATTAAATTATAAAATAATAAAGTAAAGAAATAATAAAGCTTGAAATTCATAAATTATGCTCCAATTATAATGAGATATCATGTTGAGAGGTTATAATGTTTGGATAATAAATAAAAATAAATATTGATAATGATAAATAATGAATAAATAATACAATAAGAATGTGAAGAATTATAGACAAATAATATTTGTTTATAGAATCGATATATATTAAAACTTTATTAGTGATTAATAGGGCAATTATGTGTTACAGTAAAATGGATGGTGATCTCGAAAATGAAATTATTCTAATGATACTTAATCATCATCAATTTATAAGAAGTGTAATTAGAAGAAGGCGGAATAGAACTCGCCAGTTAATTTTACAATCAAGAGCTCGTTTGTTGATGCTTGAACGATATTCGTTTCATGTTCTTGAATTTATGATGAATTCAATATCACCATTGGCAATCATGAATGTGAGTATTATAATAATTATTTTAAAATAAAAAAAAAAATGTAATTAATTACAAATAAAAACTTTTTCCAGGTTCAACCACGTATGTGGACCATAGGAAAAAAACTACGTAGCAGTGAATGGTGGGACAGAGATGTTCTCTTCTTTTATGATGATCAACAATGGTTGGAAGACTTTCGAATGACCAAACCTACTTTTTTCAAACTTGTAGATTTAGTAAGAGATGAATTATGCGTTGAAGATGGAACTTTTATGCCCAGCAATACTGTTGAGAAAAAAGTTGCTGTTGCTGTTTACAAATTGGCAACATGCGGTGAGTATCGTGCTATTGGAAAAGGATTTGGCATTCACAAAAGCACAGTTTGTACTTATGTACATGCTTTTTGTAAAGCATTAATAAAATTACATTTGAAGAATTTTATTAAATGGCCTGATGAAAATGAATGTCGCCAAATTAGTGCAGAATTTGAAGAAAAGTACAATCTTCCCAACATAATTGGAGTTATTGACGGTACTCATGTACCCATCAAACCACCAGATGAAGGTGCTGCAGATTTTAAAAATCGAAAAGGTTTCTCTTCAATTGCAGTACAGGCTGTTGTTGATCATCGGATGTTATTTCGGAATATTACATGTAGACATCCTGGATGTACGCATGATGCTGCTGTACTTCGAGACTCCTATTTATATTATCATCACGAAACTATGTTTCCGGATTTAAATCGTGAAATTGATGGAATTCTTAATGGAAATAATCAACCAATAATTTTCAAACTTCCAACTTATATAATTGGTGACCCAGCGTATCCTCTTCTTCCATGGATTATGGAAGATTATCCAACTAAACATAATGAAGAAGAAACTAGCTTTAATTTATATTTAAATCGAGCTAGAATTATTGTTGAGCAAGCCTTCGGCCGTTTAAAAGGTAGATGGAGAGCAATAAGAAAGAAAAGTGATTTAGATGTATATAATATGCCACATATTATCATGGCATGTTGTATTTTACATAATTTTGTTGAACTTAACAATCAAAATTATTATAACCATTGGGAAATTAATGGAGATGATGATGGTCAACGGCAATTAGCTGATAATCATCAAGTTGACAATATTCAACATGACTTCGATGGTGGTGTTATGAGAGATCATCTTGCTGCATATGTGACAAGAAATTTTGGTATAATTCAGAGATATCATTAATTAATTTTAATTCATTATTTGAAATCATTCTTTATTATATATATATATGTACATAATAATAATATATTTTTTATTTCAAAAATGTACTATGAATTCATTTCTTCCCTTTTTCTTAATTTTATTTTTTAAAATAATCTTTCTTATCATATTGACATTTATTGTTTATTTAATAATTATTAATTTTATATTCCAAATATTGAAAATTTCAATAATATTGCAAATAAAAGTTAAATCTGGTGATGTCATTTAATTAAAATGACTTTTCGTTTTGCAGTATAAACAAATTTTTTTTAAGGACAATTTGACACGCATTTATTATTGACTTCTATTTATAAAAATAATTATTTTATCACACTTCATATTAAATACAATTCACATTTGTAATATAAAATTTTCATTGTGACACCCGTTACATTTGCTATTTGTTTCTTAGATAACTATTCAATTACATTATCGATATTCGATACATGGTATGTTACCTACGGAATATTATCGATATCTCACAATTCTACATTATCTACATTACTTTCCATACTAGTACAGTTTGTTACTTGGAGAGGGCGCTGTACTTCAAATTTAAAGCAATGTTTCGTACATCATAGTTTAATGAATTTTTAAATCAACAATTACAACACAATTCCTTCACAAATTAAGATAAAATTAACTTAATAATAATAAACATTGGAAAAATTTTACATTCATATAAACAAAAAATATTATATCATACTTATTCTCCATAATTTACACGGAACGTTATCAATTGGAAAAATTTTAAATATTAAGATAAATAATATCAAATATTATTTTGAAAAATTTTTCAATTCAGCAATTATTTAATGGAGTCAAATATTGACTATCGTGAAATACTAAAGCAATTGAAACATTATTAAATTTTTAATTTTAACCCATGGATTT
Organism: Chelonus formosanus; assembly: GCA_028641665.1. Classification (NCBI taxonomy): domain Eukaryota; kingdom Metazoa; phylum Arthropoda; class Insecta; order Hymenoptera; family Braconidae; genus Chelonus; species Chelonus formosanus. The sequence continues at coordinate 13,369,550 of CM054002.1, forward strand.
CAATGTAGAAGTGATTTTACGCTGATTGAAAAATTTTATATACCCTTAATACTACTATTATATTTATATTCACTTATTTCCATTAAAACAATTGGTTCAATAATTATTATCATTGACTGTCACAAGAATGCTAAATGGAAGTATACAATGCATGTTCATCTCAGGGAATGTATTACTCAACTTTGGTAAAAAAATTATTATCAAATAAAAAGAGCATAAACTAATTCTACTTATTATATATTTTTCATCTAGGTAAAAATTAAAATAATAAAAGATAAAAATTGATTTCAACACTCAAAATGTAAGTATAACTTTAATTTTATTTTTTTATTATGATCATATAACATACATTAAAATATTATCAGTAAAATTTTGTTTATTAACAAACTTGTACTTTCTGTTCATGATTATATTTTCGAAATTCTTCATTATTACAAAAATATTTGTTTTTATAAACTACAAAAACAATCAAAATTCAAAATACATTATATTATCTACTTCTATCCAATCTTTTACTGCATATGTTAATATAAAAGACAACAATGATTATCATATACTTTTTCTATCTATTTATCATATATCACTTGATATTTAACGATTAATTTTAATTCTATTTCAGTTACTTCAAAATATATATATATTTCCTTTTATCATTCTAATTGCACTACGTTTTTTTAATCTATTAAATGTCTATTATTTCTATAATAATATTTCTAATAAATTATTTTAATGTTACATAGCTCAGAGAAGTATATAATTTTTAAAAACAATAAACGTCTCATATTAACTTTAACTAATTTAAATTTTCAAATGCACCCTAATGCTAATATTATTTTTGAACGAATTAATTTAACATTATTACAAACTGGTCATCTACGTCCATTACGTGAAATTAAAGAAATTAAGTGATCGTGTGTGAAGTTAAAGTAAACGTTCAGGTATGTGCGGTGTCACTTATGAAAAAAAAATCATAATACGAAAGTGTAAATTAATTTTTAAACATGCATGTAACTGTGGAAAAAAAATACCTCAATTATAACAAGTTAGATTATTTTTCAAAACGAAATTTGTATTTTTAAATTTTATGTTGTTTAGTTAAAATGACGACGAATCAAACCAGGAGGCGAATGAACTGGGATAAAAAAGAGATTGAGTGTCGAAAGCGGATTTTTTTTGAAGAGAAAATTGCAGAAATGCTGGACAAGAAAAAATACAGGAAGTATTTACTTTTATGTGTGATAAGAATTTACTTTTAGGTGAGATAAGCTTATATGGATATAAAAGTAAACAACAGAAATAAAAATATGCTATCTCTGTTGGTCAGAGCGCCGGACTTTTATTTTGCCGAGCGGGGTTCAATCCCAGTCACGGCCAATTTTTTTTTTTTAGTAAGACTGTATATTATTGCGATTTGTCAATATTAAAATAAGTAATAAATTGTATTTACAATTTTCTCTTCTCTATTCTTTTAATTATCATCGAAAATTAGCATAGCATAGGTGGAGTGGCACATAATATTCTTTTCTTTAAAAATGGCTCTTTCAGTATAGGTTAATCGATTCAGCGCTAAAAACTGTTTTGATTGAACTAAACTTAAAAAGCAATTTTTTAAAGAAAAGAATATTATATCCCCTTCCACCTATGCTATGCTAATTTTCGATGATAATTAAAAGAATAGAGAATAGAAAATTGTAAATATAATTTATTATTCATTTTAATTTTTACAGATCGCAATAATATGCAGTTTTACTAAAAAAAAAAAATTGGCCGCGACGGGGATTGAACCCCGCTCGGCAAAATAAAAGTCCGTCGCTCTGACCACAGAGCTAGCATACTACTACGATCAAGACTCACATTTATTGATCATAAGTTGCAGGCTTGGGTACAGAGAGTAGAGATAAAGCTTGCCGGCGAAGTGCCGGAACTCGCCGCGGATTATTTAAACTTTTTTTTTTCATTAATGAGTAGTAAAAAAAAGATGACTACCAATGTAACTGTACAAAAAAGGGCTTATGGTTCTGTTGAAATATTTTCCCATTCAGCGTCTATTAATTAAATGAATAATTCAAAAAAAAGCTCAAATCGTGATTGAGAATTAGGTTTGAGTTGTTAAAATTATAATTATATGCAAATGTAACAAACAAAGAAGAAAAAAAAAATTGTCCATGACCGGGATTGAACCCTGTCCAACAAAACAAAAGTCTAGCGCCCTTACCACAGAGCCAAACTCTTATTGAGTAGATGATCATGTTTTTTAAATTTAACCTCCACACTTGGATATGTAAACTTAAAATTGAGCTTGCTTGTTGATACTTATAACTGATAGCAATAATAATAATTGATAAATATGTTTAGTCGAACTTATTTTCAGGTATTATACTACTTAATGTTTAATAAGAATCATTATTTACATTCAATATTGACTGTAACAGTCGTTGAAGTGTAGGGCACCAACAGTTCTTCATACGGATTGAACATTTTTCAAATATGAATGACGGGGTCAATTGAGAGCATGGTGCTGCTATCTGTTGGACTTCATTGAACTACGGAAGCCCGGTCGGTTCACCACCTAACTTGCCACAAGTGGCGCTACTTCGCAGCAACTTTCGATGCGTGGTTGAGCAACACTTCGAAAAGTGGGCTTTAATCGTCAACATTTATATAGTGTGTGTATTGACGCCATAATTGTACAATAGTATAATATATGTATAGTATGGTGAAATATACTATATTATTTCTGTCAGTTATGTTTACCGTGTGTTTCAAAGAAAAGGTACAAATAATGGATTTCATAAATATTAGAGATAAAAATAATTGTGTTAGATTCAAAATTAAAAATGGAAAATTAAAATTGCAAACTCTGAAAACATACTTTCCGAACGTAAGTGGACTAGTTTATAAATTAGACAATTATCAATGTGCAGTAGAAATAGAGAATGAAGAGTTCGAAATTATCCCAGGTATTGGCGTCAATACACACACTATATAAATGTTGACGATCAAAGCCCACTTTTCGAAGTGTTGCTCAACCACGCATCGAAAGTTGCTGCGAAGTAGCGCCACTTGTGGCAAGTTAGGTGGTGAACCGACCGGGCTTCCGTATTGAACTAATTTCCAACGATAATTGTCCTAAATCGTAGTTTTCTAATTTCTTCGTAATTATTCAATATTATTGCGTAAAATAATTCTTTTTATGCTTAGAAATGTTGGAAGAAGTACGCTAGACAACATTTAGACATTGAAATTGGATAGAAAATAAATAATTTATGATTTCATTTCATAACCTTGTAGCAGCCATCTTGGCGTTGAGGCGCGGCAAATCAATTGATAATTATTCAATTTTTTGTTTTAATTTTTTTATTAACAAAATCAATTAGATTATTAAAATTGCTATCTAGCGCACTGCAACGTAGAATAATGTTTAATTTGAGACCAAAATTTCTAAGTAAAAATGTAAATTGGCGAAGAAATTAGAAAACTACGATTTGATGTATTTGGGCAGGGGGAATCAGACAGTTTTTTGGCTTGGACTCAGCCTTAACTTTGTGCTCTTCCTTTGTACGGAGGAGGGCGAAAGCTCGACGTCAACAGAAATTGAGTAGGTAACAGGCAAATTTTCGAAAAATGATTATTTTCAGGGCTCCCTTTAATGGGGAAGCCCTCAGAGCACGAAAAGAATAGTATGTATGTTCCCAAGCCTGCAACTTATGATTAATAAATGTCGATTAGATGAGTAGTAGTATGCTAGCTCTGTTGTCAGAGCGCCAGTCTTTTATTTTGCCGAGCGGGGTTTAATCCCAGTCACGGCCAAATTTTTTTTTTCTTTTTTTTCTTAGTAAAACTGCATATTATTGCGATCTGTCAATATTAAAATAAATAATAAATTATATTTACAATTTTCTATTCTCTATTCTTTTAATCATCATCGAAAATAAGCGTAGCATAGATGGAGGGGGATTCAATCAATATTCTGTTTCTAAAAAAATGGCTTTTTCAATATAGTTTAATCGATTCAGCGCTAAAAACTGTTTTGATTGAACTAAACTTAAAAAGCAATTTTTTAAAGAAAAGAACATTATGTCCCCCTCCACCTATGCTATGCTAATTTTCGATGATAATTAAAAGAATAGAGAAGAGAAAATTGTAAATACAATTTATTACTTATTTTAATATTGACAAATCGCAATAATATACAGTTTTACTAAAAAAAAAAAAATTGGCCGCGTCTGGGATTGAACCCCGCTCGGCAAAATAAAAGTCTGGCGCTTTGACCACAGAGCTAGCATACTACTACTATTGAAACGATATTTATTGATCATAAGTTGCAGGCTTAGGTTCAGCGACTAGAGATGAAACTTGCCGGCGAAGTGCCGGAACTCGCCGCGGATTATTTAAACTTTTTTTTTTCATTTATGAGTAGTACACAAAAGGTACTACTCCAATGTAACTGTACAAAAAAGGGCTTATGGTTCTGTTTAAATATTTTTTCATTAGTCATCAATTTACTAAATAATGGTTTCACATAAAAATTAAAATTGCTATTCGAAACTAAATTTAGCATTATGCCAGCATATTTTTATTTCTGTTGTTTACTTTTATATCCATATAAGCTTATCACATATAAAAATAGACAACAGGCTAGGCATAGAGAGTGGGGCTGAGCTTGTTCGCCAACCGTTCAACTCGCAGTCTTTGCTGTCACAAATAAGACAGAGATGAATAGATATATTCTGTGCTCTGTCTTGCTCGCAACAAATGATGCAAGAATTTTTAAATTTTTTGGTGCCCTAAGGCTCCCTTCTTTATATGCATCCCTGTAAATTATCATTCTTCGAACGATTTTCGTGTTACCTACTCAATTTTAATTGATATCGAGCTTCGGCCTTCTACCGTATAACGCGAAGGCGTAAAATCAACTTCGGGAAATTTTCTGACTTGAGCCCAGCCTTAAGCCGTATGCCGGAACATAAGGCCTTACGTTTTTTATTGCGTGAACTACTTAATGGATTTCATAAATATTAAAGATGAAAATAATTGTGTTAGATTTAGAATTAAAAATGGAAAATGAAAATTGCAATAATTGAAATAATATAGTATGTTTTACCATACCATACATATATTCTACTGTTGTACAATTATGGCGTCAATACACACACTATATAAATGTTGACGATCGAAGCCCACTTTTGAAGTGTTACTCAACCACGCATCGAACGTTGCTGCAAAGTAGTGCCACTTGTGGCAAATTAGATGGTGAACCGACCAGACTTCCGTACGTAGTGTATCATTGAATTAAATAAAGTTTACATCTTGTGATTTAAGGGTTTTGAAATTTTGTTTGTAACTAAAAAATTAAATAATCGTGTTTTGCGTGTATTTTGATTGCAGTCCATTCATTCAACATATGTTAGCAATTTTTAACAACGTTTACATTGTTGAATCACATCTTTATAACACATCATTTTGTGCAGGTCATTCTGGTAAAATTTACATATATTGCATAAAACAAGGTAACTATAATATTCCCAAATGCCGCCAACTATGTACTCTTGGGAGCGTTAGAGCGAGTTCTTCCATCAAGCTTGAAATTTTCTAGGCTCGAAAAAAGGGTTCCCAACTTCCAAAAAATAGAAACTATAGTTAACAGCGCTATCTATTGTCCAATTTGAAAACTAATTAAGTTCACTCTTTTAACCACGTGGTGTATTGTCTATTTCATTTATAATTTATTTATAATAAAAAATTAAATCAATGATGAGTCTATCCATGCTATAAACCAAATACATTATTACTTAAAAAAGATTCTATTATAATGATATGAAAGATGATTGGAGCATGTACATTATTCATATTTGTTGCCGATAACATCAATATATAAAGCTAGTGATCATACTTACGTATGTATAATATTTTTATAACTTTATTTTCACTTTTCCTGCAAATACAATATATTATGAATAAAATAAACACTACACCACGTGGTTAAAAAAGTGAACTCAATTAGTTGTCAAATTGGACAATAGATAGCGCTGTTAACTATAGTTTCTATTTTTTAGAAGTTGGGAACCTTTTTTCCGAGCCTAGAAAATTTCGAGCTTGATGGAAAAACTCGCTCTAATCATGCAAAATAGATAATTCATCATTAATTTTAGAAGGGCTTTTTGTTGATAAATCTTAATCGCAAAAATCCTCGCTACTTTTTTGATTAGAACGAAAAGGGAACATGACTTTCGTCCCGAATTACAGGGTACTCTGTCAGATTTGCATACGGACTTATGGCAGGGCTGAAGTCAGGAAATTTCCCGAAGTTAATTTTACGCCCTCGCGTTGTGCGGTAGACGGCCGAAGCTCAAATATCCCCGTGAAAAACGAGTTTAGATATGGTCATATCTGATCAGATCAGTATTATGAGACTGTACAGATCTGATCAGATAGTACAGATATAATCAGATTAAAATTTTAGATCTGAAACGATCTGAATAGGCATTACATATCTATTCAGATGCTAACAGATGAAGGGTATTCAGATCTGTATGGATCTGATCGGAACTGAAGAAAGTTGATAATTTTTTCTTAACAAGAAAATCAGATCTCATCAGATATGATCATATTTAAGAGTAAGTTTATCATTTTTGTTAAGTTAAACATCAGATCTGATCAGATTGAGTCATATTTAAAAAAGATTTTTTTATTTTTGCTAAGTAAAAAATCAGATCGCATCAGATATGATCATATGTAGAAGAAAGTTTATTAGTCTGATTCTTAAATCTAAAAAAGTTTCATCATCTGAACGGATTAGAAGAAAAATACATCATTTTCGTAGAAAAAAAAATCAGATTTAATTACATCTGAGAAAAATTAATCATTCTTGTAAAGGATGTAATAAGAGTAAATATCCGCAGTTATATAAATAGATAATTGAAAAACAACATTTTAGGTATTTTGGGTTAGCGTAGTGGTGACTATGTAAATCTATGGTTACGAGGGTTCCAGGATCGAGTGTACCTAAGTTTCATTACTCTACCGCAAAAGTTATTTTCAGCATAGAAACTGAATCATAATCATGACATTAAAATATTTATTCAGTAATAAGATTTGAATTTGATAAAAATTTTATATTAATTAACTTTTTTTTTCTAAATTTTTATCTAAACAGATCTGAAATGGTCTGAAGTAATCAGAAAAATGAATTTAGAGTTCAAGTCTGATCCGATCAGTATTATGAGACTGTTCATATCTACAAATTTTCGACAAAAATTCCGATCTGATCAGATCTGAACTCGTTTTTCACGGGTCAATTGAAATTGAGTAGGTAACAGGGAAATCGTTTGAAAAATGATAATTTACAGGGATGCATGTAAAAAAAGGAGCTTCAGGGCACCAAAAAATTCTAAAATTTCCAAATCATCTGTTCTGAGCGAGACAGAGCACAGAATAAATATATCTATCTCTGTGTTAGTTGTCACAAAGAAGACTGCAAATCAGACAGTTGGCGAACAAGCTCAGCCCCCACTCTCTGTTCCTAGCCTGTTGTTGACTTTTGTATGTGATAAGCTTAGATGAATATAAAAGTAAACAACAGAAATAAAAATATGCTGGCTCTGTTGGTCTGAGCGCTTGACTTTTATTTTGCCGAACAGTATTCAATTCCCATTGCGACCAAATTTTTTTTTACTCAAATTGCATGTAATTGCAATTTCATAATGCTAAATTTAGTTTCGAATAGCAATTTTAATTTTTATGTGAAACCATTATTTAGTAAATTGATGACTAATGAGAAAATATTTAAACAGAACCATAAGCCGTTTTTTGTACAGTTACATTGGTAGTTACCTTTTTTTTACTACTCATTAATGAAAAAAAAAAGTTTAAATAATCCGCGGCGAGTTTCGGCACTTCACCGGCAAGCTCTATCCCTACTCTCTGTACCCGAGCCTGCAACTTATGATTAATAAATGTGAGTCATGATCGTAGTAATATGCTAGCTCTGTGGTCAAAGTACCGGACTTTTATTTTGCCGAGCGGGGTTCAATCCCCGTCGCGGCCAATTTTTTTTTTTTAGTAAAACTGCATATTATTGCGATCTGTAAATATTAAAATGAATAATAAATTATATTTACAATTTTTTATTCTCTATTCTTTTAATTATCATCGAAAATTAGCATAGCATAGGTGGAGGGGGATATAATATTCTTTTCTTTAAAAAATTGCTTCTCAAGTTTAGTTCATAGCATTCAATGAATAATGAATAGTTTAATCGATTCAGCGCTAAAAACTGTTTTGATTGAACTAAACTTGAGAAGCAATTTTTTAAAGAAAAGAATATTATATCCCCCTCCACCTATGCTATGCTAATTTTCGATGATAATTAAAAGAATAGAGAATAAAAAATTGTAAATATAATTTATTATTCATTTTAATTTTTACAGATCGCAATAATATGCAGTTTTACTAAAAAAAAAAAATTGGCCGCGACGGGGATTGAACCCCGCTCGGCAAAATAAAAGTCCGGTACTTTGACCACAGAGCTAGCATATTACTACGATCATGACTCACATTTATTAATCATAAGTTGCAGGCTCGGGTACAGAGAGTAGGGATAGAGCTTGCCGGTGAAGTGCCGAAACTCGCCGCGGATTATTTAAACTTTTTTTTTTCATTAATGAGTAGTAAAAAAAAGGTAACTACCAATGTAACTGTACAAAAAACGGCTTATGGTTCTGTTTAAATATTTTCTCATTAGTCATCAATTTACTAAATAATGGTTTCACATAAAAATTAAAATTGCTATTCGAAACTAAATTTAGCATTATGAAATTGCAATTACATGCAATTTGAGTAAAAAAAAATTTGGTCGCAATGGGAATTGAATACTGTTCGGCAAAATAAAAGTCAAGCGCTCAGACCAACAGAGCCAGCATATTTTTATTTCTGTTGTTTACTTTTATATTCATCTAAGCTTATCACATACAAAAGTCAACAACAGGCTAGGAACAGAGAGTGAGGGCTGAGCTTGCTCGCCAACCGTTCGACTCGCAGTCTTCGCTGTGACAAATAAGACAGAGATGAATAGATATATTCTGTGCTCTGTCTTGCTCGCAACAGATGATTCAAGAATTTTTAAATTTTTTGGTGCCCTAAGGCTCCCTTCTTTACATGCATCCCTGTAAATTATCATTTTTTGAACGATTTTCGTGTTACCTACTCAATTTCAATTGATATCAAGCTTCGGCCTTCTACCGCACAACGCGAGGGCGTAAAATCAACTTCAGGAAATTTTCTGACTTCAGCCCAGCCTTAAACATCGAATACTGTTTTATAGCGAACTACATATTGCTACGAACTATCCATTGCTACGAATGTCCAATCTCCCGAAAAACAATTTTCACGCGGTTTTGATTATTACAACTATCGGTAATGTAGTTTTTGAAAAGCAAGTTGGTATTATCATATGAATATAAAGCCAAGTACAGGCAAAACAAAAAATTTTTTTTTTTCAATTTGAAATCAATGATATCTTAAAAACCATTATTCTCTAGAACAAATATTAATTATTTCTAAAAAATAAAAAAAAACGACTGAAGACTTGGTTTTTACAGAGTAAATAATTATACTAGAATACATTAAATTATTGCATTTAGTGATGGTAGTTAATAAATGTTTTGTAGAAGTAAATAAATAAATAAATAAATAAATATATGATTGAGGAACCAAAGTCATAATACATGTTTTTCAATTATATTTCACTTTTATGTTTAAAAAACAACACTATAAAAGAGAAGTAGAATATGATGAGAATAATTGCCAATGGCCTTGATCGATTCGATACTGGCACAGTTGATTAAAAATGAATTAGTATCTAAATTATAGAACTTTTTTTGTTTTTTTTTTATCTTATAAGATAAAATACTCCTTACTCATTAATAATTGCTTATTATTTGCTATAATTTTTAAATATACTAAAAGATAAATAATAATGTTGAAATCAATATCAAAATGTTATCATATAATAGTGCGGAATAGATCATAGTATGTATATGATATAGAATTGGAGTACCATCGAAAGTATAAAAATTAAGTTATCTGTAAAAATAATCATATATATAGAAGTTGTTAAAATTGATTATTTACTTTTTGTAAGACCATTTGATGCACTTACGTTTTTTCTGGTAATGGCAATAACTTTCTCAAAACAGATTGGGCACCGTACATCTGCACTATTATTAATACCAATGTTTGTTAATTTATGTGCACACATTCCGCAAAAAAACCAGTGCCAACATGGCATTGCAATGTAGTTACAAACATTCTCTTGACATGAAGGGCACTTGGATAATTGTAAATTATCAACTGAAAATGAAGTTTGATCATTTACTTTGCCAAATTATGCTTAAAGTTTAAAATCATAATATAAATGTTAATCAAATTGATTATTTTTAATAAATTCAATAATGCTTTTATTAATAAATAAAAAAAGGATACGTACGCACAAAAATATCCATATTGTTACGATCCAACGGCTGTGATTTCATCTCTTTAATACCAATATCATCTCCAACAACTAGTAAAATGAAATTTGAAGTTCTTACTAAATAAGTAGCTATAAAATAATTACAATAGAGCTATGAGAGTTCAGTTACTCATTATGCATAATATAATATGAAGATTTTACTTATTGGAAGGTACATATTTACCTATATTATGAAGAGGAGCGTTAGTAAAAAGTAGTCCACGTCTACAATTTCTTTGATTTGAGCTTGGTTATGAAATGCTTGGGAAAGATGATTGGCGCATGCCAAAAACCGTGAAATATTATGTGGATTATAAGCATATAGGTCCCAGGCACGTTTCAGTAGTTTGTCTTTGATAATATATTTATTTTCTTGGGGTCTTCTGATTTCATTACCAATTTGGAGACTCATTAATTCTAGTCGTGCAACACTTTGAACTTCTTTGAGATAATCTAAAAATGGTGAAAAATCAATTTTAACAACTTCTATATGCTTATTTTTACAGATAACTTAATTTTTATACTTTCGATGGTACTCCAATTCTATATCATATACATACTATGATCTATTCCGCACTATTATATGATAACATTTTGATATTGATTTCAACATTATTATTTATCTTTTAGTATATTTAAAAATTATAGCAAATAATAAGCAATTATTAATGAGTAAGGAGTATTTTATCTTATAAGATAAAAAAAAAACAAAAAAAGTTCTATAATTTAGATACTAATTCATTTTTAATCAACTGTGCCAGTATCGAATCGATCAAGGCCATTGGCAATTATTCTCATCATATTCTACTTCTCTTTTATAGTGTTGTTTTTTAAACATAAAAGTGAAATATAATTGAAAAACATGTATTATGACTTTGGTTCCTCAATCATATATTTATTTATTTATTTATTTATTTACTTCTACAAAACATTTATTAACTACCATCACTAAATGCAATAATTTAATGTATTCTAGTATAATTATTTACTCTGTAAAAACCAAGTCTTCAGTCGTTTTTTTTTATTTTTTAGAAATAATTAATATTTGTTCTAGAGAATAATGGTTTTTAAGATATCATTGATTTCAAATTGAAAAAAAAAAATTTTTTGTTTTGCCTGTACTTGGCTTTATATTCATATGATAATACCAACTTGCTTTTCAAAAACTACATTACCGATAGTTGTAATAATCAAAACCGCGTGAAAATTGTTTTTCGGGAGATTGGACATTCGTAGCAATGGATAGTTCGTAGCAATATGTAGTTCGCTATAAAACAGTATTCGATGTTTAAGTGTACCTGAGTTCTGATTAATTCGATATACTGCATTGTTCATGGCAATACTGGTTAGGGATTTCAACCTTTCGAAGTAATAACCTATTCGGGACAATAAATTTTCGTGGCTTTGCCCTATTCGGGACTATAGACTTCTGGACTTATGTATACGTCCCCTGGTTCATACTTTAAGAGTAATTACCGACTGAGATAGATTTGTTTTTGAAATAAAGTTTCTACTCGTAAATATTTAAATCATAGGTCATATTTAAAATGATGAACCTGAATAATGAAATTACTAAATTTAACAAACTCATTATGTTTTATGAGTTGTAATTACTTTTTTTATAATTAGAAAATCAGCAAATACTAGTGAAAGTAGAAATTATCTACAGAAATTCGATAGAAAATAAATGATTTATCATTTTTTAATGGAGTTCCATAGCTGTCATCTTGATAAATTATAAATAATTAATGTTTTATTTTTCATCATATAAGATTAAGATGACAGCTATGGAACTCCATTAAAAAATGATCAATCATTTATTTTCTATCGAATTTCTGTAGATAATTTCTACTTTCACTAGTATTTGCTGATTTTCTAATTCTAAAAAAAGTAATTACAACTAAACACAATGTGTTTGTTAAATTTAGTAATTTCATTACTCAGGTTCATCATTTTAAATATGACCTATGATTTAAATATTTATGAGTAGAAACTTTATTTCAAAAACAAATCTATCTCAGTCGGTAATTACTCTTAAGGTATGAACCAGGCATTTATGCGTTGGGGGCATGACATCCGTCCCCAACTAAATGCCCTTCCAGAGAAATTTTGTTAACCGCTAAATTTCAATCCACTAATGTGCATTCCAAATTATATACTTTGAAATTTTTAACATTCTTTTTATTTATTTTCCAATTTTATATTATTCATTACAAATACATTCCATTATATGATTTCACATAACGTAAATATCCCTAATTGCGTGATGACTTTCTTTTCTTCAACTATAATTTTTTTCCTTACAAATATTTTCCTTATATACCACGAAAATGGATTACACTCACACTCAGAAATTATAGGTTGATAAATGATTTAAAGTCGATAAAAAAGGAAGTAACATTGAGAAAGTGTCAATGTATTTTGAGAGATGGCAGTGCCAGTGCGGTTTTGAATGAAAAATTTTCTTCTTTCTTTTTAAATTATTATTTAAACTAATAAGTGTTATTACGACTATTTTATAATATATTTCATTCATTCAAATGAATTTATTGCTGAATATGTATACTTTGTGTAAGATATACTTGACAACCATCTACAATGTTCTCTTAAAATTCATTTAAAAAATCTAATAACGCTAAAAATTATATGAAGTTGGATAATATTGGATCCGTATGACTTAAAAAGGACTTTCTTCACTTACATCTACTTTTGGCATGTTATATCGAAATCCATCGTTGAATGACGGTGCTATTATAAAATAGTCGTAATAACACTTATTAGTTTAAATAATAATTTAAAAAGAAAAAAGAAAATTTTTCATTCAAAACCGCACTGGCACTGCCATCTCTCAAAATATATTGACACTTTCTCAATGTTACTTCCTTTTTTATCGACTTTAAATCATTTATCAACCTATAATTTCTGAGTGTGAGTGTAATCCATTTTCGTGGTACACCCAAACGCATAAATGCCTGGTTCATACCTTAAGAGTAATTACCAACTGAGATAGATTTTTTTTTCGAAATAAAGTTTCTAATCATAAATTTTTTAATCATGGTTCATATTTAAAATGATGAACCTGAGTAATGAAATTACTAAATTTAACAAACACATTGTGTTTAGTTGTAATTACTTTTTTTAGAATTAGGAAATCAGCAAATACTAGTGAAAGTAGAAATTATCTACAGAAATTCGATAGAAAATAAATAATTTATCATTTTTTAATTGAGGTCCATAGCTGTCATCTTAATCTTGTATGATGAAAAATAAAACATTAATTATTTATTTTCTATCGAATTTTCGTAGATAATTTTTACTTTAACTAGTATTTGCTGATTATCTAATTATAAAAAAAATAATTACAACTCATATAATATAATGAGTTTGTTAAATTCAGTAATTTCATTACTCAGGTTCATTATTTTGAATATGATCCATGATTAACAAGTTTATGATTAGAAACTTTATTTCGAAAAAAAAATCTATCTCAGTCGGTAATTACTTTTAAGGTATGAACCAGGCATTTATGCGTTTGGGTGTATATAAGGAAAATATTTGTAAGAAAAAAAATTATAGTTGAAGAAAAGAAAGTCATCACGCAATTAGGGATATTTACGTTATGTGAAATCATATAATGGAATGTATTTGTAATGAATAATATAAAATTGGAAAATAAATAAAAAGAATGTTAAAAATTTCAAAGTATATAATTTGGAATGCACATTAGTGGATTGAAATTTAGCGGTTAACAAAATTTCTCTGGAAGGGCATTTACCTAACTAGAAAAAAGCTATCCAGAAGACATCTTTTGGATTCAGATTGGAAGATATAAAATTCCTATTGGATATTCTGAAAATTGTCTTAAAGATATCCAAAAAGATGTCTATTTCAATGTCTGAAATAATGTCTGAAATGATGTCTGAACGAAAGCCCAACAGATGTCTAAAAGAAAGCCAAAAAGATGTCCAATAGACATCTAAAATCTTATTTACGAAGTGATATTTTCCAATACGTTGAGTAGCTAAGTTCATATTCGTTCACAGATGTCGTGTTGATCTTTTTCGTCTCTCAGTCGGTATTACCGATGGATGTTAAGATCGAATTATATTGATGTACAGCTGCAATTGCCTTAAATATTTAATTTTTATTTTTTAAAGAATATGATTGATTAGTTTTTTTGTTAATGTGTAACATATTAATAAATTTTAACGATTACTACATAAATTTTAGAAAAGCAAAAGCCTACATTCCATTGCAGATAAACGTGTGAATTTAAAATAAAAATTTTTAGACTTTTCATCTTTTTACATTCTACATGGAAGAATTAATAATTACTGCAGTAATTGATACATTAATTTCAAATATTCGTGTAGCTAGGTTATTTTAGGACATGTATTTATCTATTGTATATATATATATATATATATATATATATATATTATGTATTTATTAGTCATAATATAAAAAATACATTAAATCCAGTTATTTTCATTTTTATACTCAGTCATACTCCGAAATCCCGCAAAGCTTCCTCTTCACGCTGACGATGGAGTCTTTCTGTTTGCTCCTGAGACATAATTTTTTTATCAGTGCTTCGAATTCTATCGCCAGCCTTCCTTATCCATTCTTTAATTTGTTTTTCTACGTCTTCAATACTTATTTTTGAATCATATTCTCTTTTAATTACATCTGAAATAAAAAATGATTATGCATAATAAACTTTATCGATCAATTGAAATTTTATTTCGATGTTTCATTAATACTATAAGCATGTGACAAATACTCACTAAAAATTACTTTCGGGAACTTTTTATCTTTCATCGAGAATTTTTCTTTAGTTCCATGCCAAGTGAATTTTTTTGCTACTCCATCCGTCATTGTTTTTGATAAAATTTTGGAGATGATTTTTTTCTCCGTTTTTCCGCCCAGTGTTCCCATTAACTTCAGCTGAAATTTAATTAAATATTTGATTATAATTATTTCATTGTATTGATCATAGATTTTTAAATTATGATTTTTTAAGCCACTAAATACTTACGTATTGTTTCCTTACTTCCTTCTTCTTCAAATCCCTGTCAAATCTGAGGAAGTCTGATACTTCTGGTAATGGAAATGATGGGAGCAAAGGACATTCTTCGTCTCCGGAGTCCATTCTCCATTCTACTTTTGATGTCAATCAACATATGAAGGATTTTTTGTTGATTGTGCTCTAACTGCTCTTGCTTCTTTATATCACTCCGAGCTCTTCTTTGCAGGTTGCCTTTTCTCGATTGATTTTCGATATTGCTGAAGCAATCGCATACAAATCGATGACTCCAGATTCCTCCAACGCACAAGAATTTTCTGGAGAATCTTTAAAATCAAGATAGGACAGTTTTTTACCCCTGACATTTATTTTAAATAATCACATAATTAATTTTTTCAGCACAATACTTACATGTATTTTCTCGATTGATTTCATGACATTCCATCTCATCAGCATCAAAGTCGTTAGGAGGATCTAAAATCATCGCATTCTCCTCTGTCACATCCATAATTGGTGATTTCTTCTAACTACACAATGAATGTTTCATTATTTTAAATTTTCATACACATAATTACAATAAAAAAAACACTTTTCTATGAATATACTTGGACGTTTTTACTTACGTTTGCGTATTATTATTATTTTTAAAACAAATAAATTCACCACTTTGAAATTAAGATTAGAAAAATGAAGACAACAACTGTATACACTGGGAGAAACTTCAAACACTACTAAAATCAGACTGTTTTCAGGACTATACTCTGCACTGGTCAAAAAAGTTTTCAACACTGTTTATTAACTGGAGGGGCAGCAATTATCTTATTGGTGGGGAGAACAAAATGTAAGAAAAATAGGTTCTGCAAATATAAAAAAGGATTCAAAAAATTGAAGATTTCCCTTCACTGAAGTGTTTTTCATTATTCCATTAAATTAATAAAAAATTTTTCTTTATTCCAAACAATTTACGGACGTCTCTGTTTTTCACATGTACATACAAAATTTCACATTTTTAATGTTTTTACTACAAGTAGCTTAGTTACATTTAAATATTGCAGTATTGAAAAAAGCAACACAAAATTATTTGATACTTTAGGAAAAATTTGGACAACGTTTAATCAATACACAATACATTTGAACGTATAAATGGTTTATTCGAAAATAGAATTAAAAAATATTAGCTACTTTACAAAGATATTTAACTCAATAAAACTTTATTAGTAGCTGGAGAAGTTAAAAAAAAATCAGATCAATTTGAGTAGCAATTATAAACATTTGTTGGAAATTGTAACAGACTCCATGGCGCAAACACCATGCTGTAGTGACTCAATCTCCTTTAGATGAAAAAACATATTTCTGTATTCAAAAATGTAGTATTTACTTTTTTCACTTTTTTTCTGGTAAAACCGACATGAATAGAAAAAAAAACTTAATCTCTACCTACATTTTGGGTTACGTATCGGTAAATCTGCCAGTAAGATACCACGTTTTTATTATCCGTGCAATAAAATCATCAGTACTTCTCTAATGTCTGCATCTATAGCTTAGTTCAATGCTGGTTTCTGAAACTGATTACTCTATTTTACTAAGGCAGCTTAAGGGTATAAAAAATGGAAAAATTGGTAAATATTGGACAGTACTGTCTGATGCCATATTATGATATGAAGTTATAAAATGTCTGTAGCATATATTATTTTTAATGCCGCTATCAGTACTTGCTTCCCTACGACTATTACAATTGCATTTTCATTTAAAATATGAGTGAACATTGAACGTGTTATTAATGAAAGATTATCGTTAACATTTCATCCTTATGTTTGAGTAATAATGAATATGTTGATAGTAACGTTGTACCCGTTATGAACATATTAAATATTAGAAAAATTAATACAAAAAAATTTTTGAATATCGTTTATAATCAATATATTTCTATTTCACTATTAGAGTAATACATATATTCGTAGTTAATAAAACTTATTAACGCTCAATAATTATTCTTCTAAACATATGGAAGTAGATAACCTTGTACTTTAAAAGAACCACCATAAATTACTAAACTTATTGATAAAATTAATATTAAGCAATTATTGTTGTTCGTTATACAACGAAAAAAATGATAAAAAATTAAAATTACACATCATGTTGATTTTTTTAATAAGGGTTTTGATATAATAATTATAAAATAATATAATTATGATATAATTATAAAATAATTGTTAGTATAAAAAAAATTATTGTCATCTTCAAAAAATTTCTCTGTTATACACATAATAAAATAAATTTGCAACTACATCTATATATATACATCTTTTTAATACTTAACAACATTAAAATTCATATTAATTACATTTCATCACGATTGCATAAGATGATTGTATTATCATGAATCATTTATCTTATGGTTGTTTGTGTGAATGGGAGGAAAAACAAAGCATCGATTGTTAGTACAAATAACAAAACCTTTCTTTACAATATTTTCTATCGGGCAATATCTAAATTCAGACCATTCTAATACTTCAAAAATTGCTATTTTTCTAGAATCTATCGGATAATTATCTAACGATTGCGTTACTAATGCTTCTGAACCCACCAATACTGCTTTCCTATCTAAATGACAAATGTATTTGATAAAAAAGACATTATTGTTTGTTAAATATACACAATTATTGGGAGGTTGAACAGTAATTACAAAATTACGAAAATTTATTTGTTTATAAAAGTTCGTATATTCTGGTGGCAAATCATGAGGTTTTTTTATGGAATATTTCATTTTTGATTGCGATGAGAACATTTTATTGGATGGTGGTAGGACAGACATTTCTGTAACTCTCCGAATGACTTGAGCTAAGGGATGATTTCCTTGTCGAATTGTTAATTTCATTTTATGTAAAAAATCTTCATACGGAAAGCAACTAAAATTATCGAGTGGACCAAACAATAAAACATCTGACGCAAGATGGATTAAATTGTGAAGATTAAAAGTTTGAGTCCAATCACCATACAATTTTTTCAGGGTCGGCGTATTTTTGCCGAAAAACAGTTGTACCAATTTTAGGCCTTGTAGTTGGTACCTCTGCAAGCATTGATAAAGAAAAAGCGGAAGGCAACTCAGTGCTATTAATTGACGTAGAGCTCTGTAATAATGTTCTTATCGACTCATAATAATATAGAAATAAACAAAATGGAGAAAATAATATTTTTTCAATTGTTAGATGTCACCTTATATCAAAAATTCTCGTTGTACAGAAATTGTCAAAAGTTTCGTTCAAAACAAACAATTGACAGTTTAAAAAGTTTATAGATGTAAAATTTACTCTTTGATTACATATTTTATTGCATTTTAAACATTATTAATAATGATAGTCATTAAATAATGTGGAATACTGTGTTTTGTTTATGAATGTAATTAATATACATAAAAATAATAGTGTAGTTGAAGTATGTAAAAAACATTAATAAACCTTTATTTATATTTATCTATAATCCTTTAACTAGAACATTGAAAGTGATTGAATATGATAAAAGTGATTGAAGATTTTTGTATGTTATACTAGTGTACACTGAGGATCAGCACAGATTTCTAGTTCAGTGATGTCATAATCATATGGTAGCCACTAGCTTTTCTAATCTGAATACCTCAATAAATATTATTCGAAAAGTTGTTCATTAAATGCATTCATCTAGTATTTAAGAAGAAACAAATGATTATATAAGTGTAATAGTGCCTTTACGTACTTTACTGGCTAGATGTGCTTATGTTGCTCTTGATTTTTAATTTTATTGTAAGAATTTATAACCATCTAGAGTGAATTGATAAATTATACGAATATTTTTACCATTGAAAATAATATGATTGTTGGATATCAAAGAAAAAGAATTATTCGGCTAAGCCATTATTGATTCATTGTTCTGATCATGGCTAACACAAAAATTGTCTTTCAAGTTTTCATGAATAGTCGTAGTATAAATGGGATTATAACGTGACTTCATTCTAGTTGTATGTATTCCTCAGTTGTCTGGAATCAATTATGTATCTATTGATGGTGCGATTTACTTGAGGCTCCTAATTAGTATTGATGATCTTCAGATAAAATTGACGTCATATTTAAGAATAAATAAGCAAATTAATTAAGTCAATGAAAAAAAGATTTTAAAAAATAGCGAGACCAAGCTCCGAGTAACTATAACATGCCTTGACGCTATTTCTTTTTAAGAACATCTTAAAGACAATGTGAGTGTAGGTGAATGCAGATTTCATCGCACAATGATTCGATGTCAGCGAAAGAAGGTCAGGAAATGATTGAATTTATAGATTAAAAACTGGTACTGAAAATAACTTCTAAACTTCATTTTATATAGACTTTAAATCAAGGTGAGGCTTCTTACTTCAACAATAAAGCTATAGTTCATTAGAGAATGAATTAAAAAATTTTTTATAAATTATTCAAAAAGTCGTGGTTGACTTGGAAGCAAGTTATGTATAAAAATGTTTTTTTTTTTTTTTTTTTTTTACATAAAAAAATCTAAAGTTATCCAAGTTTTACATTTGTTATTATGAACTAGACATCCAGAACACTCTTCTTAAATGTTAGTTATTCAAATATATTCTTCATTTTTTTAAAGTTTGAATATTTACATAATAAAAATAAAGAAAATATGCTGTAAATCTTGGATGAAAGTTTATTTTCTTTAGAAAAAGAGCTAGAAATGTTTTGTAGATAATTTAAATATACTTTTAAAAAATTTATAAATTTTACTTCCTAGCTGTTGGTAGAAATCATTGACATTATTTATTTGTTTTCTATTGATACGAATAGTGGCATTTTGAATAATATCTTTTCTCAGTCTCCAGAGGACTTTTAAGACCAAGTTCTTTAATAAATACAGGGTGTAAAAAAAATCGCGTACGTGGACCATATCACCGTGTTCTGCAGGTCAATCTAAACAAAAAAGGTCTGTGCGAGAAATGCACTGGATGCATATCTGCAGAGATATAATAATTATAAGTTGACCAATCACGAACGAGTCGCCGGCGACAAGTTAATCAGCCTTAAGCAGAGTGCATAATTTTTTTTTATTATTTTTGTAGATATGTTCACTACACAAGCGCGTGAACATCGTTATTAAATTGACTATCAGTTTAATAACCTACATTGTACGACATTGTATACTTTTTTTTTCTCTGGTGACATCGCATTGAATTTTTATCTATTCAGCTTGGAATTTTAATATGTTTTACTTAATTCAATGGTCTTCAGATAAAAGTACCTCGATCATTACGGAGAATGAAATCATTCAGTGGGTAAACGGCGCTGAAATCATTGCTCTGTGGGGTAAAAAATCATTCTCTGCTCGAGTCATTGCACAAAATTGTAAGTGCTCACCACTTTTATTTTAATTATCAAAGTTCACAATTCAATTGTGGCACATTTACATTCAATTCGTCTTTTTTTACGTAGGTCGTAAAAATTGGTTGGAAAAATTGACGGTTAATAAGTTAGGCATAGTAACCGGATGTGATTTAGAAGTTCAACGTTTATTTGCTATAAGTGTATCACCAGAATCACCAGTTTCTGTGCCATCTTCCGCATCGTGTCTAACTCCTCTTCGAAATTCATTGTCACGCAGTCCACGTTCGTTAATCCCGGTTCCACGATCTCAAAATTCTGTCCCACAATCAGCTTCAGCTTCTCAACCATTGCAAGCCAGTCCTTTAGTGTCTTCACCATCAACTTCTTCAACACCAACAGATAATTCCTACTTAGTTGATGTTCTGCCAGGCAGTGGCGTTCGCATAGATGCGAAAATGTTATTCACCATCAATAAAAAATACAGAAATAAACCGACGATAATGTTGCGGAAGTTATTGATAGGTGTAATTGGAGTTGATGAATTAAAGAAGATGACTCGTCTTGGAGGAAATGGTTTTGAACCCATTCCTGTATTAATCTTAGAGACTATAGAGAGTGAGTGATTGTATATTATTATAAATACGTGAGTAATGAACATTTGTTTTTTTCACACAGGATATACTTTTGAAAAGACTGACGAAAATCTACGTCTTTCTACTGATGAATTCAATAAGTGTGTGACGAGATTTCTTACGGATTTAAGGAATCCGAAGGAAAAAAAAAAATAATGCATTGATTGAACGAGTTAATTTCGAAAGAATATGTTTGTCACGATTAGGAGAAAAAAAAATTAAATAAAATATAATAAAATTGATAGTTAAATAAAATTAAAATCTCTTTTCTCTCATTCCTTCACACACACATACTCTCTCTTTTCTCTCATCCATCCACTTATTATATCTCTTTCTTTTCTCGCACTCATCCACACACACATACTCTCTCTCTTCTTTCATCCATCCACTCATTAAATTTCTTTCTTTTCTCTCATCCATCCACTCATTCAATTCCTTTCTTTTTTCTCGTTCATCCACACACACATACTCTCTCTCTTCTCTCATCCATTCGCTCATTAAATTTCTCTCTTTTATTTCATTCATCTTCTTATTGACTCTCTGCATTTTCTCTTATTTATTCACTCACTAATACTCTCTCTCTTTTCTCTCATCCATCCACTCATTATATCTTTTTCTTTTCTCTCACTCATCCACACACACATACTCTCTCTCTTCTTTCATCCATCCACTCATTAAATTTCTTTCTTTTCTCGCATTCATCCACTCACATATACTCTCTCTCTTCTCTCATCCATTCGCTCATTAAATTTCTCCCTTTTTTCTCATTCATCTTCTTATTAAATCTCTGCCTTTTCTCTCATTTATTCACTCACTAATACTCTCTCTCCTCTCTCGTCCATCCACTTATTAAATTTTTTTTTTTCTCGTTCATCAACTCACTCATACTCTCTCTCTTCTCTCATTCATCCTCTCGTTATAACTCTTTCTTTTCTCTCACTCATTCACTCACAGATACTCTCTCTCTTCTCTCATTCATCTTCTCATTAAATTTCTTTCTTTTCTCTCATTCATCCACTCATTAAATCTCCTTCCTTCTTCTTATTCTATCACTTACTTGTACTTTCTTTTTTCTCTTATTCATTTACACATTAAATTCTCTCTTATCTATCTTTTCATTGTATCTCATTCATTTCTCTCATTTATTCCCTCACTCATACTCTCTTTTTTCTTATTCATTCACTCACTGATATTCTCTCTTTGCTCTCATCTATCCACTTATATAATCCTTTTCTTCCTTCCCATTCTACCACTTACTCATACTTTCTCTTTTCTTTCATTCATTCACTTACTGATATTCTTTTTTTTCTCTCATCTATCTACTCATTAAATCTCTCCCTTTCTTTCCATTCTTCCACTTATTTATACTCTCTCTTTTTTCTTATCCATTCACACATTTTTTTCCTATGTTTTCCTCATACATTTACTCATTTTATTTATAATTCTTTTTTTTTATTTATCTACTCTTTTTAACTCTTTTTTTTTATCTTTTTGTTTTCTATTTAGATTTTGTTTCTTTATCCATTTATTCGCTCACTTTTTTTTTCTTTTTATCAGTTCACTCTTTTCTTCTTTTCTTTTATAGTTATTTACTCACTTAAATTATTTTAGATAGATACAGGAAAAATATAAAAAAAATGTTTACGATTTTTTTTCCTGTTATTGGATAGTTTTTTTATTATTCAATTTACATTATAGTCCAATTTCTATATATTTTAACAGATTAAATAAATAAAAACTTTAACATAACATCGTGAAAAATAACAAATTTCGAACTCTTCTATTCTATCTTAATTGTTCAACGTGGCCACCGTCTACATTTATACATTGATCAACAACCCTTACGACTCTTTCCGTTGCTCTTCTTATCATATCTTGTGGAATTCTAGCTGCTTCTTCTTCAATTCTATTGCGGAGTTCAACCTCATCATCAACAGGAGTCGAGTAGACTTTATCCTTTAGATAACCCCACAAGAAAAAGTCCAGTGGTGTTAGGTCTGGTGATCTTGGGGGCCATTCTCTGAACTGCGATCGTAATCCGATCCACCTGCGAGGAAATAAGTGGTTCAAACAATTAACAACATCGTCTCGTCGATGTGCTCCTGCTCCATCCTGTTGCCAGATCATGTTTCTTCTCCTCGCAAGTGGTACATCCTCCAAGAGCTCTGGCAAATTCTCGAGTAAATCCAAATATACGTCTCCATTTATCGCGTTTGGCAGAAAGACTGGACCAATCTAGAGTTATGGAAAGCGAGAGTAAACATACAAAAAGCGAAAGAGAAAGAAGTGAAAAAAAGGAATCATTACCAGCTGGTTATCAAGCATTCCACACCAAACGTGTACGTTAAACCGCCGCTGATTATTTCTTTCGTGCACACATCGGGGATTTTCGTGATCATAAATGTGTTGATTGTGAATGTTATAAGGGCCATTTTGTCGAAAAATAGCCTCATCAGTCCAAAGGATGTTCTTTGAAAATACCGCTCTGTTGTGGACTTGACGACTAAACCATCTACAAAAGCGAAGTCTTCTCGGTGGATCATCATCTTCCAAATGTTGAACAGGAGTGTAGTGATAAGGATGTAAACCATCACGCTTCAAGGTTTTGTGTATGGTCATATGATTTATATTAAGTCGTCGAGCTGCAAGTCTTGTACTCGAGGTAGGATGGCGGAAAAAAAAATTTAAAATACGAATCTCCCTCAAAAAATTTCTGTGACGACCAGCATTAACCCTCGTGCGTGGAACGATTGGTTGATTCTCTCGAATTCGATCTTGCAAACGTCGGAAAACATTGAGAGTTGGTTGTCGAATGCGGTTTGGAAATCGTTCGGCATATAAACGAACAGCATCAGCAGTGCGTTCATGACATTCGTGTAATAAACGAATCATGTCAATGTACTCATACTGTTCATAGACAACCATATTAATAAAAATAATAACCGAAACGATAAATCAGCAATTTTCTGATGAACGCAAGAAATCAATCGTTACTATGAATAATATTTACGTTTAAATACCATAGCAACTTAGTTAGTTCATGAATAGCACAGATCTAACTACATTCACATCGTGAACTATAAAAACAATTTGAACTATAATGCGATTTGTTAATGGTAAAAAATATGTAGGTAGAAAAATTCTTATAATCTTATGCTTTTCTTCCTTAGCTTTTATATATTTTTTATTTTTTCATTACAAAGTATTTTTCTCTACTTACTCTTTCTTCTGTGAAAAAGATTGAATACGTCGATAGATCAAAAAAAAAAGAGAGATTAAGTAATTAAATAAATAAGAGGAAATTAAATAAGTGGATGAATAGGAAAAAAAGGTAGTATGAGTGAGTGGATGGATAAGAGAAAAGAGCGAGTATGAGTGAGTTGATGAATGAGAGAAAAGAGACAGTATGTGTGTGTGGATGAATGAGAGAAAAGAGATTAAATGAGTGGATGAATGAGAGAAAAGAGAATGATTCAATGAGTAGATGGATAAGAGAGAATTTATTGAGTGGATGGATGAGAAAAAATGCGAGTATGAGTGAGTGGAAGAATGAAAGGAAAGAAAGAGATGGAATGAGTGGATGGATGAGAGAAAAGAGAAAGCATGAGTGAGTGGATGAATGAAAGGAAAGAAAGAGATGGAATGAGTGGATGAATGAGAAAAAAGAGAGAGTATGAGTGAGTGGATGAATGAGAGAAAAGAGAATAATTCAATGAGTAGATGGATGAGAGAGAATTTAATGAGTGGATGGATGAGAGAAAGAGCGAGTATGAGTGAGTGGATGAATGAAAGGAAAGAAAGAGATGGAATGAGTGGATGAATGAGAAAAAAGAGAGAGTATGAGTGAGTGGATGAATGAGAGAAAAGAGAATAATTCAATGAGTAGATGGATGAGAGAGAATTTAATGAGTGGATGGATGAGAGAAAAGGGAGAGTATGAGTGAGTGGATGAATGAAAGGAAAGAAAGAGATGGAATGAGTGGATGAATGAGAAAAAAGAGAGAGAATTCAATGAGTGGATGGATGAGAGAAAAGGGAGAGTATGAGTGAGTGGATGAATGAAAGGAAAGAAAGAGATGGAATGAGTGGATGGATGAGAGAAAAGAGAAAGCATGAGTGAGTGGATGAATGAAAGGAAAGAAAGAGATGGAATGAGTGGATGAATGAGAAAAAAGAGAGAGTATGAGTGAGTAGATGAATGAGAGAAAAGAGAATAATTCAATGAGTAGATGGATGAGAGAGAATTTAATGAGTGGATGGATGAGAGAAAAGGGAGAGTATGAGTGAGTGGATGAATGAAAGGAAAGAAAGAGATGGAATGAGTGGATGAATGAGAAGAAAGAGAGAGTATGAGTGAGTGGATAGATGAGAGAAAAGAGAAAGCATGAGTGAGTGGATGAATGAGAAAAAAGAGAATAATTCAATGAGTAGATGGATGAGAGAGAATTTAATGAGTGGATGGATGAGAGAAAAGGGAGAGTATGAGTGAGTGGATGAATGAAAGGAAAGAAAGAGATGGAATGAGTGGATGGATGAGAGAAAAGAGAAAGCATGAGTGAGTGGATGAATGAGAGAAAAGAGAATAATTCAATGAGTAGATGGATGAGAGAGAATTTAATGAATGGATGGATAAGAGAGAATTTAATGAGTGGATGGATGAGAGAAAAGGGAGAGTATGAGTGAGTGGATGAATGAAAGGAAAGAAAGAGATGGAATGAGTGGATGAATGAGAAAAAAGAGAGAATATGAGTGAGTAGATGAATGAGAGAAAAGAGAAAGCATGAGTGAGTGGATGAATGAGAGAAAAGAGAATAATTCAATGAGTAGATGGATGAGAGAGAATTTAATGAGTGGATGGATGAGAGAAAAGGGAGAGTATGAGTGAGTGGATGAATGAAAGGAAAGAAAGAGATGGAATGAGTGGATGGATGAGAGAAAAGAGAAAGCATGAGTAAGTGGATGAATGAAAGGAAAGAAAGAGATGGAATGAGTGGATGAATGAGAAAAAAGAGAGAGTATGAGTGAGTGGATGGATGAGAGAAAAGAGAAAGCATGAGTGAGTGGATGAATGAGAGAAAAGAGAATAATTCAATGAGTAGATGGATGAGAGAGAATTTAATGAGTGGATGGATGAGAGAAAAGAGAAAGCATGAGTGAGTGGATGAATGAGAGAAAAGAGAATAATTCAATGAGTAGATGGATGAGAGAGAATTTAATGAGTGGATGGATGAGAGAAAAGGGAGAGTATGAGTGAGTGGATGAATGAAACGAAAGAAAGAGATGGAATGAGTGGATGGATGAGAGAAAAGAGAAAGCATGAGTAAGTGGATGAATGAAAGGAAAGAAAGAGATGGAATGAGTGGATGAATGAGAAAAAAGAGAGAGTATGAGTGAGTGGATGGATGAGAGAAAAGAGAAAGCATGAGTGAGTGGATGAATGAGAGAAAAGAGAATAATTCAATGAGTAGATGGATGAGAGAGAATTTAATGAGTGGATGGATGAGAGAAAAGGGAGAGTATGAGTGAGTGGATGAATGAAACGAAAGAAAG
The DNA here is from genome assembly GCA_028641665.1 of Chelonus formosanus. NCBI lineage: Eukaryota > Metazoa > Arthropoda > Insecta > Hymenoptera > Braconidae > Chelonus > Chelonus formosanus. The sequence goes on from CM054002.1 coordinate 13,396,616, forward strand.
AGATGGAATGAGTGGATGGATGAGAGAAAAGAGAAAGCATGAGTAAGTGGATGAATGAAAGGAAAGAAAGAGATGGAATGAGTGGATGAATGAGAAAAAAGAGAGAGTATGAGTGAGTGGATGGATGAGAGAAAAGAGAAAGCATGAGTGAGTGGATGAATGAGAGAAAAGAGAATAATTCAATGAGTAGATGGATGAGAGAGAATTTAATGAGTGGATGGATGAGAGAAAAGGGAGAGTATGAGTGAGTGGATGAATGAAAGGAAAGAAAGAGATGGAATGAGTGGGTGAATGAGAGGAAAGAGATTGAAGTAGTGGATGGATGACGAACTCCTATCGTGACGAACATATTTTTTTGACATTAACCTAATAATGCATTTTCATTAATCCACTTATTATTTATTTTTCTTCAGATTCTTCAAATCTGTACGAGATCTCGTCACGTAGTTATTTAATTTATTAGTTGAGAGACGTACATACCATGTCGTACAATGCAGGTTATTAAACTGATAGTCAATTTAATAACGATGTTCACGCGCTTGTGTAGTGAACATATCTACAAAAATAATAAAAAAAAATTATGCACTCTGCTTAAGGCTGATTAACTTGTCGCCGGCGACTCGTTCGTGATTGGTCAACTTATAATTATTATATCTCTGCAGATATGCATCCAGTGCATTTCTCGCACAGACATTTTCTGTTCAGATTGATCTGCAGAACACGGTGATATGGTCCACGTACGCGATTCTTTTTACACCCTGTATATTAATCTGAATGATAAATTCAATTTTTAAGACATGAAAATGATATTTTAAACTCGAAATTTTTTAATTTTGATATTGCATCTAATTGTGTGGTTATATCTTCATTATCACTAATGTATGTTGATGAATATCCCAATTTATTTACATGATTAGAAACTGATTGAACTCTAAAAAATAATAAAAAGTATTTTAAGAATTGTCTTTATGAACAAATGAAAAAATAGTGTACTGTATACAATACATACCTGGTTTGATAATTCAGAAATACTAAGCACTGTTTAAATGGAATTTTATTGAAAATTTTTATCAATTCTTCGGTTTTTAATTGTACCTAAAAGAAATAATTTGTTATAATTGCTTGAACTCAATTTATATTTTAAATAATTGATTATTTAAATTTTTACTTGTTCCATTTTGTTTGGATATGATGAGACATTTGTAACAAAATGTTTACCATGTTAAACCAATAACAATAGGGTTGTCACTGGAAGGTGAAGAATAATGTGGAGATCGCATGTATTTAGATAAATAAGTTTGTTAATCAGGTAGATAGGTCGCACTAGCTGTTATCACCTGTTTATTTGTTGGTAAATATTCAAAAATTTCACTGCAACTATCAAGATTAATTAATTTTTCCCTTAAATATATCAACCATTAATTTTCCATGTGAAATATTCGTGTACATACTCATTATCATCTCGAAAACTCGCACCCATCAATTTATCAACCTCATCAAGTACAAATAATCTAATATTTTCAACGTTAATCATGCTTGTATTAATTAAATATTCCAATCTGCGAGGTATACCGACAATAATGTGATAGTTGTAAGAACTTTTTGTTCCTGGTTTTGCAGGAATTCCTCCAATTATACTATTAATTTTTAGTCCTATATATTGAAAAAAAAATTTATTAATCAAAAGTGTACAATTTTGATGGAAATCTAAATTAATTAATTCAATACCTTCTATTTCTGAACCTATAAATGTGATAACTTAAGATATTTGTATAGCAATTTACATTTTGTTTGAGTGGACTATCAATTGTACATGATTTTGACAAATCTACATATATTTTCAAGTCTGTTCTTTCGGAATCCTTTAAATTTCCAATTGAAAAAGATAGCTTAGATATTTCAAAAATCTTCGTTAATTCAACTGGTGAAATTTCATCGTACATTTTAATTTTAAATCAGATTTATAATTACGATTGTATTTTTAATAATAATTATATTGCAGAATTGCAGAATTTGATATCCAACAATCATATTATTTTCAATGGTAAAAATATTCGTATAATTTATCAATTCACTCTAGATGGTTATAAATTCTTACAATAAAATTAAAAATCAAGAGCAACATAAGCACATCTAGCCAGTAAAGTACGTAAAGGCACTATTACACTTATATAATCATTTGTTTCTTCTTAAATACTAGATGAATGCATTTAATGAACAACTTTTCGAATAATATTTATTGAGGTATTCAGATTAGAAAAGCTAGTGGCTACCATATGATTATGACATCACTGAACTAGAAATTTGTGCTGATCCTCAGTGTACACTAGTATAACATACAAAAATCTTCAATCACTTTTATCATATTCAATCACTTTCAATGTTCTAGTTAAAGGATTATAGATAAATATAAATAAAGGTTTATTAATGTTTTTTACATACTTCAACTACACTATTATTTTTATGTATATTAATTACATTCATAAACAAAACACAGTATTCCACATTATTTAATGACTATCATTATTAATAATGTTTAAAATGCAATAAAATATGTAATCAAAGAGTAAATTTTACATCTATAAACTTTTTAAACTGTCAATTGTTTGTTTTGAACGAAACTTTTGACAATTTCTGTACAACGAGAATTTTTGATATAAGGTGACATCTAACAATTGAAAAAATATTATTTTCTCCATTTTGTTTATTTCTATATTATTATGAGTCGATAAGAACATTATTACAGAGCTCTACGTCAATTAATAGCACTGAGTTGCCTTCCGCTTTTTCTTTATCAATGCTTGCAGAGGTACCAACTACAAGGCCTAAAATTGGTACAACTGTTTTTCGGCAAAAATACGCCGACCCTTTTTCCATCGTTTCAACAAAATATTTTAACAGGTTATCAGCATAACGATTTTTAAGTTGACAAAAATTTGGGTCACTTAATATTCGAATCGCGCAATTAAGTGAATTAAAGTGCTTCATTTGTATGTCCGTTAAAATATTTTGCAAAACAATTGGCCCAAAATATAATAAAAACATTCGAAATTCTACGGCTTTCCATCGATTCATTTCATTAAACGATCTTGGTTTTCGCGGGAATTCTATTGGAGTACATATGCTGAATTAACTATAAAATTTATCAAAAGAAGTGCGGTTATTTTTATTATTGCTAAAAGCTAGATCTAAGTAGATTTCAAGGAGTTTCTTTGTAACACCTAAGCATACTAAATGCATATAATCCAGTGAAAATTGCTTACTTAAAGAAAAATTATAATTTTCTAACGGAGACTTAGATTGATATTTTGCTGGGATGTCTTTCCGAAACGTGGCATCTGTTCTTAATTCAGAGGATAAGTCCAGGAAAAGTCGTCTATGATTGATTGTTTCGCCGAGTTGTAAGCATTTGCCGCAACGACTGTTATGTTGTGCAAATGAGAGTAAAAAGTTTCGTGCAGGGGTATCGCAAATGAATGCGCGAATGCTAATTTGAAATTTTATTTCATAATAAAAAAAACCGTCTCTGTTTATTTTTTTATATTCTTCTAAAAATTGATGTAGAAACTCAGATACCGATTTAGGTTTACCGGTTCCGTGATATGTAGCAATGAAAAATGGATTTGAATCGGGAATGTTTGCGATTCGACCTAAAATTGGCCACATTTCACTCGATGTACTCTTTGAAATACTAACACCATCAGTGTTAATATCTAAAAGAATAGTTCGTGGCAATGATAAGTAATCAAGGTGATTAAATTGATTCATCAGCGCGTTTTGTACTCCATAATAAACGAACGAACCACCAGCTAATGTTTGAATTAAATAATCCGTGGGAGTACGTAGCAATGTTTTGGCACAAAGTGGGAGTGACTCGATACCATGTTCTCTTAAACCGGATAGTAATTGGTTTAATGCCTTATGAGTAATATTATTTTCGGGAGCCCAATTCCTCAAAAATTCACTCATATTATGATTGACTTCATCATCAGATAAATCTTCATCACTGCTATCAGATGTCATAGAATTGGCTGAAGGTGTTGTTTCACTACGAGGAACAGAAGAAGTACAACCATGATGTTCATTCATGAAAGTCGATTCATCCAAATCCTGAGGAACATCAGCACTGTCTTTAACACTCTTGCGGAATGAAGAATTTTCCGGGTATTATTGGGATTTATAAATGCAGTTTTCATAGGACGTAGTTGCTGTCTTCGAGTTGAATTGCTAAATGATTTGCGCTTCATCGATGCATTCATTTTTGAATTTTCTAGGAAAGTTTTAAGTTTAAAAACATCTATTTTTTTAACAGAAAATGTTTCCAAGTAAATGAAAATAGGACTTACCAATAAATAACTGGGAAAAATTATGATGCTACTGGCCTACTGCTTTATGATGTTAAAGAATGTTTTTAAATGACAAAGATCGTTGAAACTTGAGCAAATTAATGAATTATTAATGAAATAAAATAAATCAAGCCACAAGAACACGTTGTGTTTCTTCATTCACTATGTCACTTCTTCTGGTGGAAAGCAATGTTTTTAAATCCGACTATTTGATACGTTATCCTCGAAGACTCAAAAGAAAATAAGATTGAAGTAAAAAGAAGGAACTTTCTTTTTAAGTTTTTTTTCCCCTCAAGCACCTTTTATTGATGTAAACAATAGACGAACCTTCAATAGTTCTGGTAAAAGGACAATTACTATACTCGTCATAACGCAAGTATGAGCAACATGAAAACAATAAATTGTTCATTGTACAGAGAAATACTTACTAACACAAACATTAAATTTCAAAAATTAAAATTTAATTATGAAATGTGAAAATAAATAAAAGCAAAATAATTATGAAATTATAGAAACAAACTCATCAGTAAGTATAGGCGCGAAAAAGAAATGTGGTAAATCTCTTATTTTTACTCTGGTTATTAATTACAAAGAAACTTTTCTAAATGTTTAAATATGGGAAAAAATTAAATTACAGAGGCAAGATTTTTAAATGCAAATTTCATTTATAAAACTATCTCTTCTACCGATGTTTGAAAGAATATAGCCGCCTACGGAAAAATATCAGTGCGACATCTACCGAGTAAAATTTTACAAAGAATGAACCACAATTCATCGGTAAAATCAACTTCTAAGTAAACGACTTGAATGAAGACGTTTAGTTGTCTAATAGACATCTTTTCTGACATCCTCTAGACGTTTTTTAGACATCTTCCGGATATCTTTTTGGACATATTTTAGATATCATTTTAGATATCTGAAAATTCATCTGTATAGACATCTTTTAGATAAATTTTGGAAAAACTAATAGTTAACTTCAAAAAGGTGTCAAAAAGGCTAAAAAAAAATTTTTTTTCTAGTTGGGATGGTGCTGCTCTCTATCGGAAAATTTTTAAACTAATTTCCAGAGAAAATCATCTAGAAAACAACATTTCTAATTTCTTATAAATTACTCAATTTTATAGTAAAAATTATTCGTCTGACATTCAGAAAGATGGCAAGGACTGACGCAAACACGAATTTTGAGCGGAAAACTAATAAGAACGAAGTAATTAATAATTTTTCTATCTAAATGACGTGGCAGCCATCTTGGAATTGAAGCGCGGCAAATCTATTCATAATTTATCCATTTTTTATTTTTATTCTTTTTAATGAGAAAATGCATTAAATAAAGAAAAATCGTTGTTTACGTCAGTCCGGCATTAATTTTTCTGTAATTTGTTACCTAATTTTATAGAAATAATTGCGAATTGGCGAAGAAATTCGAAATTTCCCGATTCCATGTATTTGAGTGGAGGGGATAAAACAGTTTTCTGGCTTCAGCCCAACCTTAAATCATATGTTGCAAGCAGCCCTATCCGACTCCGTATCTTTCCTATGTTACGATTTTAGTCCGTTTCTGACCCCCTTGGAAATGAATCCACTACGCGGCGCTACGGTCCTCTGCTTCCAAACCAGATGGGTCAAGCTGCGCGAGAGGATGCGCACTAGACAGGATTTTCATTTAAACCGCCTGAAATGTATTGGTGCGTGTCGATGAAAATTCAGCTTTTTTAATAATTATAGATCAATAGATTCCTTTTATCTATAATTATTTCCAATTTATCAGTAATCAAATCATTGGGGAGTAAGCAATTAGTCAAATACGATGGGCAAGCGATTACTCTTATTGAATTTAAATATTACTTTTGTTTAATTTATTTTAATACTCTCGTGGCGTAGTTGGTAGCGTACCAGCTAGCTTCGGTTAAGGATGAGGGTTCGAGACTAGGTCGATTAAACTTTTTTTTTTTTTAATTTTGAGATTTTTATACTTAATTAGTTTGATTTCGAAGAGATTCATTTAAATTTTTTAGTAAATGACGAAGCAAAGTAAGTAAGAATGAGAATACTTTATCAATTACAAAAGAAAGACAAGTAAATATATTATTTTAATTAAAGTTAATTATATTTTATTATTGATTTACATAGTGGATTTTTTCTTTTGGAAACAATTAGCTCTAACAGAATACAATTAAGCCTTATAATTATTAAAAAAAAGAAAACAATTAAACGATGCTCTTAACATTCTGAAAGATTTTGTTGAATCAGAATTATTAGATCAAGTTGAAAAACCATCAATACCAGATTGCAGAACAAGACCAAGGTTATCATTAAAATGTTGCTGTTACAAAAATATTGGAAGTATTTACAGAAAAATGGATAATCATTGGGAAGCAGCAAATCTTGATGATTCAGATGTTATGATATGGTATACATGCTGAGATATTGGAAAAAAAAAACAAAAGGGAAAAATATGCTTTTCAGGAATCATCGAGATAGAAAAAATAAGCAAGTTCTCTTCGAAATTTATTTTTTATCAGCGAAGTAATTAATAACAACGGAAAAGAACTTGTATTGTAATCACAAGAGCACAAACAAAAAACCAAAGGAAAAATATGGTAATAACGGTGTTCTGTTATTCTTAACTTTTCATGATAACTTAAAAATGATTATAAAAGTTATTACTCTATTCTTCAATGGTTTTTTTTAAATACAAATGTTTTTCCAGAACTTATATATTATTATTGACAAAATAAACAAGAAATTATTCATATTTCAAAGTATCGTACGCGGAGAGTTGACTCTTAGGAAAATGCATCCAAAGAATAACTGTTCCTTTATGCAAATAAATCTGTGAAAGGTAAAAAGCGTTCAGAACATTATTTGCAATCGTTCTACAGCTACAATAATAAAATATAATTAACTTTAATTAAAATAATATATTTACTTGTCTTTCTTTTGTAATTGATAAAGTATTCTCATTCTTACTTACTTTGCTTCGTCATTTACTAAAAAATTTAAATGAATCTCTTCGAAATCAAACTAATTAAGTATAAAAATCTCAAAATTAAAAAAAAAAAAAGTTTAATCGACCTAGTCTCGAACCCTCATCCTTAACCGAAACTAGCTGGTACGCTACCAACTACGCCACGAGAGTATTAAAATAAATTAAACAAAAGTAATATTTAAATTCAATAAGAGTAATCGCTTGCCCATCGTATTTGACTAATTGCTTACTCCCCAATGATTTGATTACTGATAAATTGGAAATAATTATAGATAAAAGGAATCTATTGATCTATAATTATTAAAAAAGCTGAATTTTCATCGACACGCACCAATACATTTCAGGCGGTTTAAATGAAAATCCTGTCTAGTGCGCATCCTCTCGCGCAGCTTGACCCATCTGGTTTGGAAGCAGAGGACCGTAGCGCCGCGTAGTGGATTCATTTCCAAGGGGGTCATTTTTTTACTAAGAAAGTGGGGGAGTCAGAGAGGGCTGGTTACAAGCAAGACAGAGTATAAAATATATCTATCCATCTATGTCTTATTTACCAGAGGAAAGACTGCGAGTTCTATTTGGGCAGTTGGCGAGCAAGCTGAGCCCCACTCCTCGTATCTATCTTCATAAGCCGGTAGCTCATGATGCATAAATTTGAACAACATAAATGAATATATACTGGTTCTGTAAACAGAGCACTCGATTTTTATCTTGCCGAGCCGGGTTCAAACCCAGCTAAAAAATTTTTTTTTTTTTTTTTTTTTGTTAATATTGCGTATAATTGCAATTCTAGGATGCCAAAAAAACTTTTAAATACAGTAAAACCCCTAAATACTCGAGCTTACGGGGGCAAGAATTCTTAGAATTCGAGACTGAAAGTTCCCCCCTCCATTACTATATAAACAGAGAAAGTAAGGTACTCTTTTCTTTGTTATAGCCATATAGTGGGGGATGTAGATGCGCGCCCAATTCAGTTGGGTGCCATAGATCCCCCTGAATGCGATAAATGCCTACGGCATGATAATGTACAAAAAAAAAATTCCTAACATCTCAATATATATATTTCAGGTTATAGAATAACAACTAATGACACTATTCATTAATGATGAATGATAGTAAAGGAACTTGTTTTATTTTATAATATTCTTTTTACATAAAATACTTAATAAATAAATGAAAAATAAATAACGAAAATTTTATCCAAATGTCACATTTGATCACAATGTAGCAACACTAACGACATCTATGTTCTGCTGTTGATAAAATAGTTTCCCAAAAGTACTTATCTTATGAGTAGATAGACGTTTAAACATTTAATTCAAACAATGAAAAATAATTGAATTTATTTAAATCTAATTTAATTGTTTTTGTGTAAGAGACAGATTTATTCAAATATTAAAAAAAACTTTTTAACAATTTTCAACATAATTCTTACTTATTTAATTTTATTATAGAGTTGTCATAGTAATTTCATAATAAATAAACCGTGTTAGGGAGTATAAATAATAAAACAGCAAAACTGTAGTTGAACTTTTTTTTATTTTAATGAAATATTCGTTTTTTTTTTATATAAAAATTGTTATATCAAATCAAGCTTAAATATTAGCTTTAATTTTAATTACATACCAAAAACATATAAGTTACAATAAGTATTTGTTTTTTGCTTTTGAAATGAATAGGATTTTTATTTGAGATAAAGAAAAAATTTAAGTTTGATTGGATTTTCAAGTTAATTATTTGAAAAAGAGAAAATTAATATTTAAGTTTTATTTGATTGAGCACTATGATTATTTTGAAAAATATAGTTTGGAGTATATTTATTAATATTCTTTAATTATTAATATGCATTGTTAGAATATGAGAGTTTAAGGCTCGAAAATGAAACAAGACCAACTATGCAAAATCATAATATGATAGATGATAATTAGAGAATAATATATTTATTCAGTTAATTTCTTTTTGTTTTTAAAATTGAAAAAATTTTTATTTGAGAGGAAAAAAAAAATATGAGATTTACATTTTTTTTTGTTGGGTTAAGAAGAAATTAATATTAAAGTCGGAGTTGATTTTATTTTCGAGTAAAAAATGAGTAAAATTTTATTTGATTTCTTTCTTTTTTTTGGTATGTAATTAAAATTAAAGCTAATATTTAAGCTTGATTTGATATAACAATTTTTATATAAAAAAAAACGAATATTTCATTAAAATAAAAAAAAGTTCAACTACAGTTTTGCTGTTTTATTATTTATACTCCCTAACACGGTTTATTTATTATGAAATTACTATGACAACTCTATAATAAAATTAAATAAGTAAGAATTATGTTGAAAATTGTTAAAAAGTTTTTTTTAATATTTGAATAAATCTGTCTCTTACACAAAAACAATTAAATTAGATTTAAATAAATTCAATTATTTTTCATTGTTTGAATTAAATGTTTAAACGTCTATCTACTCATAAGATAAGTACTTTTGGGAAACTATTTTATCAACAGCAGAACATAGATGTCGTTAGTGTTGCTACATTGTGATCAAATGTGACATTTGGATAAAATTTTCGTTATTTATTTTTCATTTATTTATTAAGTATTTTATGTAAAAAGAATATTATAAAATAAAACAAGTTCCTTTACTATCATTCATCATTAATGAATAGTGTCATTAGTTGTTATTCTATAACCTAAAATATATATATTGAGATGTTAGGAATTTTTTTTTTGTACATTATCATGCCGTAGGCATTTATCGCATTCAGGGGGATCTATGGCACCCATTCAGTTATGACACATAACTGGGAAAAACTTAAATTTATAATTTTAATTTTTTTTATAAAAGAAAAATAACAAAATAGAAAATTAAAATTTAGTAAACATAGTGAATTATTAGTGATATTGAAAATTTATTTTAATGCAATTGTTACATTGAGATAGATGAAAGAAATAAAATGAAGAGAGTACATATAATGAGTCATTTAAGTAAGAATAGTTTTATAAATTTCAAAAAATTAATTATAGAATGAAATAATTCTTAATGAAAGTAAATATAGTAATAAAAATACCATAGGATTAACGCAGGAGAAAACGCAATAGTAAGAACAGTGGATTAAAATCCATAGAATTAAATTAAAAAAGTACATGAAAATTCAGGGGTCGGCGACATTCTGCCAAAAAACCGGATTAGGAATTTTTTGTTGTTAAGTTGGTAGTTTTGAATTAAAAGTATAAATATCAAAGATAGTATGCTCAATATGAACTTGAGTACTGATAATGGGTTTACCGGAAGTGAGAATATAGACTAGTACAAAATTTAACCACACGTAGCGCATAATGTTAGAATTTTCTAATAGCATTGATCAACTAATGTACGCAGGAAACGTGGTCAGTTAAACCATAACCGTATCAATAATTATTTGAAATCAGTCTTTGATTATTTAAATTTTATATTTTTAATTATTTTTTCGCAATGAAATTACTAGCTAATGGCACAATAATTGTTTGACAATATGTTTATTATTATTAGTGATGAATACAGTATTACAAATGTAGGCATAACCTGTATGTGTCATTAATTAATTAGATATTAATTAATTAATTAGATATTGTTATTATTCATATAGATATCTTCTTTACAAAATTGTCTTGATTGTGTGACTCTCCCCTCTTGTGTAAGTAAGCTCCTCCTACTTTTCCTATCCAAAAGAAAATTTAACTCCACCTCAAATGAGAAATGGAGAGTATCATCACACATACACTATGGAACTAATGAATAATTGATTAACTTTTAAAAAATGATGTAAAAATCAACTTGTAAAGATTAGAATGAAAATGGAGCAAAAATTATATAATTACGTTTAATAATTTAAAAACCCAACCTATAAATTTAAATAATAATCACTTTTATCTATAGTTTACATATCATAATAAACATTTCATTTTTTCATAACTTAAATAAACAATAATGACACATACAGGTTATGCCCTCATTTGTAATACTGATAACTACTAAGGGTAGTTTGAATGTTCCAGAAGCATTAGCACATGCCATTATGCTTAATCCTTCTTTACTACTTTTCAGACCAGATGGCTTTTCTTCAGATGTAGAACACAAAGAACCATTTGATAATAACTTAAATACTAAACGACTTTCATCTCCATTGAACACTTGATCTGCAGTTAGACTTTCATCTCTTACATACTGTAAGAATTTCTTTTGGAATGGTTCTACAGCTTGTTTATCCGCTGACAATTTTTCCCCACAAATACTAATTGATCTCACTCCATACAATTGTTGCTAGCTCCTTAACCATCCGTTGGATCCCTTGAAGTTATTGTCATTATAAAACATTTTATAAAATCTGAGAGCTTGAGCTTTCAGCATAGACCCTCACAAGGGCACACCTAATTTCCTTTTTTGACAAAACCAACTCCATAGAGCTTTATTAACACAACTATATTCATTTTTTATAATTCGTTTTCTTTTCTTTGGTAAATTTTCATAACTTTTAACAAGATTGATTATTTTATTCTTGTTTTTTTTCCACAACCTCACTGTGGTGTGGTGAACTTTAAGTTCCTTGGCAATGTCATCAATTGACGTACCCTTATCTAATTTTCTAATAGCATTTAATTTAGTTTGTCGTGTTACTTCTACTCTTTGCTTCTTCTTATCAGTAATATCACACATTTTATCACAGATATATAAATTAACTAAAATTAAAATTAACTTAGAGTAAATCTACATATCACGTGTCTATAAACTACATAATGTGAGGTTATGGTCGCATCATGTTTTTTCGCGCAGGTCGCGCAGATAGGAGAAGAGCAAATTGCGAGAGTGGGAGGATTCTAAACTTCACTTACATAGGGGAAGTCGACACTAAAGTGTTCGAGTATTTAGGAGTTTCAGTGTATTAATTTTAATTTTTTTTCATAATTATTCTTTCAATTAATGACGAAAGAGAAATAAAAAATGAAAATGGAGTAGAAAATCTTGTTCCTACATAAATATATATTAGTTGTAGGATTTTTTTTAATAGTTCATAATGTTAAACAACAAAGAACAATTAAAACGATCCGCGGCGAGTTCCGGCGCTTCGCCGGCAAACTCTATCCCCACCCTCCATAGCCGAGCCTTTAGCTTAAGATTTATAAGGTCAAAATAAATAATGTAAATATGATAGCTCTGTGGTCAGAGTGCAAGGCTTTCATTCTGCCGGGTAGGGTTTGATTCTAGTCACAGCAAAATTTCTTTTTTTCGTTAGATTTGCATGTAATTATAAGAGCAACATGCTAAAACTAATTGTTCATAACGATTTAGTTTTTTTTTCTTCTAACTATTCATTTAATTTATCGACGCTGAGAGAGAAAATATTTGAACAGGGCCATAACCCCCTTCAGTACAGTGATATAAATGTAGAATTTTTTTAAATAATTCGAAGATATTTAGAAGTAGTTTAACCTCCCTATTAAAAACAAAAAAATCATAGACAAGTCTAAAGTCCAATCAGATTAAAGTCCGGGGAAAAGAAAAAGGGGTGCAAAAGAATTGCTTTTGAAATTATAAACAACAAGAAAAAAGTTTGAAAACAGAAATTTTAAGCTCATTAAAATAAGAAATTCTTTTCTCTATGGATTAGAGTATTTAAAAATATTAAAAGTTGATAGAAATGAGCGTGGGCAATTATGAGAGCATTAACTACAAAGTAATACGAACCTTTGACTCGATTTTTTGAGCTTTGAAAAATGATAACTTTTGAGATTATTTATTTCAAGGTATAAAAATTGATAGGGTTATTGATAAGAGTGTTATACATTATTCAGAATAATAAAAACAATTAAAAGTTAATGATTTTTTAAGATTCTCGAATCGCGTTTTACGATTATCGCGGACAAGTTGACACTCAAAAAATATTCTGCGACGTCAATTGTTCTTTTAATATTAAATCAATGATCCTGCATCATTTGTTAAGTCATTATGACTACCTTCTCCATTTTTCGAGCTTGCGAGATTAATACAAGCGAAGTTTAGAAATTGTTAAGTCTGTTGAGCTGTGGAAAATCAACGTTGTGATTCTGCGTGAGTGTGAGTGAAATGGAAGACTTCGCTGCTATTTCTCTTTTCTCCCTCTAGATCTAAGCCTTCCATAGCTCCGCCTTCTGTATCTGCTTATTATTATTTTACTTTGTGATAGCTAAGGATGCTGTCGCCCTCATGCTGCCACTATCTTCTCTACTTTGTGTAACTAAATATGAAGCTCGGCACTCCGGAGAAACTTGCAAACACTTTTTATTACTGTCACTCTAGCGTCTTTTATAAATGAATCAATGTTATATGGCGGTAAAAAAATGATTTTTTTCAATTCTTTTGAGAGCGTACGCCTCTGAATCTCGAATCTTTCACATCTCTAAAATGTATGATTCAAATCTCCTATTTCTTTTTCACACTTACACCATGGACTGGCCCTCACGGTAAATGTAAATAAACTGGCATTCAATGAATAATGATCACTTCTCATTCTAATGAACGTAACAATCTCTTCTCTCGTCAAATCTTTAAACTCAGGCCTGGCGAACCAAGGCTTTTTGCTGACTAAAAAAACCCTTTGAAGTATTTTTTTCCTTTGCTTTCCCCAACTTTAGTAAGGTATTCGTAGACTCTCTTCTCTTCTGTTTGGACAAAGGCCGGAATGAGATCAGTCGTTGGAAGTCTTATCCTTTTGAAGGCACCGTTTAAAGCTGCCTCGTTGGCACGAGTTTCAACCCTGCTTTAACAATCCTATTGGAAGAAGAAAGTTCAATAGGGAAATTGCATCGGAAATTTCCTATTGAATCCTATTAAAGGTTTTCTTTCCTATAGAAATCTCCTGAATCCTATTGAAGGTTTTTTTTTCCTATAGAAATCTTCTGAATCCTATTCAGTTGTCCCATTGAGGTACGCTGAATCCTATTCGATTCTTCAATAGGATTTCAGTAAATTTAATAGGACTTCTGAAATTACGATTTTTCTATTGAAAAGAGGGAATTCCTTTTCGATACTCCAATAGGATTTGATACTATTCAATAGAAAAATTGTTGTAAAATTTCCTATTAAATTTAGGGTAAACCTATTGAATATTTTAATAGGATCTCACTACTACGAGAAAAATCAACTTAAACAAAAGGTAGTTTTAATTCGCTCTAGTTGTTTTTTATTTATACGGATTTGTTATTTAATTATACACCTTAAATGAAATTTATTAGAAACTTTGTCCGAAAAAATCCTGCAGACGATGAGATTCGATCCTGGCATCCTCGGGTCCACAGTTCAGTACGCTGCCAACTGAGCAATTTTAAAACATGAAGATATGACTTTCATCTAATCTATTTGAGTTGAACATTTGAAATAACTTGAACATTAATTAAGTTTGCTTTCAAGCAAGTATTTCAAAGCATAGAAAGAATAATTGTCATTTGTAAACATAGGAGAGGTAAAATGCAACTCAAAAATTATATCTATCGCGCAATGTCCCATGATAAAGTTTTATATTATTTAAACGAAGGACATCAGAACAAATTCTATAGAAAATCAATAAATTTAAGAGAAATATACGACTTAGAAAATATTTTCTTGTTGTAATATTCCACAATAGGTTTTGATATCGTTTGATAGGTGTAATTTCGTCAAGTCTCTATGAAAAAAGAATAAACTAAACAGGAAAATACGCCCTAAATAACATTTTCTTGTTTTCATATTTCTCGAAAAAAATTGATGTTTTTTGATAGGATAATTTCTATATTTTACTGTAGAAAAGAAAAGGATTTATTAAAATAATACGACATGGAAAATATTTCTTTACTATCGGATATTCTAATACGATTTTATATTTCTTATTAGTCGTGCGTTAATAAGACTTCTGTCATTTAAATAGGCCCAATTTCTGTATATATCTATGGGATATGAATGAATTGAGAAGCAAAATACGAAGAAGCTGTTTTTAGTCACAATTTTTCTCAATAGGATTTAACACTATTTTGCATGAATGTTTTTTTCGAAGTTTTATGTTAAAATAAATAGATTGAAAATAAAAAGAGATTTAGAAAATATGCTCTCATTACGATACTCCATATTAAACTACGCTTTCCAAATAATACAATGCTTACGAAGAAAGAAAGGAATATTAACTATTGCCTGTTGAAGGAGTCAAACCTATTAAATAATGTAGAATCCTATTAAGGTTTAAAAATTAATAAAAATAATTTCAAAGTCGTATTATCATATTTAATTAGTTAGTTTCCTATTCAAATGTCTTTCCTCATTTCCCATAGAAGCTATTCGTTTCCTATAGAATTGCTGACTACCTTTTAGAATCATCATAATCCTATTCAGTCGTGTGAATTGGAATGTTCTCAATCCTATAGGTTTTACAATTACCGTTTTTGTACCTATTCAGATTTGTATCCTATTAAACTTTTTCTGGGTAGTAAAAATTTCTCAACTTTTCCTATTCAAATATGATGTTTCCTATTCAAATTCTGAAAAAGCCTATAGGATTTACCTTTCTCTAATAGGAATATTTAAGCAGGGTACTAACTTGTTTCCGTCTATCCCGACATGACTAGGGATCCAAACTAGTTTAATTTCCAGCGAATTGTTAAAGGCTTCAATAAGGAGGTCCCTTATTCTCAATATATTTCTTCAGCTTTGGCGTCAGGGTCGTCTAATAGAAATTTTACGTCCTCAGAATTTTTCGTGACTTCCTTATGGTACACAGACCAGTCTGTTTTCTTTTAATTGAATGTGGATCTCAGTGAGGTTATGTTTTGGGCATTTAATGTGCCTTCCAAAAATACAGGAAAGTGGTCGCTGTTCCACAGATCCCTGCCCACTGTCCAATTACAGATGTCAAAGAGCTGTGTCGAGGCGATAGTGACATCAACATAAGGAGCCCTTTGGTTCAAATAACCAGGCCGTGTTGAGGACCGATCATTGAGAACTATTGTATTAAAGAGTTCTAAAGCTTCCCAGAGCATATTACCTTGAAGACAGTTGCCATCGCTGCCCCAAGCGTGGTGATGTGCATTGAAATCTGCGCAAATAATGAATATAGCTCTGTCACCGAATTTGATAAAAACCTGTTCCCATTCTTGCTTAGTAGGTTTAGATTGAGGTTTCTTATAATCAGCTGCAATTGTTAGGGGGCCAGTAGCTGAGTAGGGGAGGGGGGGCTCAATCTATTATTAACGACCGTGTCGATAGATTACCAACTGCGTGGGTAATTTACTGACAGGGCCGGTAACTTGCCGGCGGTAAATGTAGTTTCAAGTTTTCCCGCTAGATGGTGCTGTATCGATCTGCAGTTAGTAATTGTTGGGCGGCGCTGCTGTTGTGGCAGGGAACAAAAATTTGAATTTTTTTACCGGCAATCGTTACCAATCTAATGTTGATAACTGTTGCCAATCTTTCTCACTGAGTAGCGCTGTTGTCGTGGCAGGTAAAAAGTAAAAATTTTTCTGAATATTATCGACCTGTAACGATTATCGATCACTAGGCGATAATTATTACCAACATTTTTCACTCAATGGCGTTGTAATTTCGGCGGTTTAAAATCCCTATCTACTTCACTTACTAATTTACTAATCACTGTTCTACACTTAAGCGTGTACACTTAGATATGTGTCCGATAATGTCTGTTGCTGAACTGACTTGTTGGCAATCTGTTCTGTTCATATATATAGCTCTTACTCCAGCGGCCAACTATTGAAACACACTTCCTAAAAACGCAATTTCCTATGTTCCATGAAAAGTACGTCATATTTTAATTCTCAGAATAAATTCAAATTTTGTTATCCGTTAGAAGGTAATATAAATAAATTTAAAAAACATTTAAATTAAAAAATATTTTATTTTATAATTATTATTATAGATTTTAATTGTATTACATTGATATATTTTATTACATTGTTTGATCAGTCATCTTGTTTTGTGGATTCCTCTCAGATTTTGTCTTCTTGCAATTCAATGAATTTGAAATTATTTCATTCTCCACCAGTGTAGAGAAGGGACAACTTATTGCATTCGACAGAGTCCAGGAACACGTTGAATGCAACATCATCATCTTTGAACACTTCAACCAGTCGTTTTGGTAGAAAAACAATGAATTCATCATCCAATGTTGCAATCCCGTATGGAAATAAATTTCTGGAAAAACTCTGAATAGTTTCTGGAAAAAGTCTGTGATTTGGAACATCACCAGAGTTTCGGTGTTATTTCCAAAGATTCTGGTAAATTTTTGGGAAAACTCTGGATTTTTAGGCCAATTCTAATTATTGTTTTTCTGGTAAATTTTTGGGAAAACTGTGGATTTTTTAACCAACGTTGACTGTCGTTTTTCTGGTAAATGTCTATTGTTAAAGTTTCTCATTATAAAAATGTAAAGACATTTGAATTATAAAATTAGGATACATTTATTTCCCCCACTTGAATTTTGAAAACAGTTGTAACATCTTTCTAGATACCACAATGAAAAAAAAACCAATTTAAAGTATTTCTAACTCTTAAACATAAATATAATACTTTTTTATGGCAAAGTATTAAAATCATTAACAGACTTTTACTTAAACGTTATTTATTTTTGTTTCCTTTGTTTGGTTCGGATTTTCAGACACTACTAATAGTATGCTCTAGCCAAGCATTTATTTTTTTCATTTGCTTATCCTTCAACTTTTTAGGATAATGATTTCTTGTTAAGTGTTTTTCTAACTCATCTTTCACTACCGCTACTTTTTCGGGAGTGAGTGGATCACGAGCAACATTGGACCGATGAACGACGCACCTGTTCGCCAATGTCTTCTTTCCCCATATTGCACGAGCCAACGCGTTTACAAATTTACTGGGCTCCTCCTTTCTTTTAATGTCCTTCCATATACTTTTTTTTATTTTGATGCCTTCGGCATAGACAAGGTTTTTTTCATCTGGTAAAATATTATTCGATGTTGATGGTCGTAATACTTCTGCAGCACATGACCGGCTATCTGCTTTCTTATAATCATAAGCTTTTAGGTCATTTGTGTGCTGTAAAATAATTATTATGTGTATCGGTTACATATCATATATAATTTTCATAACTAATACCTTAATTAATAGAGGCGGTAGTAAAAAAAGTACAGTAGACTCACGATAAGTGTGCACGATCGGGACTGAAACAAGAGGAGATACTTAAAAATGTACAACATATCGAGAGTCCCCACTTTCGCGACTAAGTTTTAAGAAATTTAAAGGGACAAATACTTTTTTCCAATTTATATTAGTTCAAGTATATATGGTAAACACGAAGAAGCAGATTAGAAAAAGTATAAGCAGCAAAGTGAGAGGCGAAATTGAACACCGAAAAAAGGATGGGGGAAAAATGAAACATCTATCGAGAAGACAACTACCGAGAGTCTACTGTACATATACTGTCATGATTGTATGCAAGAGGTTACTTTATGGGAGATAACAGTGTACTACATCACTGAACCACTAAAGTGTAAATAATAAAATCATAATTAATAAGTTTGTGATTATTACCTTTTGAAAAGTGCTACATCTAGGATCAACATTTTCGGCTAGGTTTAAGTAATCTTCTATTTCTGGGGGTTGATTTATTCCGTCTTCATCAGATATTATATAATTAGGCCTTGAATCTGGAAATCGTTCATTTGTTTTTTCGTCATCACATATTATGTAATTAAATCTTGTTTTTGGAGATTGTTAGTTTATTTTTTCATCATCAGATATTATAAAACACTTCTCTGATAATGATAGTTCATCAAGCTTACGATGTTTTCTTAACGGTTCATCAGATTCACTATCTCCCTTTAAACGTTCTTCAAACTTTCGATGCTTCTTGGAACGATTCCTCGATTTATGGTGCTTTTTTGAACGTTCTTTAGATTTACGACGTTTTTTTAGATGTTTCTTGGATTTATGATGTTGCCATAAGAGTTCATTAGATTCACGATCTTCTTTTAAACGTTCATCAGATCTATTTCAGCATCAGATTTGTCTTTTCTCGAATCAGAATCAAATTTATTTCCTTTTCTTGAATCAGCATCAGATTTATTTTCTTTCCTTGAATCAGCATCAGATTTGTTGTTTTTACTTGAGCCTTAATCAGGTTCATTATATTTTTCAAAACGTTCATGAAATTTTTTTCTGCGTTCTGCAAACATCTTTGTTATTTCACTCATTCTATCTTTTTCACTCTCTCCTCTGTGTGTTTGGCGGTCCTAAACAAATTCAACATTTGTTGAATGATTATCGTAAATCTATAATTTATAGCTTATTATGTAGAAAGTGTGTATATATTTTGTCGTTTACGAAAAATTACTGGAAAATTTCATTAATTGTAATTATATAGGATTGATTCAAATTAAATAAAATTTTTAATGTAATTTAATAATTATAAAAAGTTGTAATTGCATTAGAATTATAATTTATTATAAAAAATAATTTTGGAAAAATATAAATATGACAGAGAGACAGAAATAATAACAAAATCATGAACATCAAAAATTATCATTAGCTGCTTTAACAATGAATATTGCGAGACATTTAAAGTTAATGACGAACAATATTTTATTTTATTTTTCACAACAGTGTTTTTTTCCGTATCAGCTTTAATAATACTAGATTTGATATTTTCTAGCGTAATTTCAAAAAAAAGAAAAATGAATTAAGTGGCTTTTTGAATCAATTAATGAGGCGTGTGCTTAAAAATTACACTGAGTTTATATTAAACAATTAGTTAATAAAAATTATTCAAATAAGGACATTTAAAGCCGTTGAAAAATTGTCAATCCAAACAGACGATATTGTTTTTCTATACAGTAATTGAATGTAAAATGAAATCAGTTTCATATCGAAAAATTTAAAGCCAAACAAAAGTAATTAAAACAAATGAAACTCTAATGGCAAAACGATCAATACTTCATTTATTGAAAGGACAAGTAAATAAACAAAATTTATTTATAAAAAGATATAATGCTGCTAATTTTTTGGAGGAAAAAAAGTCTACAGAAAGTATCTAAGCGAATACTGAAATTAATAAATCGTTAATAATGTCAAAACGAGAGATAAGCGATTGGAGAAAGCAAGAAGCATTATCAAAACACGATAGAAATGAACTTCACCAGAAAGGAATAGGATCCATGACGTTAAAAGAATCAATTCATCACACGTCCCTAGTTTCTTCAGTTCACCAATCGAATAAGACTGATGTCAATTTAACTTGCTCGCTAGAAAAAGAATAATGCAATCAACTTATGATGTTCCTTGGCTTGATTTGTCTTCAAATCGAACTTCTTCAGACTTCGATGCAAGTGATTTGAACATTTAACAACGAGTAATTACCAAACTTTGAGATTTAAACAGGCCAAAATTATGTAAGAAGCAAAGTTTTTTAAGTAGAAATAAAAGTATTTATTCATCAGAAAATTTGCCCGATAGAAATAAAATTTGTGGAAGAAAAGCATAAAAGAAGAAAATATATCAACCTCTAATGAATGTAGTTAAAACTTGCAGAAAATGTTTAGATGAAAAATTAGGAATTAAATTCAAGGAAAACTATGAGTTGAAATCTATCAATCAAGTTAACGATTGTAGAGTTAAAACTAAGACTAGTACAGAAACTATAAATAGTGACAACAATAAAAGGAACTTCAAAACTCGATTGGTTGTATCTAAAACAATATCAAATCCATGTAAACAATTGCCAAATAAAAAATTTCAAAACTGTAAGGGCTTTTACAGTAGAAAATAAGTCATTGAAACAGAATAAATATGATGATATTCTGATTGATGTTACGGTTCAAACAAGTTGTAAAGATCAGGATATAGAAAATACTGTTTCTTTACCAGACGATATAGAACAAAATCCTCCAGAAAAACAGGCTAAGAATCACGAAACATATCAATTTGAAATATTAAAGGGCCCAAAAAAATTACAAGAGAAACAAAAAAAATGTCCAAAGATTATAGATAATGATAATAAAATTACAACTTGTAACAATGACACTCCAAATATAAATGATGAATTAAAAGGATCTTTTGTTAAATTTTTGTGTCAAATAAGCCGCGAATGTACACATCCTATTGAAATACTTCCTAATATATGGAAAAATCTTGATGTGTTGCAAACTAGTGATGTTTCGGAGAATAATTCGTGAGATGAAGAGTTTTATGATGATTGGAGTGCTGAAGAAATAAATTTAGATCCACCGAATTCAGTTAAGTTAGATCAAGTGTTATGTAATGTAGATCAAAATATACAAAGAACGATCCAACATAGTAATAAATTAGAAAATTGATTAATTGAAGCTACAAGTTACAATAAACTTGATAAGACTGCAAATAAAGTAAAGAACAAAAAGAAAAAGAATGATCAAATATTTGTATTAGATGAAAGATCAATTGATTTACATGAGCGCGTTGATAAATCACAAAAAATAGGATTAACCTTAGATCAAATGATGAAAAAGAATCATTAGATAGTTGAGAGAGAAATAAAACATCAGATGAAGTGAAATTCATTTTAGAACCAAGATCGAGAATTTCAAGTTATGAAAGTGTTTCCAGTGAAGTTTTCCATTAGCAGGCTAGATTTTCAACTCCATTAAATAATTATAAAAAAGGTGAAATCTCCCATCAAGTTGATAAAAAAAATTCTGATATTAATTGTAATGATAATGAGAAATGTCTTATCACAGAACAAAAAGGTAACGCAGACGTTAATGTTGATGCAAAAAAATGACTAGAAAAATGATGTCAATGTTTTTATAACACGTAATCGGTTATTATCAATCTCATGTTATGGACAATTGTTAGATACAGATGTAGAGTCAACTTCAAGTTTTAAATTGGAACACCACTATCAGTATTATCGTACATAAATTCTTAATCGAGCTTTAATAAATATAAATAAATAATTACCCGTGTGGAAATATTCTTTCTGATTTATTCTGAAAAGTTCGGAAAAAAGTTGTGAAAGGTTCTGAAATGATCAATATTTGTTCTAAATAACTCAGGAAAGCATTCTGAAACGTTGTCATAATTGGAACATACTTTTTCAGGAAGATTCAGAGTTAATCAGAAGATAAAATTTAGAAATATAAAGTTTTCAAGGTGATTCTGAATAAATCAGCGATAATCAGGAAAATAAAATTAGAAATTTCTGAGAATTTCAAAGAGTTTCAGAGTAAATCAGAATTAAAAATGGAATTTGAATTTTCACATTTCAGGATATTTCAGAGGCAATCAATATAAAATATGGAATTTGTATTTTCAAATTTCAGAATATTTCAGAATAAATCAGAAATGCAAAATAAATTAAAATTTTCATAATTCAGAATGTTTCAGAAAAATGTGGAATAAGTTAAAAAATAGATTGAAAATTAGACTGAAATAGTTGCATTCATTAAAGGAACATATTTATTGCAAATTTATGAAATTATAATGTATCTTATAAATACATTATAATCAAGTTATAATAAGAATTTGAAAATATAATATAAATTATATTATCATTGTAAATTAAATGGAAAAAAATGTCAATCTCTTGTACTTTTTGAATGAATTCAATAAATAATTTTTTAAAATCCAAATAGCCAAAATGTCTTAGATTCCAAAACTTTCATCATAGTCCTGTCATCACAAAGAATTTACATTCTTTAATGTTTTCATAACGATGACAAAAATATGATAAAAGAATAGGCATCTTGGACATTTCGCCTATTGAATTATTTAAAGTCATTAAATCAATTTCAAAGTACATTATTGCTCAACTGTATACAGAAATGAACATTGATCATTAACATTCTCGATCTACGCAAATCATTCGAGTCTCTCTATACTGTAGATGAATTGTAAGAACCAAAAAAATACATTAAATAACTCGGGATAGCTTGTTTTTTAAACTTCTCATAACACAAAAATATTTATAGATTATATCAGTGTTAGGCATAAAAAGAATTAAAATTTTTCATTTTTAAATTATCACCTAATTATCAATAAAAATCTTCAGAGTATAGAATGATAATATTCTGAAAATCAACCATTTAATATAAGAAAATTATGGAAAATCGAAAATTAAATTATTGGAATTACTACCCAGACAGCACCTAGATGTCTAAAAACCATCTAAAAGATGACGAAAATTTTAGAAAGTCATCTTTCAGTAATAGCGTTTAGATGACGTATAGATATCTCAAAGATATCATATGTCCCGGAGTTGGACATCTTTTCGTCGAGTCTAAAAGATGGCTAAAAGATGTCTTTAATTAACTTTTTTTTTTTAGTGATTTATTTTTTATTTACATGAATGAAAATAGAGATACTTCAAAAATGAATACAGCAGGATTAATATTAGATCAAACTTGCATTAAATTTTATTGAAAAAAAAAATTTGTTTCGTTTTAAGATTTCAACTCAACTATAAAATATTCGTACAAAAATTAAAAAAAAAACATATTATAAACGAATATAATGTAATAATGCTTATTATAAAATATATATAATCTTCTAAAAGTCTTCTTTTTATTGTTCTTTTAAATTTTCTTAAAAATTCTAACTTTGTTTTCCAAGCTTTAAATGATACCGGTATCGATCACCAGCTCTTCTCAACCATTCACTAAAGGTATGTGTTAACTTCGTGTGAGTAGCTTCAGTATGTCGGTTTAAAATAGTTCCTGATAATTGGTAAGAGATTAATGAGAAGATTTTATAAAGAAAATCTTTTTTTCCATATTATTTTTAATAAAATAAATAAATATTCCATACCAATTACAATACTAGCGAACTTGGAGTCTTTGATTCCTTTGCTTTTCCTCTGTCCTTCCCATGTTATATTTTTTCCCAAAAAATTAGTGAGCGTCAAAGCAAGAGTCTTTACGACATGTTCTTCTCCTGTCTTACCACCAATTTTGTCAACTTTTTTTTTCTGAAAAATATTTCCTATGTTTTAAGCATGTTCCATTTTGTTAGTCAATACTTTGCTTTCCAAGCGCTCATCTTCGCTAAATTGTACTTGAAACACTTCGTTAAAATGTTAAATCGATCATAGAACAAATAAAAAATCTACACTTGCAAGTTAGATGATCGACCATGGTTAAGTTCTTGCTATTCATGCGTTTTATATTGGATAGATACTAAAAATTTCAAAACTTACAAACTGTCGTCGGAGAGTTTCATCTCTTTCCAAATTGGTACAGAATGATTCAAAATCTTCAATAGAATTTAACGGAAAGGATGGTAAATCATCATTCAATACTTCTTCTGCCACGTTTGAAGTTTCAGTGTTTAAATGAGCCATTATTATGTCTAATTTGCGATTCATCGACAGTAACAATGGTTCGATAGCAGGATTATCTACATATAATCAAAAATATTCTATTAGATTAATTTATAAAAATATGTTAACAACTTATAAAAGAATAATAAAAATATTCTTTAATCGTTGATCTATTATTTTTCTTACTTTTGCGATGTTGATTATTGGTAGATTGTGATGCTGCATTTGTACGATCAAACTTCTCTAATGGGTAGTTCGGATTGTAATCAACTAGATGAAAGAGAAAAACAGAGAGTAGCACAACAATAATGGTCCATTTAAAAAAAGGAAGTAAATACGTATATATAAATATTATACTTGATCTTATGGTTGGCTGTGGATTTCGTGCAGTCTTTTTATCTGGTACAGTTGAAAGATTATTATTGTCAAATTCATTTTCAAAATCTGATAGTGGTGGATCATTTTCCTTTGATGTTAAAGGTTTAGTAATTTTTACTGCAAGCGCTGTTAAAAGATAACAAATAATATGTTTTTGAATTGTTTATTTTAATATGTAAAATTCGATCATTTAATTGTCACGAAAAAAACAAGAAAATGTGCATTTTAAGAATGATGGTATTAACTGCTAAATCTACTTCTGTGTCTATTAGAGAACTATTATTTAGCTATAACAAGTAATAGAATTAGGCTACAAAAACTATTCCTGAACTTGTAGAAGAAGTTGTTGAAACTTTCTTAGTAGATAATTTATACGGTGATTGTTGTACTGATTCCATACTTGATACATTGTGAGAAAGATCATCATCACTGAATTCATTTCCATAATCTAAAGGTGGCGAATCATCTCTTATTAGTGCTAAAAAAAAATCAGAATTACAATCTTTCATATAAAATTGGAATTTCATACAAAAAACAATAATGACATAATCACCTTGGCTTTGATAATGGCGAAAGTCTGATATTTTGGAAGATGATGATTGTTTTGAGCTTTTTATTTTATACTTGGATGGCGGATCAAGTATTGATTTTAGATTGTCCCCTATTTTAAGAATAAGGATTTTTTTTATAAATAAATAGATTAAGTATTTATGACCTTGAGTAGGAATATTTATCCTCTATTAAATGACTTAATATATTACCAGCTTTACAGTTTCCCGTCAATTGTTCTGTTGATGATTTAGATTTCTTTTTGGAATTGATTATCTTTTTCTACGTATCGTTTTCTTCAGAAGAATAATCAGACAATTTTCTTTTTATCCTGTTCCTTTTGCTAGGCAAATTTGTATTTGTTTGAGATTGGAAATTTTCAATGTTACCTTCATCTGATGATAAAAATTCTGATTTTTTTTCAACAACTCTAACTACCTCGTATGACTCTATGGATTTATTTTCGAAAAGTAGAAAAATAATCATTAACTTTCTTTTCATTGGTTTTTATTGTAAAGATATACTTACCATATGGTCCTAAAATATATTTGACATCAATACTTGACCAATTCGAATCTGGAGTTATTCTATTGATAATAGCTTTCGTTTCATTTAAACGTTTAGGTGGCCAAAAACATTTTTTATCGGACAACTGAATCCAGGATTCTGGTACAACAGAACACCACTCGTTTGTGATGATAACTCTATACATCTGTAGAATAATAAAAAAAAAAATTAATGGGTACAAAGAATGTATTCTGTAATCGGACAAATATCATGCATAACGAAGCATACATTTCGCAAGCAAGCATATATCTAGCCTCTTTATTATAGCATATCTCCCATAAGCAAGTATTACCTGGTATAATATCAGTATGTAGTAGAGGAAAAATGCAAAATTTGTCTTTCCACGGAAGTCGTACTGCTTTTCTACTTATTTGAGTAGTAGAAAACATCTTTAGCTCCGTAAAACTGTTAGTAACAACAAATACATTCATATTCTGAGAATTACAAGGATATAATGGGAAATTTTTATAATTTTTAAATTCTTTTCCTATAATAACAGGTTCTCCATCTTTTAATCCTATGAAGGTAATTGACACGACAGTATTATCATTCGTATAAAAAAAGCAATCTGAATCATTACAACAGTTTAATTTGAAACCTGTAAATTGCAACGTATTATACGAAGCAGAACATTCAAATGGTATTTCTTTGTTATTTTCCGAAAGACGAATTGGAAATTTTACAGCTGCTGTTTTAGATTTTAACTCAATCACACTATTCTTTTCCACTATCCTTCTGTGAATTTGCTGAAGAGGTTTTTCAAATTTTTTCAATAGTTTCTTTCACGTGTACAAATGATTTTCAAATGAAAATGAACTGAAAGAGTCTAATGGGCCAAAATGCAGTGCATCATGACTTAAATGAATTAAATTATGCACAGTATATATCATATTTTCTAAGCCATACAAGTAACTGAAATGTTCAACAAAATACACTAATAGATCATTAGCATAAACGTTATTTTCCAAATAATCTTGTGGATGGCTCAATATTCGAATAGAACAGTGAAATGCCAGAAAATGTTTTGCATGGCTGTTCAGTAAATATTGATGAATTAGAACTGGGGATAAATATAATAAAAAAATTCTAAGCTCAGTTGCCTTTCACCTATCTAACTCATCAAAACTAATTGGGACTCTAACAAATTCACAAGGAATAAATTCTTTTAATGCAGCCATATCTTCTGTTAATTGCCTTATTTGATGTCTAGATAGTCGTGCTCCACTACCTTTTGGTCCTGACAACCATTAGCGTAACTTTTTTTTCATTTGACATAGACATACCAAATGCATGTAATCCAACGGAAAGGTAGTTACCATTGGTAAAGGAATGTTTTCGAAAGGTGACAAACCAGTATGATGATCAGGATCAATACGACGTGCAAAAGATTCATCAGTCCGTAATTCACAATTGACATCAAGGAAAAGCATTCGGTGATTATAATAATCTCCCTCTATAGTGCATTTACTACAACCAGACTATCCAGTATGGCCTTTAGTACACGTAACAAATGACCTTGCAGGTGAATCACAGATAACTGCACGAATTTTAATGAAGTAACATTTTTCTTTGTACTAGAATCCATCTCTACTTAAAACTTAATATTCTTCTACAAAATCAGTTAAAAAATGGTTGTTGATAGTTGGTTTAAAATGACCATGATAAGAACCGATTATAAATGGTGTTTTTAGTTCATCATGCGCAATTTGACCTAAAATAGGCCATAATTGGCTATTAGAACTTTTAGCAACTGGGAGACCATCAATATTTATATTTATGAATATTGTACTACCAACGTTCATAGTTTGTAATGAATTTGATCGATCAATAATTCCATTTTTTAAGCCATAATGATAATAATGCCCTCCAGACCTTTGAGTAATCACAGTTCGACGTGGTGTATTCATTAAAGTTCTTCCATCATTAGGTAAATTGTCATGTCCTTCACTTTTTAATATTTTCAATAGAGAAGTTAAAGCTTTCTTTTCAATCTTATTTTCATCAGTCCAAATTATCAGTTTAGAATCAAGTGCCAAGCTAGGTGAATGGTGTAGTAATGACAAATCCCTTGTCTTTTCCAATATCTTCTCATAATTCACAGAACGCACTGTTTGATTTTCAACAACAATATCATAAACACTATTACAGCTCGACATGGATGTTGAACATGTAAAATCTATATTAGACTCCAAATGATGTTCACCGTAAGAAAAATTATCCAACACTGTATTAACCGTTAACTGATGACGTTTTTCGTGGATGAGTACTTGTGACAGTAGTTGCTGTTTCAAGCGACGATTTTGTTGCCTGTGTGATAAATCTCGAAAATTTCGCACCTTCGGCATTGTTTTCTAATTACTTGTAAAGTAAGATATTATATTAATCAGCAAGTTATATATCATACAGCACATACATATTTCTATATATAAAATATGTATATATATCTATATATATGTGTCCGTAGAATAGTGTTACATATGTACATATTTTGTATTATATCCACCAAACTTTAGACAAACACAAAAAGCATAATCTACAATGCAATATTTATAATAATTTTGAAAAGTACGTGAATATTTTTCAAAAAAAGTCATAATAAAATGTTAAACTTACCTTAACCTTACTTAACCCTTCAGAACCCTCGCATCAAAACTTATAAAGAATCTTCTCGCGATGAGAAAAAGTCTCACGCCTTCTACGCATGCGCGCAAGTCTGCTTATGGTAATCATTTAATCATTAATCATAAAAATCAAACGATAATTACGTGTCTGACAAGTGCATCAGCTATTGTTTCGGCTCGAATGTTAGGGATTGGGATTGCAATGCAATATTTAGTAAGGTTATCTTGTACAGTTAATATGTGATTATTCCCGGAAGGGGTGTCTCTGTGCGTAAATTGTTATCCCACCAGTATTGTGGACTAGAGGGTGATCTTGAGTTTAATTCAACTATTTTTTTGTTAGTGGTTGCTTGAGGCGTCTGTCTATCATCGTCTGATTCAGAGAAAACGTCAAATGCAAATTTCAATGCTTTAGTCATATTTTTAGGTTTTGGGGGTAGAGGGGGTTCTTTTTGAGTTGCCTGTCCAGGCCTTTTTGGTACTAGGCTAGGAAAAGCACTATTTTTTGCGGAAGAAATCCTTTGCGTATATCTGTTTTCAATAATCTTATTTGTATCACCGTGCGTGTACGAGCTTTAAGAGTAAAGATATCTGCATCAAATTAATATTACTATTTTCAGAATGTTTCGGTATAATGAAGGGTATAGGTGTAATAGGTTGTAAGTCTGTGACAATAGGGTTACTATGATATGATATTTCTACTTTTTCTTTTTGCAACAATTCTGAACCTAGCAATCCGTCGGCTGGTATCGGCATACCACTATCAAATACATAAAAAACATGTTGTTTATCAAAAAGATATATTTCCGTTGTACCCAATGAATTCAAAGAATTATTAGTTATTCCCGTAACAGAGATTGAATTATGTATTGCTATCATATGTCGTGGTGCTAATGCATGTAATTTAATAACGTTAATATCAGCTCCCGAGTCTACTAAAAATTGAGCTTTACTGTTTCTTAAATGACCTGATCTAAGTATTATTATTGGAGAGTTTCCTTGGATGTGAGTCTCATTAATGATGTTCCTGGGGCTAGAAATTTGATGCTGTGGGGACGTGATTGTTCGTTCTGACTCGTTGATGCGTCCATATGACGAGTCGATTGGGAGTTTAAATGATGATTTTGATTATTATTGTTACTAGGAATATATCTTTCCGGTTGATTAGGTGATGGCAAAGCATTAGCTGGGAGATCAGTTACTGGGTTAAATGTTGCAAGTGGAGGTGCATACATTGGAGGCATAAAAGGCATAAAAAGAGGCATATACGGCATATAAGGATAATGTGGAAATTGATTTTGTATCTGATAGTTAAATCTATTTGGTGCTCTAGGCCCGGGATTTGCACTATAATTTCTTTGTTGCGGCGTTAATTGATTACGTGTTAACAATCTATAATTGTGAGACTAGTTTGATCTAAATGGCATTCTATTTCTACGGTCATTATCATCATCTTTAAAATGTACTATTCGTAAAGCGCGTTTTTCTTGTCTATTGGTATTTAGTATATCTTGGGTGTTTGTATAACGTCAATAATTAAAATTTTTATTTGACGATCCCCGTAGATCTTCGATTCTATATGCTATTTTATATGCATCTTTCAAACTTGTTGGATGTTGTACACTAACACCGTAAATTAAATCATCTGGTAATCCACGTTGAAATGATTCTAATGCTAAACCATCTAACATTTATTTCATAGGCTCTATTTCTACATGGGTAAAATGTTCTTTTGGGGAATTTATTGCTTTTCCACGTCTATGTTTAATTCTATTATAGTAACTCAAAACTGACTCATCTCGTGCTAATCTTACGCCTTGAATTTAGGCACAAAAGTGTAGATATGATTTCTTTGAGGCAAAATATTCTTTTAATGCGTTGGTGAATTCCTCAATCGTTTTTATATCTCGATCAGTGACCGCGTCACGAGCTACATGTCTCAATTTTGTACACTCATTTAATATATGTTTCTTTAATTCCATCGGGAACTACAGCGTACCCATTCTCAACGTCCTGAATACATGTTTTTAATGGCATATTCATTCCGTCATAAGTAGAAACATGTAGCATTGCCTGTTGCAAAGTCATGGATTCACCGACAGTAGTTAGAATTGCCTCTGTGATATTTTGGTGGTAAGGTTTGCTGAGGGGTTAAAATCTTCGTTCGTCATTTTGACGGTCATTTACTTGGTTCAATAAAAAAAAAACAAACAAAAAAACTTCATATATATTTTTATTTATTTTTTTTACCCATGAATTTTTAATCGCCCAAGAAAGATCCCACTTTTGATACCAAAATTTTTCTGTCACGCCCGATGGTGTTTATTCTCGCGTTCTAGCTATATGTATTTATTTTATTCTATTTTATTCTAATACCCGTTCAATCTGTGTCACCCGTTATATCTCTCTCAATATTTGATCCTACTCGATTGACGAAGTATGAATGATATACGACTACTCCAAATGATATCTTGTCGTGTTTGTAGTGGATCTGGGGAGTGAATGACTGGTAGATAAAGGTGTATTAGAAGCAGTTGACGCCCAATGATAATTATAACCTAGGCCTACTGCGTTCCTCAGCTGTCAGGCGATGAGAATGTGATGGGATCTTTGTCTTTCTATAATCTCGAGAGACCCTAGGGTTAAATGGATTATGATTTATAAGGAAATTGGTTGAAATTGATTGATACACTTTATAAGCCACATTTAATATGTTGTAATTTATTATATAAAATATGATTTGATTATAAGATTATAATATTTGAATTATTCGCTTACCTATTTAATTGATAAGGAAGTGTGTCGAACGGATTATTTATGTCACTTTAAATATGTTACTTTGAATAGTATTCTTTATAAATAATTGTTAATTATTCTTCGTGACTAATTCTTATTCTTTTATTACTTGAGTTGGAATAAATCAATAAAATTTCATTATTCCGTCGTATCATTCGACCACGACGCGAGCAGCGGCAATCCTAGTGTCGGCAGTTTCCTCGATTGCGAAAGCCAATTTTTGGCCAGGTGTCCAGTTTATAAAGGGTCTATTGGAAAGGGGGGTAAGGAGGGGTGTGGAAAGAATGATCTAGAATAAATTAGGATTTGTGGTGGGGTTGTTTTGATGGTGAGTTCAGGATTTGATAAGTGACGTCATTTGACCTTGACACGTGTAGGTGTTTGATGCTGCCAGCGAGCGAATTTTTCTCATCTTAGAGTGAAAATATTGTTCAGAATATTACGAGATAATATTCTCGTTTCCGTTCATGACAAAAGTTACGAACCATGGAAAATGTCTAGAAACCTATTTCTTTTTGTTGATAACAATTGAAGTTGTTACAGACAATGAAAAACAAGATCTATTTACTGTATTTAGGTTCTGTCAAAGCGCTTTTTTTCTGTTTTACTAAAATAATGTTCCGAGCCAAGTAAAATGTATAAGTACCTATTTTTTTTGTGTCAATATTCTCGATTTGTTATATGCGTTATAAAAAAACGTGCGATAAAAAGAATGTTGTGAAGAGGCAGAAATAAAATAACACGTTGGCATCCGAATTTTTCCCGTCGATATTAAGTACTTGCGAATACATTACGGTTCTGTCTTCACTATGACACTACAATCGGCATCCGAAATTCTGTAAAAACATTCCAAATCAGTTTATTATTACGTGACGTAATTATGCACATTACGCAGACGAAGTCGCTGAAATCTACTAGTCAACATCATTTCATTTCATGAATATCTTGAGGATATCCAAAAAAAAAATATCTTCGTTTGTTGACCTACACGTGTATATAGTAAAGTACTATAGTACATACAGATACATATGTATCTGAGTATAGTCAGATAATCCCGAAATTGCAAAAAAACATCCGCAACAATGTATACGATTATAATCGATTTGCCAACAATGAACAGGTATTGAATTGAGGTGATTTCTTATATATCTGAATTAAGAGATCCGTAAAATATGAGATTTCGGCCTCAGGAGGGTTGAGGGTCCTGAAACAAGAAAAAAAAGGAGTCATTAGGTCTTGTTCGATCTCCTACAGCTGAAGATACCAGAGTAAGTCAACTCACAGACAACTCACATTATTCAATCATCACCACGAATACTGCCGTATTCTCAAAGGAGAAAACTCAAGGATAAATGACAAGCTCGTCACAGCACTCAGAGCGGCAGAAGAAACATGTATCACTAATTCTTCAGTGCAACCAGACAACTAAGCAGTCTTACTCGCCACA
Source organism: Chelonus formosanus (assembly GCA_028641665.1). NCBI lineage: Eukaryota > Metazoa > Arthropoda > Insecta > Hymenoptera > Braconidae > Chelonus > Chelonus formosanus. Next base: position 13,429,604 of record CM054002.1, read on the forward strand.
GCCAATGCACTGTTACTCTTAGACTACTCTCAGCTCCCAGTAAGACTTCTGGTAGACTCAGGATTGGAACTGACGTTCATCTCATCAAGTTTGGTAAATACTTGTCATCTCCAACGTCGAGAATCAGTCATCTCAGTGCTGGGGATCGGTAATGCACCAACTCTACGAACTCAGGGAGTGACAACAGTGACACTACGGTTAACTTATACTCAAGAGCAAGTAACAATACATGCTCACATACTCAAGTGTGTCACTCGTACCTTAACAACAAAAAAACATCGAAGAAATACAATGATCAGCTCTTATTTCCCTCCAACTTGCTGATCCAGACTACTCAAGACCAAGACCCTTTGACATTTTTATTGGAGCAGATTGTTATGGTCTCATAATAAAACCAGGCATTAAACAATTCCTTTTGTCATCTTTAATACAAGAGTCTTTTTTTGGGTGGATGCTCATTGGGATGCCACAAGAGAATAATTGCTCAACTAGTCGAACTCATCATACAGCACGGGTCAACTCATACTAGCAAGTGTCTGATCTCTTGGAAAAATTCTGGGTCGAAGAAGAAGTTCCAAAGACTTCAGCCAGCCAACTCAGCCCAGACGATCAATCATGTGAGGATCATTATGTAAAAACTCATTCAAGAGATCAAGATGGTAGATATATAGTGAACATACCACTGAAAGCATCTTCATCTCTCCTAGGCAACTCATCAGCGAGAGCTCATCAATGTTTACAACACATGATCAGACAACTCACCAAGAATGACACATATACACAACTCTACAACAGCTTTATGCAAAAATATGAGTCACTAAACCACATGACACGAGCCGAGTTAACTCCAGCCAACGCTCCAGTATATCTGCCTCATCACGGTGTCTTAAGAGAAGATAGTGTTACTACAAAGCTCTGGGTGGTATTCAATGGGTCGAGTCCATCTTCAGGTGGTCTTTCAGGGGATGATATTTAACATACTGCTGCCAAAGTCCAGAACGACATTGCAGAAATACTCATCGGGATCAGGCAGTATAAATTTGTATTTACATCAGACATCCAACATCGTCCCCTATCAACTCACGACAGTCACATATGGTACCAGATCTGCTCCATTCCTGGCGATCCGGGTAATGATTCAATTAGTAAAAGATGAGGGTAGTAAATTCCCTCTGGCTGTTGACGCATTATGAAAGGAAGATATGTGGATGATATTTTTGGAGGTGCTGACACAGTGAGTCAATTCATAGACACCTCAACTCAAGTCAGACGACTCTGCATGGCGGGTGGTTTCCTTTTGGCGAAATGACACAGCAATTCAATTCAATTCCTCCGATCGATAGCAGACAACTCATCAGAAGAACAAATCTAGAATAATATTTTCAGAAACAGCGCATCTCTACGATCTACTTGGATTTCTAGCACCTTTCATTATCAGAGCAAAGATCTTGCTGCAAGAAATCTGGCTAGACAAACTCGTATGGGACGAGCCAGCTCCAACTCACATCGAGTCCAAGTGGAACACTATCAGATCAGAACTTACCCATGTTTCAGACATCTCAATTCCACGATGGTAAAAGATCACTAAGCAGTCTACAGTGGAACTTCATGGATTTTCAGACGCCCCACAACTAGCTATGGCAGCTGTTGTATACATACGGACAACTCATCCAGATCATGGAACCTGTTCAACAATGGTCTGCTCTAAATCAAAAGTTGCTCTACTCAAGAACATGTCTATTCCTAGACTAGAACTCACCGCAGCATTGCTGCTTGCCAGACTAATCAATTATGTGAAGAGCAACTTCGATGTTCAGCCAACTCAACTCGTATGTTGGACAGATTCTTCAGTCACGTTGACCTGGATTCAGTCTCACTCATCCCGTTGGAAAAAGTTCGTAAAAAATCGAGTGTCAGCTATTAAAGATCTCACTCCAATCAGCGTTTGAAAGTTTGTACCTGGCAAACATAATCCAGCGGATTGTGCTTCTAGAGGTATCAGCATATCCCAGCTTTAGAAGCACCCCTCGTGGTGGACAGGATCACAGTGGTTAATATCAGACGAATCATCGTGGCCAACTCAATCAACAGTGTACGATTCAAAAGACTACGTGTTCAGACAACTCAACCAGAGTATCATTAGGATATGATCTACTGACATTCTCGTCTACTCAAATTGCTCAGAGTGACTGCAATTTGCTTCAGATTCAGCCAACTCCTTAAGCGAGTACCTCAGTCATCTCTCACTTTCCCTCTCACGCCATAAAAACGAGAAAGAGCAAGGATTTTTTGGATTAAGGCAACTCAAGAACCGTACTTCTCGAATGAAATCAGACAGATCAACTCAAACTCACTGCCCGTCTTACACCCTCTCGCACGATTAACAGCATTTATTGACACTCTAGGAGTTGTTCGTGTTGCAAAGCATCTTGCAATCTTGCCGCAGAAAACTCATTTTTCTAGACTAAGCATTGCAGATGCTCATGAACGAACTTTGCATGGTGAGACGCAGGCAACTCTAAACCTCATACGATCATCTTACTGGATCTTAGGTGGACAACTCCCAGTAAGATCATATATTTATCATTGTATGAAATGTGCTCGGTTATGTGGCGAACAAGCTAAGCGATTAATGGGTTAGTTGCCGTCATCAAGAATCACTCCAGCTCGACCATTTGCCGTCTGTGGTGTGGATTACGCTGGTCCCATCACATTAAAGACTTGGAAAGGCAGAGGCACCAAAACCACCAAGGGTTGGATGTGTATTTTTGTGTGCTTCGTTATATCAGCTTTTCATTTAGTGATTGTAACAGATTATTCAGCTGACTCATTCATTGCAGCGTTCAGACGGTTCGCTGGACGTCGAGGTGTCTGCAGAACTCTCCACAGTGATTGTGGGACTACATTTCAAGGCGCAGACACACTCATCAGACAACTCTTTACGCAGGGAACTCAACAATTCCATCAACTAGCAGCTCTTTTTGTAAAGGATGGAACTGAGTGGAAGTTCAATCCATTAGGTGCACCACATATGGGAGGAAAATGGGATGCTGCAGTCAAATCAGTAAAGCACTATCTTGTTAGAACTATAGGTGACACACTCTTCACATATAAAGAGCTTTCCACACTGCTTGTCCAAATAGAAGCAATCCTCAACTCCAGACCACTCGAACCTCTTTCAGTCGACTCTACAGACATCTCAGCGTTGACACCAGCACACTTCTTAGTAGGTGAAACGCTCGTAGCACTTCCAGAGCTTTCACTAAAAAATGTGCCAATGCCACGCTTATCCAGGTGACAATTCATTCAGCAGCGACTCCAATCGTTTTGGTCAGTCTGGTCAAAACAATACCTACAGCAGCAGCTCGCCATCTCCAAGTGGAAACATCTATCACATAAGATCACAGTTGGCTCACTTGTACTACTCACTGACGAGAGGTACCCACCAACAAACTGACCTGTCGTCAGAGTAATTAGTGTGTTTCCAGGAGCAGGCGGACTCATCAGGACAGTGAAGATGAAGATAGCAGCAGCAGAACTCATCAGACCACTTACCAAACTGGCAATTCTACCATACACTCCACTAGCAGATGATCAGCAAAGACGTTGCTGATGGTGGGACAGTGTTCTAACTTGGAGGGCCCAAGGCAGATAATCTATAATATTTAAAATTCTTACGTGCCGGACTTGTCTACTCGCGCTTCAGTCGACTCCCTGAACCAATCAAAGTTTTGTATTTCTCACATGGCCTAGCAGATGACTCTACGGCCCTAGTGACGCTTACAAGCACGCGGTCGAGTACTTGTGGCATCAGTTAGCTCCAGGTAAATCACGCAGGCGAATCTATCGTAGTTCTTCCGGACGATTCACCCATTTTGTCAGTCAACTGAGTATTTAGCAATAAATAATAGTTCAGTCAGCTCAACAAACGGTATACGAACACACGTGAAGTGCCAAAAAATCAGCAGTCAGTTTCTGTGGTCCAGCAAGCGCAGTTTTGTGTAATCGCGCGCGAAGCTGTGCTGGCGGCGACGCCATAGTGCCTCACGGATAGTCACACACACAGTCTACACTTGAACAACTTACCTGTGTGAGAGTGACTATCGCTACAGATTACAATTGTGGATCTTTTACGTGGTTTTTGGTGAAAAAAAATCAATGACTAATTACAGACTCTTCAGTTAATGTCAATTAAGTGCCAGACAACTCTTTTATAGACATTTTTCTCAGTTTACGCGTAGTTTTAAATGTTATTGTTAATAAAAAACTCAGTAAACCTCAGTTTTAGGTGTTAAAGCTTCTCAATTAGTCCGGACTTTCTCGCATCCTACCTCTTACTCATAATTACAGTCCACCGATTCGTTTTGTTTCTTACCGGCTGACTCGAAACCGTAATACTCGGAACAATGGGAAAAGTTATGACTTTCACCAATAGACTCTCATTGTATCTCGTTATATTCTTTACATAAATCCTCATAAAACTAATTCAAACATAATGAAATATTATTTACCTATTATTTCTTATTAAATCTTATCATATCGTTTTTATTCATTCTTACTTATACTTATGAAATCATTACGACGTTTTGTTACTCTTACAAACTCCTCTTAATTCTTATTAAATGCTTATACGAACATTTTTGGTCTTCTTATAGACTCAATACGTGCTTATTTATTTTTATAAATTGTGTATCAGAATCTATCGGAAATTGTAAGTTTTTATCGGTTTGTTTTACCAGGGAATGACTATGAAAAAAACCTTCACTACTATAATTGAATATAGTGTACATCAGTCAAAACAAGTCAATGAATGATTAGAGTTTTACTAAAAATTAATATATTATTAAAGAATTGTATCGATAAATTTACCTGCAACAAAGGCAACTAGGCTTCAGATCATTTTATCATCAATTACCATATTGTATTTTTTGTTGGTTTCAATTTTTTAGGATTGAAAATTTTGATGTCTTTTATTAGTACTGTTCTGTTACTGTTATCATTGCACCTTACATATGCCCATTTCAGCTTTGGTATATTTTCGTTATTTTAAACAAATAAATACGTACAAAGTAATTAAAAGTTGAAAATTTCTTAACCACGATTCAAGATGACAATGCAATCGATGTTAATTCCCAAATTTTTCCTTAATAATAATAATATTAAAGCTGATAACAATAATGATGAAATAAGCACAAAGTACTTATGACTAGTCATGTTCATTATTATCTGAATTAGTCAATTTCAAACAAAAAGCTTCCGTTGTCATTTGCCGGTATTCAAGTATACTCGGGGCAAGTTTCACCAATCTGGCCGATGCTTGCTAGATATTGCCAACTGTATCAAATTCTGATGGGACTTAAGACAGGACATCGAGCAATATTACGTCATCTTACCAGACTCTGTCTTAAGTGATACTCTAAAAACAATGAAAAAAATACAGTTGGCAATATCTAGCAAGCGTCCGTCAGATTGGTGAAACTAGCCCTTCGCGTCATTAATGCCTGGTTCACTAAAAGTTTTTTGTAAAGTAATTTTATAAAAATAATGCACAGTGGAAGTCTACGATTAAATTATTATTCAGGTCTACTAACAACGACCACAGGATTATGAGATCATGAATTTAATTGATAATCTTGGAAAGTATAGTAATTGATTCACCAAAAATATTATCAATTTCAGAAGTAATTGATAACTTGATATTCTGTGTAAAACGAGCCGATAGAACCAGACAGAGAACGACAGAATTTCTATCCGGTTGTACATGCCTTTATCGTACGCTATCGTACCTAAAAAAAATATCAGTGCTCTGGAGTGGTCTAGGTGCGACCCGAGAGGTCCACACGACCAACTTCCCCGTGGAAAGGATAAAAAAATATCATATGTTTTAATATTTTATATTATTATTAAATATTTATTATTATCATTATTTCATCTTGCGATTCGTTAAAGAATGTCTGGCCAGGGATCCCAGGGCTCCGACACACCTGGGGCCTGACCAGACGCAATTATCCTGCAAGCACCCGGCTCAGGTTTGAGGGTGAGCCAGGATTGCAGCCGTTCAGTCATTACTTTAGACGTCTCAGGATTCGGAGGGACCCAAGAATGACCGCTTTCTGCATACGAGCCGCGAGAATCTCAGCCTGACTATGGCAGACTGGTATTGTTCGTAGCTCTGTCAGAAAACGGTCTCTCATCCCTCCAATGGCACCAATCACCAAGACTATCACGTGCGCTGTATATTCGTGATAGACATTTCTCATGACCTCCATGAGCTCTCTGTAGTGTTCGTGTTTACTCTCTTCTTTCGCACGTATATTCATCTCAGCCGGAGCTGAAAACTCAATATAATATACGTGCTTGGTGTTATGGTCGAAGAGAGTAATATCCGGCTTATTGTGTTCGATTCGTTGAGGCGTTGCGAGCGGGAAATATTATTATTATTATTATTATTATCATCATTTTATACTACGCATAAGAAATTCACATAAACGAAAAGTACCCTATGTCACTCCTGACCACCCTTTTTTCATGTCTGCAAAGTTTTATTGAAATCGGTTCAGCCGTTTTTGATATCACCCTGGACAGTGAGAAACTCAAAATTTGTATAGTAGTACTAGCTGATAATAAATTGATTGAAAAAGGTTTTAAATAATGAGTTCGTAGTTTAAATGAGGCAACTCGAGATATCTATAGCTGTTCAATGGTATTAAAAGTAAAGTGATAAATTCATGAAGAAAGAACATGAACACATTGCATAAATCCCTTTTTCAATTATTCATAAAAAATTTAATTGTTATCAACAAAAAGAGTTCACTTTCATTCATGTAATATGGTTTATAACTTTTTTTCAACGAAAGAAAACATTTCCCGTTGAAAGAACTCAAATATATTGCACAGATTCCGTTTTCAATTGTTTATAACAAACCTAATATTTTAATTTTTTTAGTTTTTTTATTTTGAATTTAAATTAAACTATTGCAGATCTTATTATATTATTATTATTCTTTTTATTCTTTTTTACTGTTATTATTATTTATTTTGTAAACAACTTTTTCTTTTTCATTTCACCTCCGATGAAGTTAAAACTATATAAAACTGAAAAGAATAACAATTATACGATTCATGAAAATTACCTATTTTTCTTCTTCTCAGTTTTTTCATTCGGCACGAAAAACGACTTAACCGAATTTGCTCAAAATTTAATCAGGTCTAAGTTACATAATTATGCATTGAATGAAACTAGTCCTATCTCAATATCATCATTTGTTTTCGAGATACGCGAGGCGAAAATTGAATCCGAACATACATACATACATACATACATACATACATGTGCACACACGGACATTCTCTTAGAAACCATACCATCCGACTCTAAAGACCTTGAAACGTAGAGGTATATTAAAATTTCCAATTTGCAAAATCGGACCCATTACAATAACTTCCCACTGGGAAGTTAGAAATTAGTCTGAGCACACTTTGTCTGTGATTACACGACGAACTTTCCATTATTATAACAAATTTATATTGCTATAAACAATGTGTAATTGTTAAAACTTAAATCTCGTCATAAATCATATTATTTTGTTAGAAACATCTAAATTCATGTGATATATGCATTAGTCATTCGATAAATACAATTTTCAATTGTTTATAACAAATTGATATTGTTATGAACAATGTGTAATTGTCGAAAGTCATATGTAGTTGTAAATAATTATGTTCAGTGAATATCGAGTTAATTTTCAAATGAAATCGTTATTCTTTTGCTTAAAAGTATTTTAATAAATAGTTAATCTTTTCATTTATTCATTATTAGTTTTTTCAAAAAAAAAAAAAATAGCATGACCGAATTTGTTCTAACTTTTTTCAGATCCTCTTTATAACAATATCTTTCGAATAAATTTTGGTTGAAGTCGATATCTCAATCCATTCTTGAGATATCGAAAACGAAAGAAATGCTGACTCACGTACGTACACACACACACATCATTTTAAAAGTTGGTCAGTATGCTTGCATATATCTTGAAACGTGGAGATATGATAAAAATCCACATTTCACCAATCGACTCAATTTCAATAACTTCCTAATGGGAAGTTAAACGTTTATTTCCGAACAGAGATTCAAATCGTAATCCATCGTAATCAATCCGGGAAAATTAAAACGTGAATCTGAGATACATTTATTGTCGTATTATATCGTTTTTTGTCTTAAATCACCATGAGAGAGCTTTTCGTATTCTATCGTAATCTACAAAAAATATTACATATACTAGAGGAAATCCAATCATATCCTATCGTAATTAATCGTACTTATTCTACTTATAACAGAATATCCTGTCGTATTCTATCGTAATCAATCTGAAAATTATCATTCACTCAAGAATAATTTATCGTATCCTGTCGTAACTTATCGTACATATTCTCCTTATATCAGATCATCTCGTCGTTACCTGTCGTAATCAATCGTGAATATATTTTCTACTCCAGGATATCCTGTTGCATCCAGTCGTAATAAATCGTAGATAAATTTTTTACCATAAAATATCCGGTCGTACTTAATCGTACATATTCCGTCATTGTCCATACCATATGACACATTTTGTAATTTTTCATTGAAAAAACCTACATACGTTACATAGATCCTGTTTTCGATTGTTTATACTAAATTCAAGTGCTATAAATAAAAAAAGTAGGCTCACATCCATTTTACAGGGTTTTGGACTTTATTTTACTGAAAAAAAAAATTTCGAGTTGGAAAAACTCAAATACTTTAAATTTTATTGTTCATAACAAGTTCAATTGTTATAAAGAATTCACATAAACAAAAAGTAGCCTATAACCTTTTTAATGGCCCCCTCAATATGTCTGCAGAATTTGGTTGCGATCGAATTCACCGTTTTCGAGATTACCGCGAAAAGACAGACAGACACCAGAAATTCATGAGTAGTATAGATAGAGTTTCGAAGTTGTATTTTACCGATCATTTCTTTACAAATGACAATTATTTTTTTACAGTAGTAAGTGATAATTTTTTTTTTCTAATTAAACATTTCCCAGTAATTGAGGAATGTGTAATTGAAAATACTATCTAGCTCAGGTTGTGATTTTACACGTGGTTTGAGCTGGTCTTTTTTTCCTTCCCAGGTGTGAAATGTATTATGATTATATCTCCGAAGAATGCATGTAATGAAGCTACACGACTTATTTTTGTGTCAGTCAGATGGTATGAGAATTTACTATAGTCCAGTATAAGAATTGAAGATGTAAAATTTTCGGCATTAAAGATTTAATTTGAAATCGTATTCTCGCTCACATCTATGTTTATTTTCCATGAGTAATTAGCGACCGCGAGAATGATTTCCCTTTATGTTGAGTTTTGATACGTTCTGTATTTTGTTTTACCACTAGACAGCTTAAATTGATCTAGAGTAGAAAACCGACTATGACCAAACTTGGCAGACATATAAAGAGGGTTGTCGGAAAGGTTACAGGCTATTTCTTGTTTACGTAAATTAGTCATAACATTTGCATTTTTTATGAACAAATAAAAACAGGATTTCCGCAAGATATTTGAATTCTTCCAATGGACAATTTTTTCGCTTACTGGAAAAAAGTTACTTACGACGTAACACGACTATGAACCAGCTCTCTTTGTTTATAACAATTGAATTCGTTATAAACAATCAAAAACAGAATCTATGGTATCAATTCGATTTCTTCCAACGGGGGATTTTTCCTTTTGCTAAAAAAGAGTTGCTAATAACGTGAAATAGAAGTAAACAAACTTGTTTTGTTTATAACAATTGAAAACGAGATCTGTACTGTCAATTCAAGTTCTTTTAACGAGAAATTTTTCTCTTTCGTTAACAAAAAGTTTCTAACATCATAATATGAACGGAAACGAACTCTCTTTGTTCATAACAATTAAATTCGTTGTATGAACTTAAAAACAGGAGTTGCACATTGAATAAAAATTCTACCAATCGGATGTTTTTTTTTTCTTTACAGCAAAGTAACTGATTGTGTAACAAAAACTAAAACGGACTTTTCATGTTTATACCAATTGAATCATAGCCGAGGGGCAGAAATTGACTCTTACGGCAAAATTAAAATTTTTTTCGTTCATTATCGATACTTACGAATTTTTTACTCTCATTCTTATACTATCATAAAGCAATGCGTACATAGAAATGGCTCATTCAAACTACGACCTCACTATTTAAATTTTTTTCCGACCAATCTCCCAACAGGTACAGAATTTAACCCAAATTTAAACACTCTGGGTTTTCAAGAACTGAAGTTGCTAATTTCTGTTTTATGTCAAGAGTTTAAAGGTGTTTACATGAGAAAAGGAAGTTTTAAGACTTGTTTTGCCAAAAATTTTGATTCAGTATTCTATTAGGAGCTTAATGATATTTCATTGTAGCAATACAAGCTTAACATTAGGATGCCTGGAATGATAGTTTCAAGTCGTATTTTATATGAAAAAATGTAAATTTTAGATTATTCATGTAAGAAATGATGTTTTTCTGATTATACTTACAGAAAAATGTTTTTCTATGTTGTATTGAGAAAAACATTAAAAACTAAGTTTCTAATAATCAATAATGAAATGCAAATGTTCGTATTAAAACTTCAATGTATATAATTTTCGCCGATCAAATTTATTTATCGTTGATGAAAAATACTTTCTCGTGCACAGGAGTTGCAAACGATAAATAAATTGTTTAACATAATGATTTTTTTTTAAATTCAGAGTGAATATAATTCCAATTCCATTTTAATAAAGAATAAAACTAAAATTTTTATTGTCTTACTCCTAATTCTTAAAATATAATTATGTATGACAATCCACTCATCATTGCAATTTCTATAAATACATATCTAATTTCCATACGCACAGTAGTTAATTATTAGTCATAAATAAAAGTCGTCTTATTGTTAACAACTCAGCTATTCGAATGTTACCTAATGTTAACTATTCACTGTCAGTAAGATAACGCTAGCCTTTTTTTTTGATGGCTGTAAGTGATAATTACCCTGCTTGAACATTCTAATTCAGAAAAGTTGAATCCTATATGCTTTTTCAGAATTTGAATAGGAGACGTTACATTTGAATAGGAAAAGTTGAGAAATATTTGCTACCCGAAAAAAGTCTAATAGAATTTTACAAAACTGAGTAGGTATAAAAATAATGATCGTGAAACCTAGGATTTAGAACTTTTCTATCCACACAACTGAATAGGATTATGATGATTCTGGAAGATAGTCAGCAATTCTATAGAAAACTAAGAGTTTATATAGGGATAAATAAATAATAAAGAATGAATTATAGTTGCAATTTTTATGACAATAATAATGTTTTAACACTCATTATATATTTACTTTGCCATCGTATTTCAAGAATTCATAAAGTAATTATAGAGAGATCCTCTGTACTTTCTAGATCTGAATTAACATCCAAAATTCCAAGTAATTTATAAAATCTTTATATGCAATATTAAATATTAAGATTAATTATTACACATAGACAAGTTCAAAATTATTAATATTGTACGAATGAAATTAACAACCTGAAAGGAGAGAGTTCTCCTTATTTATTGTTTTAGTATCAATCTGTATTGGAAAGGTATTGTTTAATACGAGGATCCATTCCGTCACGCTTTTACGTATTATAACCATGCTAAATTATTTTTGAGTTCTAGATGGCGCAATTCCATAGGCCGCCTAGACAGTGCCTGTCCTAACAGGCGCTATGTCACTTATACGATTACAAACGGATGACATGGAAAAAATTGTGGAAACACATTTAGATACATTTTGAGGAGCATTTAAGTAAATTTACATTCGTCTAATGTCTGTCTAAAAGTTTGAGTTAAGCATGTCGAAATATTGTCTTTTTTGTATACCAAAACGTTAAAACGACAAATTATTGAATATCCTCGCCGCTTAAACATTCTAATCCAAAAAAGTTGAATTCTATATACTTTTTCAGAATTTGAATTAGAGACGTTACATTTGAATAGGAAAAGTTGAGAAATATTTGCTACCCGAAAAAAGTCTAATAGAATTTTACAAAACTGAGTAGGTATAAAAATAATGATCGTGAAACCTAGGATTTAGAACTTTTCTATCCACACAACTGAATAGGATTATGATGATTCTGGAAGATAGTCAGCAATTCTATAGGAAACCAAGAGTTTATATAGGAAATAAAAGAAGATAATTTTATTAAATTTTTCAAGCCTTCATTTCTCTTTAATCTATTTATTTCCACATAAAAACACGAAAAAAATATTCATGTAAAACAATATTAAATCCCGTCGAGGAATATTGTTACTAGAAAGCACTCATTCGTGTTTTGTTTCTCAATTCATTTATGTCCTACTGAAATATGAAAAAATTGGGGCCATTTAAACGTTAGAAGTCTTATTAATTCTCTGCTGAATCTTAAATAAATCAGACTAATGAAAAAATCTAAAATCGTATTAGAATATCCAATGGTGAACAAATATTTTCCATGGCGTATTATTTTGATAAATTATCTCCACTCCTAGAGAGAAATGTAGAAAACGTTCTATTAGAAAACATCAAATTTTTTTGGGTAAAATGAAAAGAAGAAAATATTACTCGAGTCGTATTTTCCTCTTAAATTTATTGATTTTCTATAGAAGTTGTTCTGATGTTCTTCATTTAAATAACATAAAATTTTATTATGGGACATTGCAATAAAGATGTAATTTCTAAGTTGCATTTTACCTGTCATATTTATACAAATGACAATTATTATTTCTATGCTTTAGAATACTTGCGGGAAAGCAATCTTAATTAATGTTTTAATTATTCTAAATGTTCAACTTCAATAGATTAGGTGAAAGTCATATCTTCATGTTTCAGAATGATTCATATGATTTCCAGAGAAAAAAAAATCTTCAATAGGATTCAGGAGATTTCTATGTGAAAGAGAAACCTTCAATAGGATTTAATAGGAAAGCAGCGAGGATATTCAATAATTTGTCGTTTTAACGTTTTGGTATACAAAAAAGACAATATTTCGACATGCTTAACTCAAACTTTTAGACAGACATTAGACGAATGTAAATTTACTTAAATGCTCCTCAAAATGTATCTAAATGTGTTTCCACAATTTTTTCCATGTCATCCGTTTGTAATCGTATAAGTGACATAGCGCCTGTTAGGACAGGCACTGTCTAGGCGGCCTATGGAATTGCGCCATCTAGAACTCAAAAATAATTTAGCATGGTTATAATACGTAAAAGCGTGACGGAATGGATCCTCGTATTAAACAATACCTTTCCAATACAGATTGATACTAAAACAATAAATAAGGAGAACTCTCTCCTTTCAGGTTGTTAATTTCATTCGTACAATATTAATAATTTTGAACTTGTCTATGTGTAATAATTAATCTTAATATTTAATATTGCATATAAAGATTTTATAAATTACTTGGAATTTTGGATGTTAATTCAGATCTAGAAAGTACAGAGGATCTCTCTATAATTACTTTATGAATTCTTGAAATACGATGGCAAAGTAAATATATAATGAGTGTTAAAACATTATTATTGTCATAAAAATTGCAACTATAATTTATTAAATTAAATTAATAAATTTATAATTAAAAAGCCATATAAAAGTCATACATGTTAATGACTCTTGTCTTAGTTAGCTCATTTTATATCAGGAATATTTATTAATTTTTTTTTAAAATTAATTTTCTCAATACGGTGATTTGCCAAAGAAATATCATCTAGAGTACCAGTAGATACTCGGTGCCACATCACCTGCACATATCACCCCCTATGCAACTAACGTGCTTTTGCGGCTCTTATTTATAGTGCCGAGTAACACGCTACTCTATACTGAAAAGATTGCGCGTGACGTCACGACGCAATGTTTAACTGTAAATATCTCGATAACGATTCAACATTACAGACAAATTTTTAATATATAATTTGTAATGACCAGTAGCTCTTATTTAAATCTAAAATGAATTTTATGTATTGAATATTTGTTGAGATACGGAACAGACCATGCCCCTAATTCCGTTATTTGCACATTTCAACTCGACTTGCAGCCTTTTCTTTGTCAGTCTTATTCGAATGCCATCGGACACGGACCTTCTCTCTCTCGTGGCTACGAGATATATAGGTATACTGAAAGTGTTCAATTCAAGCAAATAAATGGATTGTCTTTCTTATATTAATAATCATCAGAATAAAGACGATATTATTCATTTATAGAATATCTTTAAATTTGTAGTTTTTATAGATCACAAATTAATTGATTTCTAGATATAAATAACAAGCGTTTATTCATAGCTGATTGAAACAGATAAAGAACATAGCGACTGAATTTGTTATGAATAATAAAACTACCCACCCAATTTAAATTTTTTCAACGGGATATTTTTTTCTCCTTCACTATCGTTAAATAAATGTGATCAAATATGTCTTCAATTACAATCGCATCAGCTCTAAATGAGCTTATAATAAATTCCACATCAGAGTTTGATTTATTACTGTTTCTCAGTTACACATACAAATTTGGTATGTTTTTTCATTTCGTTTCATGTTATTGCGTATCTGAAATCGTGACATTTAAACGACCAATTTTTTTATGTAACGTAATTACGACACATCGTATATTCACAATGAATACTGAGATAAAATCCCATGGTCCTGAAATTGGTCTATTGCCAGTAGGTAAATTAAGGGCATAAGACATTGGCTGCTGTGCTCTGCAGATCTCACAAGTACTGACATACTCTTTTACGTCTTCAAACATTCATGGCCAATGGAAACTTTGAGCTACACGCTCATAGGTCTCCTGCGTTCCCAAATGTCCAGCTTGGGGTGGTACATGGTTCCGCCCAATGATGCCAGGTATTTCTCCTTTTTTCGGGATTGTTTTCCAAGCTGTATTATCTTCCAAAATCTCTAATATTGGTGTAGGACAATAACGCTCAAGCTGGTTATTGACTATTCTCCAGTCAGGATTCTGGTTCGGGTATTCCTGGACTTGGTTCCACTTGTAAGTGTACCAATCAGTGTCTGGTTCCATACATGACAACTGAGGGTCGGACTGGTACTCAAAAGCACGGCTTAGTGCATCTACTGCTTCATTCAGGGTGCCTCTTCGATGTTCTATTTTTACATCGTAAGCTCACAATTCCATAGCCTATCGTGCAAGTCGTCTGGTTGGGTCCTTTAAGTTGCATAGCCATCGAAGACTGGCGTAGTTAGTGATGACGGTGAAAGCCATGTGCTCCAGGTGACATCGCCATTTACGTACTGCAAATATGACTGCTTTTCAGTGGTGGAATAGCTCAGCTCCGCACCCTGGAGTGGTCGGCTCAAACAACAAACTAAATATTCTTTTTCGTCTATCTTCTGAGTCAAAATGGCTGCTATTCTTGTATCAGAGGCATCAGTATAGACGTAGAAACGAGCATTTGGATGTGGTACACAAAGGGATGGTGCGTTGGCTAGTAGTAGTTTCACTTTTTCGAATGCTTCTCCACATTCTCTGTTTAACCTCCATTCAACTACAGGGCTACACAGCTTCTTTAATGGTGTTTGAAGGGTGGCTATGTCGATTGAATGGCGTCGATACCAGTTGACCAATTTATTGAATCGTCTTAGTTCTTTACGATTTCGGGGTGTAGGGTACTGTAAAATAGGATGTATCTTACCTGGATACGGTCTTAGCCTATTCTTGTCCACTAAAAAGCCCAGAAACTCTACTTGTTCTTTATTGAAGTATGACTATTCAAAGTTGATAATCATATTGGCTGCGAATAGTTTGTCAAAAACCAACTGTGGTTGTTGAATGTGCTCCTCTAGGTTGGTAGAAACAATAATCCAATCATCCAAATATGCAAAAATTCTATCAGCACATACTGCTGGTTTCTTTTCTTGACATATTCGGGTCGTTATCTTAGCCTTCAGAATATCCAGAAGCTTCTGAAATGTACTTGGTGCTCTTGTCAATCCGAAGGGCATTGTACTCATAAAGTCCTCTGCCTTCTACCACGAATGCTGTAATCAGTTGACTTTCGGGGTCCATTGGTATCTCGTGGAATGCCTCGCTCAAGTCAATGTTGCTGATATACTTCGCGCTATGTAAGGCATCTAGTATTCGTTGTGAATTGGGAAGTGGCCAAGCGGGTTTGATTGTTTTGTTATTCACCTTTCTATAAACTACGCAGAACCGATGGTTTCCGGTTTTCTTTAGGACTAACACTGTCAGACTGGCCCAAGAGCTGCTACTGATAATAATATATTCGATGTACGTTAGCCTGTGCATCTCGTGATAGATGATTTTATTCACAGCTTCACTCCGACGATAGGGTTTTTGTCTGATTGGTTCGGGATCGGAGAATTCGATGACGGGTGTGATTGACGTCGTGGGGCGTGGTTTTTCGGTCTGGAATTTGGCTTTCTGTGCAGGTAGGGACTCCTCGAGTTTTTGAGTAACTTGCTCCGATTTTAGAGCAAGTCCGACTGGTTCTTTTTCTACTAGTGCTTCTTGGTTCTCGGCATCAGTTCTAGAACTTTCTCCAACTAGTTCGAGATAGTTGATACTGAGTTTGTTCCTTGAAGACGTGAAGGGATACTCTTTTCCAGTGCCCTGAAACGACCAACACTTGTTTTTAGTGTTGATGGTCACCCACCAATACATCATGAAATGTTGACCCAGGATCAAATTACAAGAGAGGTTCTCCATGATGTAGATATACGCGTAACCTTTCTATCATTCCACATTAATTTTAAAACGAGCCGCAAATAGTGGTTCGCAGATGGTTACGCCATCAGCTAGTCTGGTTCGACCACCCAGTACTGGATTACCGCCTTCCGGCGAGGTTTGCGAGTCTTCAACGAACTCATGTAGTCTCTTTGATTTGTAGTTTTGATCGCTTCCAGTGTCCAGTAGTGCCCTTATGGTGACATTACCGAATTTGACCGATGCTGTGGTTCTGGTGAGGTTATCTGAAGGTTTTTCTCCAACAGCTCGGTCTGGTTCATCGAAAATATTAGCAGATCTCTCGAAATCTAATCGCACTCTTTCAACTCGAGGTACTTGTTATCAATCAACGTGTTCAGTTCTGGTTCCTCTTCTCCACAATATTCATTCTCGCTATCCGAGAATTCTAATATTGGATCCGTTTCTTCATCTGGTGCTCGATTGGGAGGTTCAGTGTCGACTGGTTCGTGATCATCAACTATTGTGAAGATTATTGATTCGATATTCTCCTCAGGTTCCCCTGTAAGCTCTATGGTGCATTAGAAGAGCTAGGTGGTTCGACTCCAGGCAAATGACCCTAGGTTCATTTCTCATCAAACTGCTACCGGGATTTGGTTCCTGATGTTTTGTAGTAGTCGCTACGGCAGTTTCTTTCACACCTTCCGGTTCAGGAGTTTGCCTCGGAGGCTTGTCTGATGGTTCTGGAAGCTCCGAGGCGATTCCTCGTTTTTTTAAGTGTTTCCTTTAGGGGCGCAGGGGCAATTATGCTTTGTAACGCCGGTTTTCTAACAGCGAATACAATAGTCGACCCTTTCATTCTCACATTCGAATACTGTATGTCCATACTGAGCAAACAAAAAACATCTTAGAGGTCGTTTTCTCTCAGGCGGTTTTTTCTGGTTCTGGCTGGTCTACGGTTTCGAATCGTTACTTCTTTTAGGCCCGTTAGTTCTTTTCTGATTTCTGGACCAACTCTCGATAGCATTTAACTCAGTGAAGTTCTCCTCCTGGACGTCTTTTTCGCTATCAGAGCTTTCGCCGCTGAGAACTGCTAACTGGTTCTTAGTATGACTCCCTCTCCAATCGGTTCTTTCTTGTGCCTGCCTGGCTTTAATGAGCGTCGCCGTCTTTTCAGACTTTATACGGCTGCGACGTACTAATTGTGACATGTATAGATGGTAGGCTGTTGTATTAATTGAAGTAGCTCGACCTTAAGGACTCGATGAGCAGCCGCTATTTTATCTTGGTCTGATACAGCCCTGTCTCTCATTAGGGAATAAATTTCCATAGCCTGTATGTACGTGCTGTCGTCCTCGTTCGTCTTCTGATTTCTCTACTACATCTCCGCTTGTATCTGATAATCATCTTGTTCTGTGATGAAATGCGCTGAGAAGTTGGCTCTGGATTCTGCCTAGTTTTTTCAAAATTTACATCGTGACTCGTACCAAATACGAGCAGAATCTTGAAACGCTCAAGCCAAATAAGCTGCAAGTTCCGAGAATCTAGCGTCTTCGGTGTATACATTTCTTTTTAACGCCTGTAGAAACACGTTAGCAGGCAATTTACTAGGGAATTTGATGTTCCAGTCTTTGGCCATCTTGGCAACAGAACGGTGGCCTCTTCAACCATCATCAAATGATGTTCTATCCCTGCGAGATGACGAAATCTGGTTCTCTCATATACCTCGCTCAAACCTGGTTTGGTCGTCTGGTACCAGTGACGTAAGACGATTTACTAGGGCTTGTGAATGATTCGTAGGTCCTTGTAGTGGGTTAATGTGCTCTGGTGCTATTAAAATAGACATATTGGGTCTTGCTTCGTGTACCATACGTGACAGTCGACCCAATCTTGACGATTCTACTGGTTCGAAGTTTGGTGCTATAGATATTCGAGGGCTAGATGCGTGAGGTGGCGTTGGTTCGGTGATCGTGATCTGGTGCCTAGTTCCTTAAGGTTGTTCTTTCAGTTGAGTCACCGTCGCATTTAATTTTTCATAGTCTTCACCACCAGAAGCTTTTGCGGGCCTTCCTTTCTTCTTGATTGCTCCTGCGGGTACATCTAGCTGATACACTCTGTTTCTGGTACGAGAAGCAAAGTGATCTAAATGTGGAGCTTCACTTTCCGTACCAGCCCTCTCTATGTTGGCACGTTCGCCGGCCGTTATCTCTTTTTCTGCCTTTTTAAATAGCGAGGCTACACCTTTCCGCTGCTTGTTCATAATTTCTAGTTCATTAGGTTCTTATTTACAGCTAAGAAATACTCAAAACGCGAAGGATTTACTTAAGTAAATGCTTTGAACGATGATAGAATATTGATATTACAATAATTATTAATTACGTTTATTTTATAAGAATAATTTTTTTTTCCGTTGAAGACTATGGAAACAACAAAAAAAAAAAAAATCAAAAATTCCCAATAATTACTCATAACTCAAAAAACCAATTATTTACCTCTAGAAATATCTTTAACTCAAAAATGCCTTCAGTTACTAACTTCCCCCAACAAAAAATCTGGGAAAGCTGGCCAGCTCTGAGAACACTGAAAATCGCGAAAAATATTTCCGCGAACACGAATAACCTTTACACTAAATATTTAGGTTCGATCGATCCATTCTATTAACACAAAAATAGAGTTATATAAATCTAATCAAAAAATAATTTCCCAATTGACTATTCAATTAACGCGAGAAAAAACAAATTAATAAATTAATTTGATTCAACAAAAATTTAGAAGCTTCCATTTAATTCAACTTAATGAAACAAAATCGCAGAATGACGATATAGAATAGATCAATCACTAAAATAGTATGTATAATTGGAATTAAATAATCACACGAGAACATTCTCGAAGTGGTCTATTTGGTTCGAATGAAGAAAATTCCTCAGCGAAGAACAAGGACAGATGGTACTAGACGAAATTACTGGTACCAGATCGTAATATGCGCACTCTCTCTTTCTCACATTCACACAGGGGAAATATAGCAGAAAGCAAAGAGATAGCACATATATGTAGATATTTCAGCTTACGGAAGCTCCTCGTCCTCCAAGTATCCTAATCCCCTGGTCCAGCGGGGCTTACTTTCTCGGTGAGACATCCACCAAATCTAAAGCGACTAGTACGTCAATACTGGTTCGTTGAACTGGTCGTGAAACACGCCAATTGACAACTGAACACCTTTACTTCTCAACGTAGAGGGCTTTTCCCAATAATATAGCCGAACTGGCACTTTACTGTTGCTCTCGCAACGTCGAGAGACTAATTTTAAGAATTATTTTCACAAATAACACTTCGCAACGCCGGAGAACAATGATTGCAGACAATTTGTAAAGAGAATTTCACACCTCGTGCGTATTCTTTCGACAGCACTTCCACAATGGCATCCCTTTGGAAAAATTTTTGCCGGCTGGCCACGTGGTGATGACAGCGCGACCAAAAATAAATGACTTTGGCCTAATTGGTAAATTAGGTCAGGTATTGGTCGGTAGGTCGATAACGTATCGACCCACTGAAGGGCTCGCTGACACTCGGTCTACCCGTCTCGGTATAACATTTCAAGTTTGACGAATGTATTGGCAATTGCGCATTGTCTTTCTCGCTCATGCGTAGCAAGGTCTTGCTTACAATCATGGTAATATTCGGTCGTACAAATTTCTGAACATAACCTATTTTTTATCGAGTGGTGTTTATTATTGGATGTTCGAAATGAATCAACTACGGTATAAAGGACAATTAATCGGTGATAAACAATATAATAAGCGATTAGACGCGAGTGAACCTACGGGCTTTTATCGCTACTTCAAGAAAACACAAGAAGAAGAAAGCAAGTGCGGTTGCCATTTAGTTAATGAGAATTTGTGTAAAACAAACCGAATTAAGATCTTTATGTTTTATTCAATTGTTTCATTATCACATGTACAGAGAAAAGTTCAGTTTAATTTCTGATTAGCTTCAGAAATATATGTTTCAACACATAGTCATTTTCGGAATCAATATTATTATATCCTATATTCCATTTTATGCATTTCCTGTCATAAGTTATCACTTTTTCGTTATGCACGACGTGATTGTGTGTATAAAAAATTTATTTCAAATTTCATTTTTTCAGCAATGAGATTGCCGATGATCTTTAAAATTTTAGATATAATGTTGATCATTGAGACGAACATCTTTTGGAAATTTCAATGAATTCAAATCATTCTGAGGTTTTTACCCAACCTCCTTAAATAATAACAGATTGATCGAAAAAGTTTTGATTAGTCTGTTCTAAGTTCAAATGAGCCAATTCTATGTACGCATTACTTTGTAATGTTATTGAAATAAGTAATAAGTTCGTTAGTACTGATAATAGACAGAAAAAATTCGAATTATATCGTGAGATTAGATTTTTGTTTCTTTACAATGATTAAATTGTAATGAAGAGAAAAAAACGTTTCAATTTATCATACATTGTAAGAAACTTTATTTTAGAAGAAAAATATCCCTTTGGTAAAAACCTTATTCATTGCCTAGTTTCTGTTTCCAAAACTATGTAACAAATGTTATTGTTATGAACGGAAAAAGTTCGTTTCTTTTTATGTTAGGTAACTTTTTTTAATGGAAAAAAAAATTTTAGCGTTGAAAGAACTAAAAAATTTTGCATTGATCCCGTTTGCAATTGTTTATAACACATTCAATTTTTATAAATGATTCGCACAAATAGAAAGTAGTTTGTAACCTTCACTACAACCCCTACTACGTGTCTGCAAAGTTTGGTTGCAATCGGACTAGCCATTTTAGAGATGAGCGTGGTCAGACTGATAGACAGACACCGGAGTCAAGTTATACAAGAGTACAGATAGACAGAAGATGAGTTAGTATATCTTGTATAATTCTGAAAGAACATGTTCCAAATTACATTTAATATATTTTAATCATTTTCAATCCAGCAAATTTGTGGTTTTCGATTGACTCTACACTAATCACAATTCATCGTTCATCGGTTTATTCCATTGTATCAGACATTATTTGATCATCTATATCGCATTGTTGTTGACAAAAGTTTGTCACTAATAACTCTACTTTGTATATTTTTTTCAATGCCGTTTTATAGTCGTAAGATTGATTGAGTAATTATACACTTTCGTGGTCACCTCGTTTTTTGGCGGTTTACGAAAATTGATTGTTTTTTATTTATTTTATTTTAAGCTGTAAAAACTGAAAAAAATCATACTTCTTGAATTTTTCTTTTGAATTGTTCATTAATCTATGAAGAATATGAAAAAAAATAAGAACTTCATCTGATAATGAGATAATTTGTTGTTAAGGATTAGTTTGAAACATCGTTTTTATTTCTCCGATTTGAAGCCATAAAACTATTGACAATATCCATTTTAGCTACTTCTTCCAATTTTTTCATAAATTTGAAGTAAAATGAAACATTTTGAGACCAAGATCATTAAAGTCCACCTATTTTTCGATTTTTCATGCTTAAAAAAGAGGTGACCGTGAAAGTGTATAATTACCGTTTATTGTTATTATTATACTTTTTATATCTATGAAAAAAAATTATTTCTTATTGACTAGTGCAACAGTCCACGATGTTGTTTCCTACTGTAAGAATGTTACCCACGAAATTATTGGATTCCCACTTCACATTACGAGTTGCATTTCTATTCGAGAAATTTTGAGAGTATTGACACTAAACTGTCAATTTTACGTTATTTTATTGCTTTTTGTACTGTAAAATCTATAATTTATTTCTTTTTTTTTTTTACAGAATATTAAAGAATGCTGTCACAGAAGAGTTACCTAATTTTTTTGCTCCAATGTATGGTGGTACGAATACACATTGTATTTGATTGGATAGTAGATTTCTTCTTTTACATATACTATCATAACAGAGAAAACAAACACTTTCTACCACCGGTTGATAATCCACTGTTACTTGAGAGTGTTTTCCACTTAGCGGAAAATATAAGGTATCGTAACTGTAGAATTTTTGAGAACTGTCGATACAAATGACAAGAGTTTAGCGTTTTGGTTTTGGTTTTTTTTTTTTTTTTTTTTTCGTAAAGCCGCAATTTCTTTATGTGGAGAATTATTTGGTATATTCGAATAATACAGTACAATATAGTGATATTTACAAGCTTACCTTACTGAAAAATCCACCAATTAATACACATCCAGGTACGTTGGGTTTCTTTAAAAAATTTTCAACTTTGTCATAGGGATTTAATTTTATAGAAAAGACGTTCTCCATTGCTGTCGGTGCCATCACTGTTCCAGCAACCGTGATGCGCGTTAAAATCGCCCCTTAGCATATAATTATCTCTACAATTTACATTTTCAATAAATGTATCCTATTGAGCTTGGTTAAAAGTGAGACCTGGGGCTCTGTAACATACTAGTTATTTAAAAGAAGGGTTGAGACCATCAAAATAAAGACGACAAAGTTCAACTGACAAGAAAACTTCGCGAGGTGGTCATCACCGATTCAGCTGAGGCTTCTGTAGAATAATCTGCGTCAAAAATGATGTACTACGTATTTTTTTCCTGTGGAAAAACAGTTTAAAGGAGTGAAAATCACCCCCAAAGTTTCCACTTTAGATTGGTAATTTCTAATTTTCATTTATTTCTAATCGAAATTGTCTAAAACGACTTTAACCATTAGAAAGATCATAAAAAATCATGGAAAATACTTTTATCCGCATATTTATAATAGGATGGAATATACATTTTTTTTTATTAAAAAAAACAAAAAATCTATTACCCGAAAAATATAAATTATTTTTCAATAGGACCGGTTTCAATCGAAAGAGCATAAAAAATACGACTTACATGTTATTGCAATTATGAAAATAACATCAAAATCGATGTCAAAAAACATTCTCTTCTTTTTTAAAAAATCCATATAAAAAAACTGTAACATATTTTGATCATTCAAAAAATTGTAACATAATTTCTCCATATTCATCTTTACTACTGTAGTAAAAAGATGTTTTTTCCTCTTGTATTTATTTAAATTTTTGGTGATAGTCACAATTACATATGTTTATAAAATCGTGTGCTTGAAATAGAAATATCTTTTTTTTTCGTCCTAGAAATTGTGTAGCACTTGATAGTTGAAAATGAAAATTTACCCCCTCAATGTTATTCGGTTACTTTTAACCACATTTCAAACTATGAAAATAATAGAGACACCTATAAATGATGCTAAAATACAATTGAAGAATCACTTCGAAACAATACTATTAAATGCAATAAATTGGTATACTGATATCGAAATGATGGAGGAGGATTCATGACATTTTTAAGAACCATATAACGATCGGGAACCAGAAATTAAAGAAGACAAAAAACATGCATCTGCAACCCATGAACCAAAAGTGCCTGATGGAGCATGTACTACTGATGAATGGAGCTTAAGTCATGACTTTAAGTTGCAAGCAGTTGACTATTTATGAAGTGGTAAGAGACAGAATTGAAGTATCGATAGTGTTAAGCAAAAATTCAGGAAAATACAGTCTACTCGACAATTGAAACCCTTGGCACATCAATTAAATCAAGCTGGAACATATACATAAATTAGAGGCCTGGGTATGACTGGTTTACCCAAGCTAGCAACTTCCAATTTGGTGCCCGAAAAAAAAAATTAATTCGTAATCTTTTGTTTTTATTATTACTGTTTTTGTTAAAAGACAAAAACTGGTCGTTTAATTTTAATAAGAATTTCATTAACACATCTTCCAACTGTTATCGTTCGAATGGGATTAGTGTGGAATAAATATCTTGTTCGGTTCTTGAGTTATCGTTGGAGAAAAATGGTTTACCAACGTACAAACAAACAATCAATCAAACAAACAAATAAACAAACGTACAGACGCACACACAAACATCATCTCAAAAATAATAAATTCGAACTCTGCTGATTTGAAAATGTTTAGATTCGTTAAAATTTTTTATTCAATAAATCGGGCTAATTACAATAACCTCCAAACGGGAAGTTCAAAATAGCTCAAATCTGCACATACACTTTGGAAAATTTCAGATCTGCTGTTGATGCTGGTATGATATTCCATGATTCCCATTGGTGAAAATGGGCGCTGTTAGCTAAAAAAAAATTTAGGATTCGATGATTTTCGCTTTCAAGCATCCCCAACATTGTTATTATCATTTGAAAGAGCTCATCGTATCGTTTTTCGTAAAATCAATAAATTCGTATAATTAAAATCAATTGAAGATCGTAAAATTTTGAAACAAACACTAAAAGCATTTGTTTGATAATGTAATGTTGAAGATTTAAACATGTAGTCTAGACAATATATACAATTCTGATCAAAGTGGCTTTCAATTGAAAGTACATTCAGGGAGGACTTCAGCTCTAGAAAGAGAAAAAAAAATAGAGTGCACAGTTCAATCAATTTCTTCGATAACTCATATTTAGGCCGTTTTTCAGCGTAGAAAATGCGCGCACTCGGGCGGGCTAAAATGCGCTGCATTCACTATGCCTACCACTGCATGATCACGATTACCAACTGTGTTCTTTTTTCGAAGTGTCTTTCTGTGCGTTAGAGTTGGTGTCATCGAAATTTTATTCTCATCTTCAGTCGAGTTTTGAATTTATTCATAAGCATTTTTAAATTTAATTTATGCTTAATTATTTTACGTTTCATGTGTTTTGCGATATAACTTAGAGCGATTTATTTCTATATTTCTGAAAAATCGTCAAGATATATTTTAACCTATAATCAACTGTAAAATGGAGTATGAAAGAATATTTGATCATTATAAATAGACATTTGATAATAATTACCATTCCATAATAATCATTTTTCTACTATTACAGACATGATTTCAAGATTGTATTTTTTTCTGCTGAACGTATATCAAGTAGTAGTAGTAGTAGCAGTTTATCAAGTGACAGCAACTCGGAATCAAGCAGTAGTACATCAGATGACAGTTTTATAATAACTGAAGCTGATGATGATACCGATGAATCATTTTTTCAAGTTTTGAATTATTTAATGACCGGTAAAAGAAGAAAAAAAATAAAAAATTTTTTAGATACCATAGGTTCTTGGAACGAAGAGGAATTCCGAAGGAATTTACGGTTATCACGAAGTACAGCATTTAAACTACTAGGTAATTACTAGAAATAGCAATTTACTTATACAGTTCATTGTTTAATTTTCCTCATATCATGATAATTAGCAATCAGTTCTTGATGATTAATCAAATTTTTTTTATCAAGTCAATTTGATTGTATTAATTTTTTTCATACAGATGAATTGGAAGAATCGGGAGTTATTCCGGTGTATAATTTTGGAATGAAGCCAATTAGTGCCTCAGCTTGTTTCATGATTTTTTTGTGGTTCATGGCGAATACTGAACCATTACGAAAAATTGTTCTATGCTTTGGAATATCTATTACATCAGTATTCCGAATAGTGCGTCGAGTAGTTTCATGCCTTTAACGAAAATGGATGAAGTAATCAAGTGGCCAAGAACTTTGATTGAAATAAGAATAACATGCAATGATTTTTATGCAATAAGAAATATTCCAAACGTATTAGGAGCGATTGACTGTACCCATATTCGTATAAGTAAGCCATCTCGATTTGTCAGACAGTATATGAACAGAAAAAGATACTGTTCAATTAATTTACAAGCAATTGTTGATGCGAAGATGCGTTTTACAAATGTATATTGTGGTGAACCAGGCTCATATCATGATACACGGGTACTTCGGAGATCTCCTTTTTATGATGAAGTAAGGAATAATCAAAATCAAGTTTTCGCGAACAATACTACTTCTTGGCGATAGTGGATATCCATTATTTTCGTGGCTTATTACACCTTTCCGTGATAACGGTCACTTAACACCTCAACAAACTGAATTCAATTTCCGACATTCATCTACTCGAATGGCCGTGGGAAGAGCGTTAGGTCTCATGAAAGCACGGTTTCGTCGAATAAAATTTTTCACTGAATACACAGACCTGCCTTTTGTCACGAAAATAATAACAGCAACATGTTTTTTGCACAATTATTGCATAAACAGCAATGATAAATTTCAAGTAGAAGAGGATGATAAAGATGATGATGATGGAAATAATAATGGTGATGGAGATAACGATGGAGACAATACTGGTGGCGGACATGATAATAGTGATAATAATGATGATGGAGATAATACTTGTGATGGGCATGATACTGGTGATAATAATTGTGATGAAAATAATACTGGTGATGGGCATGATAATGGTGATAACAATGATGATGATGATGATAATAATGATGATATGTGTCATCATTACTATAGACATCGACCAAATCCTCGAAGAGTACTATTTGAACAATTGTATCCTAAAAAACACTGATCAACATACGTTTGATTGAAATTTTAATTTAATATCTGTAAAGAACGATAAGTTAACTTATCAAATGTGAATAAAGTTTTCGAAATTTAACTTCACTTGTTTTAGTTAAGATCATTAACTTAAAACCGAACTATAATCGAAAAAAATTAACAGCTCTGATTTCGAATTACATCTTAATTTGAAAATAATCTAGATTTTTTTATATTTGTACATGCACTTAAGAATTAACTTCTATGTATAATTTAATATCGAATAAACGTGATGTATGAAAGAACAAATATTTATTTATGTTATTTCGTACAGAGTAAAATAAAAAATGTAGAATACTTATTACATATATTCAAACTTTTTGATTTTCGAGTGTTACGAAATAATTACTTTTGCTTTAGTTATCATTTATTATGTTATTATTTTATCATTAAAAACAAATTCTTAAAAGACTGAAATTAAACTCAATAACATATAAAATATATAATGAAAAGAACACTTATCACTATTCTTTAGCACATAATCAGGTACTAAATGTAAAACATTTGTAATATTTCATGTCTAAATTACCTAATTCTTAAATATTTAAACTTTTTAGTTTTTTTATAATATACGTACTTTTTCTTTAATTATCTTCGAGTAATATTAGTCAGTCACATGATGAACATTAAAATGTAGAGGATAATAAATTATTGCATTCACAGAAAAGAATTGAAAGCACCTTTTAATGTATCCCTTAATTTAAATCTGAATCCTGTCTATTATTTTTTTCACCAAGAATTTTATTTAACACTTCATCCTTCATTCTTTCTATATCCATCAAGTCCTTATGTTTTTTTTCTATAAACTTCAATTTCTCTGTGGCCAGTTTTTTTTCATCTCAGCTTCTTTTTCCCGATTTTTTATTTGGCGTTTCTTTACTTTAACAGCTTCCGATTTTATATTTACTAATTTTTCTAAGTTTTTGTCATTTTTTACCGATCGTTTTTCTGAAAACTCGATATGGTTTATCAGTTTTTGTTCTACTTCAAATTTTGACTGAAGTTTCTTAGATTCATTGGATTTAAGTACATTTGATTGTTTGACTTGAGTCGATAGAAG
This sequence comes from Chelonus formosanus, assembly GCA_028641665.1. Taxonomy (NCBI): domain Eukaryota; kingdom Metazoa; phylum Arthropoda; class Insecta; order Hymenoptera; family Braconidae; genus Chelonus; species Chelonus formosanus. The sequence continues at coordinate 13,457,824 of CM054002.1, forward strand.
CGGTTGATCTGGATTAATTCTTGATGATATTGTTACAGTTTCAATTGAAGCTTCATTTTTTGAGAATATTTCTTCAAATTTATCCAAATATTTACATTCTTTCAATGCTCGTCCTGTCTTTCTATTATTATCTAAGCACTTTTTATAATCCATAAAGAGACGATCGAATTTTCATTCTACTTGATCGGGAGATTTCTGGAAAAAATTAAATTTTAAGTTAGTTTATATTAATATACTTAATTAATATAAAATGTTAAAAAATTAACCTCAATTTCTAATTCTTTTAATCCTTCAGATATTTTTGACCACACCTTCGTTCTCTTTCTGGATTTTTCCATAAAGCACATGTTGGCTTTATAAAGAGTTAGTAAAGCTTTTTCCGCTTCAGGTGTCGATTTTTCTGTAATATTATAAATGAAATGAAGTAAAAAATCGAAATTCATGTGAGTAAATGAGTGTTTTTTAGCGTAGAAAATATAACACGCGACATGCCTTGCTGTGATAATTTGATGGATCCATGTGATGTCGGTTGATTCTCATTAACTTCATCAATTCCTGTAATTATAATGGTTTCATCAATTATGTCAAGCATAATCGATAAACAGTCGAAATCGATTATAAAACAATAACAATAGAATTTTGTGTAAAGTTTGTAAATAAGTACCTTTGTCATGATCAATTGTTGACTGAGATTCATCCTCTGCTACATATCATCTGTTTTCATTATCCATGTAAATATGTTCATGTCCTCGTAAACATTCATGTTCTTTAGCAAAATCAATTACTTCAATGATTTCATCACAATATTTGCAGAAAAACAATTCTAAAAAATGTATGATAAAATTTTATATAGAAAATGATAAACAAAATTTACCAATAAAGAAATACCTTCGTCAACGTTCATTTTTTTCACTGTAAATTGAAAATATATGTAAATAACTAATTACACTCGTAGAGAACGAACACAAAACTTCACTGAATTTATAAATTGAAATATTTATTTTAGGCCGGCTAAAGTTGGGATAAATTTCAACAGTACTAACTTGAATACAAAAAAACACTTTGGAAGAAGTCAACAGTTGGTAGTAGTGGTGCACAATCTATAATGCGGTGATAGATATAGTAAATGCAGCGCATTTTAACCCGCACGAGTGCGTGCATTTTCTACGCTGAAAAACGGCCTTATACTATACAACCAACTATATCAGCTGATGAAAAACTTTTGTCACCCCTTTTTCGTGTGTTGAGAGAACCAACTGGAGGACTTGATGCATGGATCAAAGCATGGCTTTTTAGACAAGATAATATACACGTAAAATATCGAAGTCTGAAAAACTTTCTTCGGGTAAAACATTCAATTCAAATATTAATAGGTTGTCCAAATCAATCTGTCCGGTCTTCGATTGTCAACAGATGGTGCTCTGTACTGTATCTAAAGTTGGGTCTTTTATCACCCAACTCGTCCCAATATCTGCAACTATATAGTGCAGAACGATGATCTATGTGTCAGCAAGTGTCGATATACGATTAAACAACTCGAACGGTGAGTTTGACTAACGCACCATTTTGAAATTTTTTTTTTTTCAGGGTCAAAATACAGCGGAAGCACATCGTCAACTAGTCAATGTTGTAGATAAGAATACCTCCAATGATCGTACCATATGCCGTCGGTACCAGCGCTTCAGAGATGGTAATTATGATGTCAAAGAGCATCTAGGTGGTGGAAGTCAGTCAGCTGATAAAACCAAGAAACGCTTACAGATAATAAAGGACGAATTTGCTGATTCTAGAGCCTGGTCCGTGCGCTCACTGTCGGTGCACACAGGGATTTCTAAGTCAACTGTACACAAACTCGTCACCGAAAAACTGAAGATAAAGAAAGTCAATTCAAAATGGACCCCACACGAACTTACAGGAGAACAAAAGATGTTGCATCTAAGTATTCAGGAGTCAATTTGCGTCAATATAATCGGCAAAAGAGCCGCTTGGAACACACTGTTACGATTGACGAAACTTCGATGCCTGTGTACCGACCACTAGAAGAAGATCAAAAGAAAGAGTGGCGCAAATCGGGTGAAAAGCCAACGGCTGTGGCACGCCCAGCTAAGTATTTACCTAAACTATGAATGATACTAGCCATGGATATCACAGGGATCAGTGATGAAATATGAAATATTAAGCGAGCAGGGAACCATCGACCATCGGAGATGTCTCATTTTCCTTGAGCACTTGATGAAGAACTGGCGTGGCAATCGCTTATATGAAGTGTGGATACTCGATGCTCATCCTCACAGGAATACCGTAATGAATAAGTGGTGGGAAGAAAATAAAATTCATCCTTGGTACTAACCACCCTGTTCTCCTGACCTAAGTCCATGTCACTATAGCTGCTTTCATTCTCTGAAGAGAGCAATGGGTGGCGTGAAATATGAAGACATCAACTTACTTAAAGAAGCAGTAGATCAAGAAAAAAGAGCTGGAAACGTAAGTGGCAAATATCGAGCAGTTGACGAACTTCCTGAGCGTTGAATACAATGTATAGAACTTAAAAGCAATTATTTGTAATTCATATTAAACAGTCATAAGTTTAACCTTTGTTGTTTTCATATTAATCGAAATTGAATACCGGACAGTTTTAGTCGGACAACCTAATATATTATATGATATATTCTGAAAATTTACATACTAATTTTTTTTTAGAAAACTTCAAAATCTGGTTGACAGATGTATTTTTTCTTATGTTGGAAAAAAAAGTTTACTTCTAATTGATTCCTGGACTGATCATTGTCCTAAAGCTGTCACGTCTGCCAAACCGTCGAATAAGGGAATTGAGATAATGATTATCACTAAAGGGACCACAAGACAAATTCAACCTTTGGATGTTTATGGGTTTAGAATATGGAAAAATTTTATAAGACTTTTTTCGAACAGTGTTTTATTACAAGGAGATAATTTAAATTTACACTTGAGGAATAACATAATTAAAATACAATCACTTATCCATAATCAACTCTCATCTCTACGATACATTGATCTTTTTCGATGGTCATGGTTTATAAGTGGTTAAACTTCTATCAAACCAGATAAATTTGGAAAGTCAGTGGATTTTGCATTCAGAGACCAATTTAACTCTCACTGGGATTCTTAAGGATGTTGAAGTATAATAATTGTGCATGGTGTCAAAAGTCGTTGTGTCTTGAACACTTTTTCACTGATATTCATATATGTAATTCATACAATAGATATAAAACTCATTATTATCATTTTTATAGTAATCGAGAAAAAAGTGAATTATTTCTTCGCCCCTCATGTAAATGTTATTGTAAAAATTGCAAAGACATGTATCACGTGATTTTTTATGCTCTTTTGATTGAAATTGGTCCTATTAAAGAATAATTAATAGTTTTTAAGTAATCGATTTTTTTTTATTCGTAATGAAAAAAATATGTATATCCACAAGCCTTATAAAATATGTAGATAAAGGTATTTTTTATGATTTTTTATGCTCTTTCTGATGGTTGAAGTTTTTTTTTGGAAAATTTTTATCAAAACTATGAAAAAACTGCAAACCATCATTTCTGGGTACGAACTTTGGGGGTGATTTTCACTCCATTAAAACGTGTGTTAGCCAAAAAAAAATACATAACTCATCATATCAATGTTTATGCAGATTATTATAGTAAAGCAGCAACTAAATTGGTGAGGGGCACCTTGCGAGGTTTCCCTGTTAGTAGTCTTTGTTTACATTGCCTCTTGAGCAACGCCTGAGGACTGTAGATAATAAGAAGCTCTGCAGGAATTGTCTCGGGAGACATAACACACCAGCCTGAACCAATCAGAACAGATGCAAGGGGTGTAACTCCAAACATCACACAATGTTCCATTCACTCATCTCCAGACAATCATCGAGCAGCAATCAACCTTCAACTTCACAACAGTGAGGAGACGAAGCATTCGTCGAAGATCAACAATCATCTACGCAGACATTCACGCTTGCTAATGAACTTGCTCTCGAGGGTCAAACTGATTGGATGACCTTAACACATAAGGTTTCGGTCTCAGGAGGGTTGAGGGTTCAGTTGGAATGGTCCAAAGGACAAGTTTAAAAGCAGCACAATCATCAAGGACAATCAGAAGGTCAGAATGACCATGAGACAATCAATTAATATTCAATTAGTACTATTAGCACACAAAATCAACAATCAAGTGACGTTAACATTACTCAATTTAGCAGACAATCACCGACTAGAGCAGTGTGTTCAAGTCAAACTATTCCAAGTCATCTAAGAGATGATTATTCAACGTTGTTAGCTACAGCAAAAGTCAGGGTCAATTCACTACATTGAAATTACATTACACGAGTGCTCGTAGATTCTGGATCAGAGCTCACATTAATTTCTTCTCAAATAGCCAATCTGCTACAACCCAAAAAACACCATCAGACAATCAATATAAGAGGAGTAGAAAACTCAAAAACTAAAGGTGTAATATTTTGTGAGCTGCAATCACTATCATCTAGTCATCCAATCTACATTCGAGCTCACATAATAAAGCAGTTGATAGCATTTATTCCAAAAGTGCCTTGTAATTATCCCAACAATCACTGGCCTCATCGCAATGGATTAACATTAGCTGATTCAACATTCAATATTTCACAATCAATAGACATTCTACTTGGAGCTGACTTCTATGGACAAATCATAAAAGAAAACATCATTTTTTATTCTCCAACTGCTCCTATAGCCCAACTTTCTCTATTTGGTTGGCTAATCCTTGGTCCAGTAGCACCAGATTCATCAGTCAATCATTATCAGATTCATCATGCTACTACAATCACGAACCATGAGGACATTCAAGAGTTGTTAACAAAATTCTGAGTGCAAGAAAAAGTTCCTATGTCAAACCAATATCAATTATCATCATTGGACCAGCAATGTGAAGATTTCTTCAAGTCAACTCACTCTAGACATTTATCAGGACGATACATTGTCAGAATTCCACTTGTTTCATCACCTGCAGCCTTTGGAGAATCTTATACAACAGCGTATCGATGCTTGAAACGCCAGTTGAGGAGATTAACCAATGAGACTGAATACAGCAATCTCTACAGACAATTCATGAAAGAATACGAAGAACTCGGTCACATGAGACCTGCTCTAACAATCAATCAGGACTCTCAAGACATTTATCCATACTTTCTTTCTCATCATGGGGTTTTAAAACCAAGTAGCACTACTACCATTAAGCTTAGAGTCGTCTTCAATGGATCCAGCCCGAGCTCAACTGGAGTTTCATTGAATGACATCACTCATATTGGAGCAAAAATTTAATTAGACATCTTTGATGTACTCTCATGGGTTCGTTAACATCAATACGTATTCGCAACTGACATTACAAAAATGTATCGTCAAATAATAGTTCATCATGAGGACTGGAAGATTCAACAAATTCTTTAGTTGGACAATCACGACAAAATCATTCGATACTGAGTCCCGACAGTAACTTACGGTATTAGATCATCTCCTTATCTAGATGTTCGTGTTTTGCTGCAATTAGTTGAAGATGAGGGCAAAATATATCTAAAGGCAACAGAGGCAGTCATTAAAGACAGATATGTCGACGACACATTTGGAAGAGCAGATCCACCAGACAAATTAATTCAAATTGCTGAGGAATTAATCAACTTGTGCAAGGCAGGCGGCTTCCCCCTTGCAAAATGGCGATCAAATAGTCAATCACTTCTTCAAAAAACATCACAATCATCATTTAATCAAGACAAAATTACCTTCGAAGACTGAAAAAGGAAATAATGAGGAGAGACAAAAATATCTATAATGATTCAAATCCAATACATGTAGAATGCCTAAGACACTATTTCAGAGCATTAATAAAGAATGACTTAGAAATCGCTGAAGAAAAGTGGAGTCGACACGTAGTTTGTATACAAAAAATTACTAAATTGCTTTATAGGCAGGCGAATTATTTCTCTTCCTGCCCTGAAAAATTTAATTCGAACATTTATAAAGAAAAAGTGAATGATCAGAGTATAAATAGTTGTTCAAACAATCATTCTTTGAAGCCTTTTATTAGTAATGCTTTATTTAATGAATGAGTTCGTTCATTCTAAAAATATATTATCGTATATTTAAACTAACATTTCGTTAATGTTGAATTTCTACTGAAACTTTCAAATTATTGAAGGTACTGAGAATTTTCAGAAATGTGATGAGCCTAACCGTTTAAGGATAGGGATGAGTGTGCTGGGTTAGAGCAAATGGTAGTCAGGTCTTAGTTTAACAAAATCATAACGAGTTTATTTTAAACGCTATCAATAAGTACACAATAATACAGAGTTTGATTATCACGGATACACAATGAATGTCTGTCACAAAAGTCACTGAAAGTTTGATGAATGTCTGTTAATTAGCTTGACTTGGTGTGTTCAGTATTATTGACCTCCCACACGAGCTCATCACGTTTCTCAAGTCAAGCAAGATGATGATTGTGCACGTGGCGTAAGCCGAACTAGCAATGCAATTTGAATGAGATTTATTTCAGGTGAAATGAATGCTGAATGTCCACTAATTAATCGCTGAATACAGAAAAGAATGATAACTGAATGTTTCTGTCACTTCAAAAATGAACAAGATGTAAAGATTGTCTCAGAAAAAGAAGATTTTGGTGAGAATGATCGGAATCGCGTGTACACGTGAATGGGAACAGGAAAAGAATCGCGACAGGAACTTCGGTAGTCAAAATGGCCACTGAAAACTAGTCAAGTAAGTGACTAGACTTTGAATTATTGATTATTTGGTCGATTGGTTATCGACCTGGTGTCGAGATGTCCGCCGAAGTTCCGATCAGCTGACAGTTTAAATTGAGAATTCATTAATTCTCAACAGAAGGAGTAACACATAATGAGAAATGTTACACTTTATAATTACATAATAAAATCAAATAACGTTGATTTTTCAATTTTTTCAGTGCTTACCTAATAACAGTCTGTTTAACAATCAAAAATACGCATTTTTATGTTTAAGTTTTAGCTCAATGAAATTGAACAAATTCTAACGTGACAGTACGTATGACACGTTATTACGCAATAATTATTTTCTCTAAGTTTGACGTCAATTTTTACGTCGAATGCACGTTGTTCGTGATAAGCGCTGTATACGACAAACATTGCGAAGTGGTTTTTCTCCAAGTGGTAATAAGTTTCAGATCTGATAAGATCTGACGTTGTCTGATCTTATGAAATCCTATTTGAATATTTATTTTAATCAGAGCCATCGTTAAATCTGATCAGATTTAATAAAATCCTACCTGATACGTTATTACAATTTAATTTAGTAACAGATCTAATCAGATTTAGTCGAATTTGATTTTATAAAATCAGATAAACTTTTCTGTTTCGATAAAATATAAAGATATTTCATTCTTTAGATGAAAAATTCTTCTTCCAGATAATTAATTGAACATTCATAATAGTTTTGATTTTTTATTGAGAATGGTCTAACAAAAAATTTTAATTTATTGATGAAAGTTACAAACTAGTAATAAGAAGTGCTGAAAATATATAACTGATTTCTCATGAGCATTGTAATTCACTACAAATAATTGGAAATATAGTTTATTTACAAAAAAATTTAATAGCTATTTTTTAACCTACAAACTCTAATGTTTACATAACTCTACCCAACCTTTTAGGAGGCACGCAAATGTCATTCTTCACTCGAATCATATTCGTGATAAATTTAATGTCATCCCATTTAAAGAATAAAAACTTTTTTTCTCCTATCACTGGCAAGATATGGCGAACAGTCGTAATTGTTTTATGATGGCGAAATATTTTTGAAAGTTCAATCTTAAACGAATTTATTATTACATATAAGTCGTTTTCGATTTCTATAAATATTTCAATTTCTCTGTTTGTTTTGTTTCCGTCGTTCTATACTTCTTAGCCGCAAATATATCTTTATTGATTTTTATTCGTGAATAAAAAACAATATTCTCAATAATTAAGCCTAGAGATTTAACGAATTCCAGTAAACCAGTATTTTTAGTTAATATATTTCTTTTATCTAATAATTGAAAACTATGATCATTCAAATTTTTTAATGTATTTGGGTCTTATTGGCATACGATTTTTATGTATTGCACTCCTTGAGTTATTTTCAAATATTTTATTATTTCTTGTCCAAGATGTTTACTGCCATGTATACAGCTAGCAAGAATTCCATTTACATTTTTAAAAAGATAAGCTGATGTGCTCCACAAAGGACCCCAACGTTTAATGTATAACACTAAGTGGAGCAACTGATGAATATTGTATGTGTATTGACCATCACCATATAATCTATCAATTTCTCTTAAAAATAATTTTAATAAAATTTAAGACTCTCCTAATTCTGGTTGTATTCGAGTAGATCGTTATAATAAATTGAATATAGCCACAACAAATAAAATCCAATATTGATAGTAGATTTCTGGTAAAAAACCATCGAATTTTGGAAGAGAATAAAATAATATGAAGTTATAAAATTCAGATGCATTATAGAGTTGAAGCAGAGTTAAATTGCGTGTAAAATTTTGTCTATTTTTGAAATCGAATCTTTAATACTCCAATGTCCTGTTATTTTTTATCCATAAGTTGAAAAATTAATTTCCCTTTCCCAGAAGTATAGAATGCACATATTCAGGCAGCACATATGTTCAGAGATCAAGTAAGGGCAAAGCTGAAATAATAGACAATCCTTTCACTCCTTTTTTATGTTGAAGATGATTATTCGAAACCTCTAAAGCTTTGTTTTCCATTCAAATACCATCTTTCAGACGAACTGGTTCTTCACGAAAAATGTAAGCTCGAATTCTTTTCTTTCTTTCGACTCTTCTACACCGCTGGGTTTTGATTTCACAAATATTGCAACCATATTTACCGCTGAGATACATAGTTTTCTGAATTCCAGCTCTAGCTGGTGCATCTGCTATGAATAGAGAAACAATAATTCTTGAAGTACATCTTTTTCTTGTAACAGGATGCTGCCAAATAATACCTTCATGGAAGCACGTGATAAGCTTTTCACAGAAAGGTTGCAAAAATGTGTTCATTGAAGGATTTTTATTTGTATTATATCAAAGACCAATTATATGAATGAATGATTCTCGTAAATATTCAGGTAGCTCTGTAATCATGAACATTAAAGGCCAGTAATTACTTTTTGTACTTTTGACAAAAGATACCTTATCAGTATTCAGTATTAGGATTAAATCATATTCATTTTTTTTGACGTAACTTGCAGATATTCTGATCGATCAGTGATATCGTATATCACGCTATTTTCTTGCCCTGAACTATGCAACTTACTCCAAAGGTTCCTCTCTTCAAACATATATTTTATAAGATTGACTAAGTCAATTTCATAGAAATATGAAAATCCTACGGTCTTGAACAGGCTACTAGTTTTGAAGTACTATCATCGTGAAATAAACATTCTTTATAATAATAATGCTTAATTATGTGAATAGAAACGGCAAACTCCTCAACAAATTTAAATAAGTGATAAAGTGTTTTCGGTATTTCATTAGGTTGGGGGAAAATGTCATCCGCGATGCAGTCACTTATACTGAGCACGCTAAACGTAAGACTGTCGCGGCTATGGATGTAGTCTACGCTCTCAAACGTCAAGGACGTACGCTCTACGGATTTGGTGGTTAAACATCATTCCTTCAAACAAATTTGAAGATTTGTTTACGTGATTTGCCTGGGGTTAACTGACGCCAAAAGTGCCCGACCGCATGCTTGTTGGCATCATTAGGGCCGTAGAGTCAACTGTTGGGCCATGAGGAAAATAAGTCTCGATGATTGGTCGAGTGAGTTAATCGACGCGCTGGTGGACAAGTCCGGCCTTGACAAACTGTAAAACTTTTTAGACTGATTTGGGCTCTCCGAGTCAGTACAAATATACTTCTTTTTACGTTAGCATAGAATTGTTACAGAATAATTAATCATTTAATTTAAGTTGATGCTGGATGAAAAATTTGGTTTTTATTTAATAAATTAAGAATTAATAAACAATTGACATTTAATGAATTCAACAACGATTAACCTTCAACCCAGTTATGTTTGTTTGTTGCTACTTGGGTAATTTTTATGGGGTTTAACCGATTATTTCTTGCTAGCCCTGGCCCTCTTTCTATAACCCACATAACGGAGCTTCAGGAGATCTTCGTTCCAGGACCTTCTCGCCAGCCGCATCTTCATAAAGTTTAGTTCAAGATTTTAGATCAGGTTTATATATATATATATATGTATGTACGTATGAAAAGATCGATGGATGGATAGATGGATAGATGTGACGATTTGATTTCGGCTTTCAATTAATTATGTTAACAAATGTCAAACTTGTAAGTTAACTTAACTGTTTGAGGATAGGAAAGATTGTGCCAAGCAGAGCAACTAGAAAGTTAGGTCTTATAGAAATATATTATCTATTCTTTGGCACTATCAATACACAATATATACACTATACAAGTTATAGTCACTATGAATTGAATAAATTTCACATCAGAAAAAATGAATGTCAATTATCATTACTAGATTTAACTTGAATGTCAAAAAATATTACTTAACTTAGTGTGTTCGGTATTATTGACCTCTCACACAAGCCTAACACGTTTATCAAGTCAAGCAAGAATATTATTGTGCAAGTGACGTTCGCCTATCATGCAATGCAAGATTGAATGTTATTTGAATTCGTAGAATAGTTACATTTCGTCAAGAAATATTTATTGATTGACCTTTAGAATAATTTTGTGAATATTTTAGTGTATTCAGATTGTCACTGACTCGAAAGATTGTCTTAGAAATAGTAGATCTGTTGAATCATACAGAATGGCCACGTGACTGTGAACGAGAACGAAAGAGAATCTACTTTTCATTTAATAACATGAAAGCACTATGAAATGTCCAAAACTATCGGTTGATACAGTTGTAGAATGAATAGATGAATAATTTATGTCAATATGAATGTCACAAACTTCACAGATTGACTCAAAAGAATTAGATTTTAATGAATAACTAAACATGGCGTCTTAAGAACAGGAAATGAAGCCACGACAGGAACTTCGCTGGTCAACCTGACATTGGATTTTAGTCAATTGAGTGACGAGAATTTGAGACTTTATCGATTGTCTGGTCGATTGATTATCGACCTGGTGCCAAGATGGCCACCCGAGTTCCTCTCAGTTGCTTATTTGAATTGAGAATTAATTGATTCTCAACGAATGATGATTCGAAATTTTTTTGTCCCATAGAAAATACTTCATTTTTCAAAATTTACAGGTTTGTTCAATAATGAATAATAATGTTACTACGTAAAAAAAATTAAATAAACAAGAGCTTATTTAATCCTGAAATGCATGATTACAAGTAAATTATTTATGTATTTTACTGGAGTCTATTTTTATGAATGTCATTTTTCTTTAATTGTTGTGTATCTTCGCAAATTTCTAAATAGATGCGTGCATGGAAATGCAATTAGAGTCACGTGGGACAAGTGTGGGCAGTGGGTAAGTGTACGCACTCGATATAGTTTACATGTACAAAATGTATATCACTACTTTTTTTTAAGACTACACGGCTTGTATGAACTGACATAGTTCGGAGCCATTATACGATAACAATCATAATAATAATACATGTACGAACTTATCCGAAAATGCTGCGAGTGCGTAGACTCACCCATTGCGCACGCTTGCCCTACGTGACTTTATCGCCATTTCTAAAAATTTACTAAAAAATAATACTTTACAAAGATTCCACAGTGTTACAGTTCATACATCATGAATTCCATAATGTAATATATATCATAGTCATGCCATTGATAGAATGATTTCGTTGCTTGTTTCAGAAAGAAGAAAGTTTCTGCGGAATATGTAGTGCGCACATTCATCGATCGATGTAAACAAATAAATTCGTTATTGAATGTTATAGTGGATGAACGATATATAAATGCAATCGACGAAGCAAAAATAATTGATCAATTTTTGAGTACTGCCGATGAAGAAGATCTGATGATGCTGCAATCGAAACAACCACTTTTAGGTGTTCCTTTTACAACGAAAGAAAGCAACGAAGTAAAAGGTACTCGATAAAAATTTTTTTGTATAATCGTAAAAAATTTTATCTGATTATATACAAAATTGTATGTTTTTCTATAGAATTGTTTATACTTATATAATATTATATACAGAAGTATATAACGTATTCTATAGAATCACAGACAGTTATATATATTTGTATACAGTTATAGAAGCTAATATATTCGCTTATATTGATGAATATGGATGATTACATGTGCAAACATATCTATCAGTGCATTCGAGGACGTCAGCCATTAAGTGCCCTTGGTTGATGCCGAAAAAGAAGTATAACATTGCAAGTACAGCGTATGCAATTACAGTGCACCAGTGCTCTGATTCTCATTAATGACAAGTCTTTAAATGCACTCATCTGATACTAAAAATGTCCCCATAGACATATTAAGATTTGTATACGGTCATACACAGTCGTATATCATTACATACGATTATATATAATTGAATACAGAATCCGGGGAAAAATTTTCTTATATGATCCTATATAGCAAATTGGCCTTATATGGTTCATATATCTATATAAATATAGGCGATTTACCACTCATTAACTCACGCACTTATTACAAGATCTTCGGAACTATACGTCTGATTAACTTGGAATTCGACATCTATACACCTTTCTCAACGTAGACACCCACTAAGAACGAATTTTGACTAAATCCTATCCAAAATTCTTTTTCACTGATCATCAATAATATATCAATACTTGCTAAAACTCACCCGTTCATACAGTAACAGTTGTCATAGTTATCGTTGCCATGGTAAAAGTTGTCATAAAAACCGATGTTATAGTAACAGTTGTCATAGTTACCGTTGCTATGATTACGGTTGCCATAGTTACCGTTACTGTGAAAAGAGTCGTTATAGTCGTAATAATTGATAGTTTTTGAGTTATAGATTTTTCGTTATTTATAATAAAAAACAATGTTCATCAACAAAGTTGTTGTATATGGTACAAACGCTATTTTTCATCATTTTTTATGTAGTTATTGATGTATAATGTCGTTTTGGGTATTTCAATTAGAAATACGGAAAATTAAAAACCACCTTAATAGGGTGTCAACTTTGGGGGTGATTTTCACCTCTTCAAAACCTTTTTTCTTCAGAAAAAAAATTCGTAGAACATCATTTTCGACGTTGATTATTATATAGAAGCCTCAGCTGAATCAGCGGTAACCACTTCGCGAGGTTATTCTGTTGGTGATACTAACGTGTCTTGTTATGAGATACGATTCAGAGATAAATCTGGTAATTTGAAGATTTTGAACGGACAAGTAGCAATAAACGATTATCTCGTACTAAATGCACGGCGTCTCGTACAAAAATATATTGCTGGAAAAATTCGGAAAAATGTCTGAAAACTCTGAGTGCCTCCCAACAATTCTAAAATACATTGAAAACTCTGGAAATACTTTGAAAATATCTGAAATTTTTTAAAAAACTCTTAAAATAATCTTTGTTTTGAAATATATTTTTATTTTTTTTTCTGAGAGTGTCCAGAGATTCTTCAGTAATTCTGAATATTCCTAACAATAAGTGAATATACCTAATTCCAGGACATCAAGATGTATGATACATTAAGAATGATTTAAAAATAAAAACAATTCTACAGATAGGAATTAACTTATTGTATGAATTGGGTGTAAAAAATTAATGAAAGACACTGTATTACATAATACATTATAAATTTTTTATTTAAATATATTTATAGGGAGTAAAATGAAATACAACAAAAATTCAAAAAATCTAAATTTTAATTTTGTGCAACAGCTGCCCGTTTCTAAGTTCGTTTTTTCGCCTTATTGTTCTCGAGATGGCACCGAGCACCTGTGATGGCTTTTCCCAGATATTTATTTACTTTATCTTCTTTATTCACCTTTCTTCTCGGTGGGTACCCTGTTTGTACTCACCATTTTTTGAAACATTCAGTCAACACTATGACATTTTCAGCCGTAAGCTCTGATTTAGAAGTACGAGCAGTACTTTTAACACAACTTGTGGCTAAATCTTTGAAACCAAAAAGGCCAATGTGGTTATTAATTTCTATGGGTCATTAGCTTTTTTGACTTTTTCAATGGCTGATAATTTTACTAAATATCCTCGTCCTATGTCACGGAAGTAAGATTGATTGTTGGTTGTTCGTTGTTGTTTGCTTACCTCATTATTCATAGAGTCAGTTAAACGCTATCAGAAAGATCACTGCTTTTATTGGCACAAGCATTTGTGACATCAGAAAGAACAGATAATACTTGTTAAACGTAATAAATATCAATAAGAAATTATTTTATTGTGCATCTCTAGTAAGCGTTAAATTAAAAATTTTTTAGTGCAAATTCGAATTGAACAAATGATAATAAAAAAAAAAATATTTACCTTTAGATTATCGTCACTATTAACAGAGATATCTAAATCAGAAGATTCTAACACCGATTCCCTGAAACTACATTCAGATTTTTGGTCAGATTGAGGTTTATCTAAATGCTGTTTATCATATTTCGATTTTTTGAAGATTCTTTAAACTTTACATTTTCTTGTAATTTCTTTTTGCATTATGATTGCATTGTAGTGGTACATTTTTTGTCAGGATTAGAAGAATTTTTGGAATCAGTCTTCAAGTTATTGGTAGTTTTTTGATCATTTTTGGATGTTTTACCTTCATCATGTCTTTAACTGAGGAATTCGTATTACTTGTAGATCTTGAATCATTATTATGTCTTCTATCTAGCAAATTTTGATGATCCTGAGATAGTTCAATCTTATCATGTCTTCTATCTGATAAATTTGTATTATCTGTAAATCTTGAACCTTTTTTCTATTTTTTATCTGCCAAGCTTCTGTCGTATTGAGATGTTTTACGTTCATCATGTCTTCCACCCGAAGAGTTTGTATAATTCCTATATGGTTCACTTTTATCATGTCTTCTATATAATAAATTTTTATCATCTGTTGATCTTTCACGTTCATGAAAATTTTCTGTATCTGGTAAATTTTCATTTTTTGCAGTTAATTTGCCTTCATAAAATTCTGTGTTTTTTTTCCTGCGAACATGATTTGTAAACCAAGAAATGTCAACTGTCTTCTCAGTAAGTAGAGACCAGATGATGAAATTTTTGACTGATAATATACTTCCAATCATATAAGCATTCATTTAAACATGTATAGTTTTAATTTTTTGATTATTATAAAATATTAGAACGTGTTAATTAAGTTAAGACCAGCCGTGTTAACTAGAACATCAAGAAGTGAACCGATTGATAAAATATCTTAAAAGAAGTTTCGATTGCTCATGTAAATACTTTGCTTTCCAGTCATTAAACTTAAGAATTAAAATCTCCTAAAAGTACCGTTATTAAGTGAGGTAGAGTAATTTATGTTTACTTAGCAACTGAAACTAATAATATTATTATGACTTTTTGACACGGAATTCAAATATCAAGTTGGAAATTGTTTAAGTATTATCATAACCTACGAACATTCAGAGGTATTTTTTTCTAAAAGATCTGCAAACATTCTCAACATGGTATAAAAAAATATTGATGAAAAAATAATTACGTTATCATCAATAGCAGTTGCCAAATTTTCTTCAACCACAAGATCACTACTTTCCTTCTTAAATGGATTCACAATGTTAGACAGCATACGGTGGTATCTGTCGAAAACGAGAAATCGTTATAAGAAAGTATTTTTTTCATATGTATATTAATACATAGAAACGAATGGATTCAAAACTCAAATGTAAAATTTTGAATTTAACTAATAATGATTCTGGAATAATAATTACCTTTCGATAATCTTTGTCATAAGAAGATTCTAATACTAATCTACTAGAACGACATCCGCCGTTTTCTACTGACTTTTGGTCAGGTTAAGGTTTATCTAAATGCTGTTCATCGTATTTCGGTTTTTCAGAATATTCATCGATCTCCACATTTTCTTTCGATCTCGTTCTGCATTGCAATCGTATTGTAGTAATACATTGTTCGTTGTTACTCACATGATTATCCATGGTAATTGACGAATTTCCTTCATCGAAGAGATCACTAATTTTATTCTTACAAGATAACCTCACGAGGTGTCCCTTACCGATTGAGTTGCGGCTTTACTATCATAATCTACATAAAAAATGATAAAATATGTATTTGTTTTTGCTGGCTAACAAATGTTTCAAAGGGGTGAAAATCACCCTCAAAGTTTGTACCCAAAAATAATGGTTTGCAGTTTTCACATATCTTCAATAAATATTTTTCAAAAAGACTTTAAATATTGGAAAGAGCATAAATGATCATAAAAAATACCTCTATTGAGATATGTTATTAGACTTGTGGATATACATTTTTTTTGTTAAAAATACAAAAACATACACAACTGAAGAACTAGTTATTTTTTATCAGTAGGACCAAAGAGCATAAAAAATTACAAGATATGTATCTCTGCAATTTTTAAAATAATATTCATATGGGAGGGGGGGGGCCAGGAAATAATTCACTTTTTCCTCGATTACTATAGAAATGATAATAATGAATTATTTATTCATTCTACGTATTACATACATGATAATCACTGTAAAAATGTTTAAGACACAATGATTTTTTACACCAGGCACAACAGATAATTGCAATATTTTTACGTCTTGGAATTTCACAATGAGACTTACAGTGATCTCTAAATGCGAAATTGACTGGATTTTCAAATTCATCTGGTTTAAGAAATGTATAACTACTTTTGAACCATAAATAATGAAAAAGATTAATGCATCGTGGAGACGAGAGTTGATTATGAGTCAGTGATTGTAATTTAATAATATTGTTCCTCAAGTGTAAATTTAAATCATCAACTTGTAATAGGATACTGTCTGGAAAATGTCCATATTCTAAACCAAAAAACATCTAATAGCTGAATTTGTCCAGTAGCTTTTTGAGGAATAATCACTATCTCTTCTTTATCCGGTGGTTCGGCAGCCGTAACAGCTTCATGACAATGACCAGTCCGGGAATCGATAAAAAGTAAACTTTTTTTCCAACATTCGGAAAAAATAAATCCATCAACCAGATTTTGATGTCTTCTAAAAAAAATTAGTATCTAAGCTTCCAGAATATATCAAACAATACAACATTTGGATTGAATTTTTTACGTGAAGTAAGTTACCCAGATTTCGATATTGCTACGCGTGCATTATCTGGTCTAAGAAACGATGCTTTCACCCTTGGACTAAGTCTCCCAGTAGTTTCTTTCAACAAAAGAAAACACGAAGTAAGGAGTTTTTTATCAGCTCACATCGTCGGTTGTGTAGTATAACCATGAGTCATTGAAGAAACTGATTGAACTGTGCACTTTATTTTTTCTTCTCTTTCTGGAGCTAAAGTCCGCTCTGTATGTACTTCTAATTGGAAGCTACTTTGATCAGAATTATATATGTTGTCTAAACTACATGATTGAATCTTCGATGTTATATCGTTAACATACGCAACTGATGGTTGTTTCAATTTTTTACGATCTTCAATCGTTTTTGATAATATGAGTTTATTGATTTTACGAAAAACAATACGATGAGCTATTTTTAATTATAGCATCTGCGTTGGAGATGCTTGAAAGTGGAGATCATCGATTGCGAAAACCCCGAATTTTGACATATCTCCACGTCGTAAGACCCCCAGAGTCAAATACGATAGTTTCTGAGTGGACGTCCATGTGTGTGTATGCAAGTATGTACGCATGTGCGTATCGCGTACGCTTATATCTGCGTATGTGCGTACGTGCGTTCGCAGTTATTTTTCCGCTCAATTACCTTGAGAACAAAAAATGATATCAACGTGGGACTAATTGCATTCAACGTATAATAACGCAACTTAAAAGAAAAGTACTTTGGCCGGGCACCTCCGATGTTTTTGTAGCTAATATATGTTATTCTCCGTCAAATTTTAAGATGTACGTATTTTTTTTTTTGCCAATGCGACTTTTTTGAGGGGTGAAATAGCCCCCTAAACATAACCACCTTTCGAGGCAGTTTGAGGGTTTTACATACTTCTAGTTAAAATTTTTCCAAAAGACCAAATGGATATTAATCTACATGAAAAATAATGGAAAAAGCATATTAGTACACATTTAACATTTGTAATTAATCGTTATTTACAATGCTTAAAAATAATAAAAATTTAACTTCGAAACATCTATTGCTTATTTTTTGAACCGATCAATCGCAATTGAAAGTGCGTTAATAATGAAAATATCAAATAAATTTTCTTTATAAACAATTTAATCGATACTTTTTATTTTTTCATACATTCAGCATATTTACGAGCGCAATGATTCACCTAATTATTGTATGACTCACATTTATGATATTAGTTGAAAAAATATTCTATACATAATGATTTTTCACACTAGGAACAACGGATAATCGCGATATTTTTACATTCTAGAATATCACAGTGTACATTACAGCGATCTCCAAATGCAAAATTTACGGAGTTTTCGAATTTATCTGGTTTTATGTATGTATAACCACTTTCAAAGAATATTTAAAAAGATCAATGTATTGAAGAGATGACAATTGGTTATGAGTAAGTGACTATAACTTGATGATGTTATTTCTTAAGTGTGAATTTAAATCATGACCTAGTAATATTAAACTGTCAGACAAGTGTTTTACAAAGTTTTTCTATATTCTTAATCCGAAGACATCAAGAAGTTAAATATTTCCAGATGTTTCTTTAGGTATGATTATTACTTCAATATCCTTGTTAGAGAGTTTGACGGCATCTATAGCTTCAGGACAATGTCCAGTCAATGAATCAATCAATAATAAACTTTTAGAACCAACGTTGGGAAAAAAAATATGTTTCAGCCAAGTCTCAAAGTGGTCTAAAAATAGAAGATATTAGCGAAGTTAATGATAATAATTAAAATTGATATTTATAAAGTATTATTACACTTTATTGACTGGAAGTAAGTTTTCCCGATTTTGATGTGTCTACGTATATATTATCTGGCCTAAAAAGTGTTTTTTTCAACTACTGGACCGAATTTTCCACTTGGCTCTTTCAAAACCAAAAAAAATTGGGAAGAGAAATTTTTCGTCCGCGTATATTGTTGGGTGTATGGTATAACTGTGAGTTGTAGAAGAAATTGATTGTACTAGGCATTCAACTTGTTTTCCACATTCTACTGCTAAAGGTCTTCCTGAGTGCATTTCTAGTAAAAATCCGCTTTGGTCTGAATTGTAAATATTCGATTAACTGTAAGTTCTAATTTTTCCTTTTACATTAGGGACAAATTTTTGCGATTTTTCTGACAATATTTTTTTATCTTCGATTGTTTTCGATTGAAATTTGTTAACCTTCCTTGAAACTATACGATGAGCCTTTTTAAATGACGACAACCAGTTTTTAGATGCTTGAAAGCGGAAATCTTCGAATCTAATTTTTTTTTTTTTTTTTGTAAATCAGAATCATGTACTATCATGCAAGCGTCTACAGTGGCTTTAAAATTATCCAATGTATAAGCACAAATTCTGGCTATTTTCTCTTTGTACGTACCATCTTGATTCAGCTGATGTGCCCATCTTTTTAATTGTCGTATTGACTGAACTTTGCTAAAATTATGCTGAATAGACTTTAGGCCTAAATTGATAGTTTTTTACTTTGCCAATATTCGACAGCTCTTAACTTGTATTCGGAGCTTAAGTCTTTGTCATCAATTGTACATGTGTCAGTAGATAATGTTGGTTTATAAAGAGCAGATGCGTGTTCATTATCCTCTACAATTTTCATTTTCCAGTCTTTGAATGGTTCTTCAAATTTCAGAGATTCTTCTTGTATCATTTCAATGTCACTATATTCATTCATTGCTGATAGCAATATATTCTCGATATTATTTTTCAATTGTATTTCTCTATCATTTATAGGTGATTCGATAATATTCAAATTACGGAATGTGGCCAAAAGTAGTTGGATAACGTTTATAGGATTGACTCGCATTTTGTGAATGCAACAGTAAAAAATAACGTAAAGAATAACCGTATAATAAATAAAAAGATTACAGTAAGACAAGTTGAAAATTCTTCTTGTGTACAGAGTCTGATAATCACTTATCAGTAATGGTATGATAGGTACAAACAGTTGTTGTTATCGCATGTTACGTAAATTTTATTCAGAACGTTATCTAATGTTAAATGAATCTAATATCGATAAAAACTTGGAAGTGGAATAAATAGAAAATGAAAACAAGTAAATTACAAATTTATGTAGTTTATAGAAATTGTATTCAATTTTATGTATGTATGCATGGATATGAGAAAATGGTTCTCTCATATTTTTGGACCGTTTGTACGTTGACTGTATATCAATTTTTTCTAAAATGCAAAAGCACGTATCTATTATTTTTTTTGCACTTTCAATTGCGATTGATTTGTTCAAAAAATAAGCAATAGATGTTTCGAAGTTAAATTTTTATTATTTTTAAGCATTGTAAATAACGATTAATTACAAATGTTAAATGTGTACTAATATGCATTATCCATTATTTTCCATGTAGATTAATATCCATTTGGTCTTTTGGAAAAATTTTAACTAGAAGTATGTAAAACCTTCAAACTGCCTCGAAAGGTGGTTATGTTTAGGGGGCTATTTCACCCCTCAAAAAAGTCGCATTGGCAAAAAAAAAAATACGTACATCTTAAAATTTGACGGAGAATAACATATATTAGCTACAAAAACATCGGAGGTGACATGCCGAAGTACTTTTCTTGTCTGACCTGATTAAATTTTTATGATCATCGGTTCAGTTATTTTTCGTAGAGAATCGAAAAAACTGAAAAAAAGGAAACTACCTGAATTTTGCAATTGATAAATTATACTATTCCAATGCGTATTATTTTCTCTTGGTAAAATAAAAGTACAAACCATGTCGAATATAGTAACAGACTATATAGAATAAATAAAAACCTGCTCCATTTGTAAATAACAATTGAATTTGTTGTAAACAATGTAAAAGGAATCTATGTAATATATTTAGGGAGGGTGGGGATCGCGAACCTATCAGACGTGTACAGCTAAATGAAACCACGGAAAACAAATTTTTCAATTCTTCAACGAAACCCTTCTAATTATGTAAATATCTTCTAAGCTTTAATTTTTTAATCTTTCAATCAGAATACAATAATTGGTGACTTTACTTAACGATCAATAACCTAACAGTTTCCGCATTTAAATATGCTATTAATTATTCTAACAATGTTATTAATGACTGGTGGGCGCCACTCAGTTTTTGTATAGAACGGGCGATCTATGTCTGGGCCGGTGGAAGCTGGCTAGCTCGGTCAGAATAATAACTGAACAATTTTTACCTGATTTTCAATTTATTGATCAATTGGCAACAAATTTATCAATTTCCAGCTACTTAATTCCTGGTAAACGTATTATAATTAACAGTCGAGGCTTGGTCGACAATTACTAGGCGTTATTCTGGTAGTAATAAAAAAAAACAAAATGCAAATAATTAATAAGCTTACAAAACAAAATCTAATCGAAAGAGAAATAAATTTTACCATTTATGTCCGCATTACCAATTAAAATGTGTAGTGATAGAACACATAGTTACTAATTTAATTTAATAAAACAAATTTTCCACTGAATTCATTCTTAATCGCCAATGAATCTGGCTAGAAGCTCGCCAAGGTCAGGGGAATAGAGCCAGTAAGGCGTTTAAATGTGTGACGCCACACGTGGCACACACGCACACACACACTTACACGTCTCAGCCTTCTACAGTTATTTTACTGGTACCAGAAATAATTTATGAAGAAAAGCATGTAAAAAGTTTAATATCCGAAAAGAAAAGATGATTTTATCGATAATTAATAGAGCTCTAAGTCGAAAGAACGAAAATTCGTATAATTGAGGCTCATTTCTCCTAGCCAAGTTACTGCCTCTTTGATCGTGTATATGGCTTGGAGATTGTCTAATCGTCAGAGATGAGTGTACTCACAATTTTAGTTCATTAAAATGGTCAGTGAGTAGTTGATCAGGTCAAATGGACCTTATTTGATAATTAGCGTCAGCCAAAAGGTCAAAATCTGGCCAAAAACGGCGTTTTTGATAATGTGTAGAGGGCACGTGTCACTGTTCCCAATATGAAAGCCGAGCTGACTAGAAAAATTTCGTAGCACGTAGTGGTTCAGATTTTACTTCCGTGCTATAGTTACGCTTCCGCAATATCAATAATTTATCGATCTATATTTCCTAGGTCGGTAAATGGGATCAATAGTTCGGCATATGTGTCGTGGCTGAAGGGCTGAGGGAAGGTTCGATTAATATGGCGCCTGACACCAGCTGTCAGGTTACAACACATATTTACTTTTTGATAATCTTTGTCCTCAGAAAAACAAACAAGTAGCAATGATTGATTAACCGGGAGCTCATGTACGGCATGAACGATAATACCTAAATATTGCTCTTAATAACAGTCTTATATGTTGCCTAGACTGAGGACATGACTCTTCATATACTGTGTAATTTAAGAGCGAGTTCGACCATGGTCGAATGCACAATGTTTTAAAAAAGTAACCTTTTCAGAGGTGAGAAATCATGTATGTTGTATAAATAAAACATTTACTAGCGCCTTTTGATGGTACAAACTTGAACTTTTTTATCCTTAGATGAAAACACAAAAAAGATACAAACTTGCATGCGTTTTCTAAATGGAAAACACCCATTGTGCACACAAGTCTAAAAGAATTCAAAAATGTATTATTTTTTCAAAAAAATTTTAAATAGCAATAAAAATTCTATCAATTAATATTATCATTCTTCGGCTAAACTTACTTTCTTCTTGATTATTCATTTTGAGCACATGCAACATGAAAACCTGTTTCAGGGATGAGCACGTAAAATACTTAATGTATAATACATAGTTTTAGACATGTAAAATACTCGGTAAATTACCTACTAAGTTTTCTACATGATGTATTTTGCGTCAAAGTTGTAGCGCCACCTGTTAAGTAATAATGAACTTTTGACTATTTGAAACAGTAAATATATAAATAATAAATTCATTGTTGACTAAGAAGAAGGATGATTTAAAAGTACTCGACAGAATAATAAACAAGTTGCATTGTGTTTGCAGTGTAACAAAATTATAAATAACACCGCTGAACAACGATTAAAAAGTCACAGGTGAATTTAATAATTTTTTTAGCGGAATTGCTGTATATTTTATAATCAACCTGAAAATAAAACTAGTAAAAATGAGCTCGATATTAATGTTTTTCCATAGAAACTCGTGTAAGTGGGAAAATAAAAATTCTAGTATTGATAGTAGTGATGATTTTCTTATTTTACACTCATCAAAAAAAAGAGATCTGGAAGCTGTGATACAAATAATAACCGGAGTATTTGTGATAATGAAGGAATCACGACACAATCAGTTGTCAAGTTGAAGAATAAGTCTAAAATAAATACTTTCTTAGACAAAGTAAGCGACATCGAACAAGTAAAATTGGATGAAGCATTGAGTAACTTTTTTTCTAGTACAAATTTACCATTTTCCCTGGTTGAAAATAAATATTTCATTAAATTTTGTAAAAGGTTACGACCTGCTTACCACATACCTAGTGAAACTGATTTATCAACACGTCTACTTAATGACGCTTACAAAAGATTTACGAGTAATTAAGTAAACATAAATGATGAAAAAGCAATATTATTATTTTGTAAAAATATGAATTGCAAAATTTCTTTGGAGATCATCGGTATTATTAACGCTGGAAGCAGCACGTTGTTTATCAAATTTTGGAGGCTAAAGGATGAAGATGAATACTTACAAAAATATTCAGAAATGATTGAAGAATCAAGTTCAATTATACTTAAAAAATACAGTGTGTTAATTGATACTGTAATATCCTTTACTAGTATTCCAAAAATTGACAATACTTGTAATTCTAAGTCAAAATTAACAGAAACAGACAAATCTACTGTTATATGGCATTTGACATGCCATTTCGAAATTGTTGACACATTAATTACATCACTCTATAACGATGTTTTAGAAATTAAAATAAATCGTTTGTTAAAACAATTCGAAAGTACAAGTGTTCAAAAAGAAATGGTAAAAAAAAGCGGAGATGGACAATCACAACTCGAATAAGGTATTGAACTTTCATATCATTCGAAATTATCGATATGTTTAAACAATTAACCAGTAATACGTCAAATTGTCGGTGATAGAGTTGGAATATTCGATCAAGACTCTGTGATTGTAACATTTGATAAATCATTCGAAACGAATTTGAAAGAAGGTGTTTTTATTATTGATTTTCTAACAAACTTTGAATCGAACAGTAGTGAAAAAGAATTTTCAATTGCTGACTCTGTTGAAAAATAGTTTGAATTAAAATCTTTCATTAAAAACAATAAATATATTGGAATCATCGATTATGTATAAAAGAAAATAATTACACCACAAGCATTAGCGGCTAATTTTCTGCATCCATCTGACAAGGGTGAAGCTTTTATGAAAATTAATAAATATAGTCACATGGTTTATGAGTTTCTAATCGATGAATTGAACTCTGAAGGATTACAAGAATTAGAACATTATAGAAATTCATATCGTTTATTTGCCAAACTATTTGCTAAAACGAAATGCCCAAAAACTTTTTGGAGCATAGCCTCAGAAGAATTTACAAAGATTAGCATTTTAGCTCAATCTTTATTAAAGATACCAGCATGTACTTACCGATTTACTCAGGGTGATTTAGGCAACAACTTGCCAAATGAATTAATGTTAAATTTTATAAATGTATTTTACAGTTTAAAGTTCATGAATATAAATTAATAACTCTATTAACTAATATAGAAGTAATTATTATTATGATTATAAATTTAAAAAAAACGAAACATCAATATTGTAAAAGTTCCTGCAATAATTCAACAAATTATTCGTTATTATACTAATATCACATGAAAAAATCATTTGATGTATCATAATACAAAACCCAAAATCACTTGGTGGATTAAAGTGAAAATCTTCAAAATAATTCTAAGAGTTTAACAACTGTGCTTAGAATTTTTAATATTCTTCTGTGATTTCATTAGATTAAATAATTAATTTACATATTTATAACATTATGAAGTATAATTTTTAAATAATATATAAAATAAATATATATAAATATATGTTGATTTTTTCAATATATATTAGAGTGATTCATAATTTAACAATGTGTTATTTAACAACTAGATTAATTCAAATGGATATTTATCTACAATGATCAAAATAACTAGTACAAATTAGCTAGGGGAAAAAATCAATATTAAATAGAATAAGTTAATTATTTGTTTTTTTTATACGTTTTTATTTTATTTTATAAAAAATTGTGAAAATTACACTTGAATTGAAAGGAAATAAACATGTTTTCGTAAAATTAGTATCCAGATTTATGTTTTTTTATTCTTGAACATGAAATTAACAAATTATTTACATTTTTCTGAGTTGATTTTTAATGAATAATAAATATTGATTAATTTTTCCGAATGCTCTACTATTAATCGATTCCGTAGAGATGAATGAACAAATGACCAGTTGGAAAATAATCGTTCAATTTGTGCCGATGATGCTGGAATATTCATTAATTTTTTAGCTAATCGTGATATAACAGGGTATGAATTTTCAGCTATTTGCTAGAACAGTTGTGAATGTATTTTTTCGTTGTTCAATAAAGTCCAAAAAATTTCAGATTTATTTTGATATTGTTTGTTTTATAAATTGAATAGCTTGTAAACCGTTTTTTTCTATGTGAAGGAACTGTTTACCTTGATAAATTGGATGTAATAGATTTAAGCAAAAAAAATAGGTGTCAATACTTAATCAACTCGTTTTTTGACAATTTCTTGAATTTTTTCATTATCAGTTGGAACGCCCAACTTCATCCATTCCTCAGCAGCATCAGGTAGAGAGCAATTCGATTGTTGACATTTTTTTATTAATGAACACACAGGGTCAGACAAAATAATAAAATCTTGCAATTTTATGATCAAAGAGTCGTCAGAAAGTAGATTATTCAGAGTAAGTAATTTTTCTCCTTCTGTATCTTGCCTTTTAGACTTCTTAGGAGAATTTTTGACCCTCCAAGTCCTATTACCTTTCTCTCTAAATTTGGAGCTTTGAATGTACGTAAAATTGTATTTATGGATTCTGCAAACGATTTATCGATAAGGTCCTTGGCCAGTAAATTTCCATTATGACTACTACATCTAACGTACCATGAATTTACAGCTTTACCCATTGCTGTCATAACTGGAGCATTGTCAGAAACCACGGCATAGATGATTTTGTTATGGTCTGTCTTGCCATATTGACAGCTTCTTCTACAACTTTGGACAATTGTTGTGTATCTTCAGATAATGACGTAAAGTCCCAAGAGTTTAAAAAAAACTTGGTTCATTTGCTGTATGAATAATACATACAACATTTTTTGTATTAGCTACCGAATTTTTCCATCCATCAATCACTATTACTCCTTCTGACTGATCAATTTTTGTGTGTTCGCTTGAAATTTTATTGTGTAACTTATTGAGTAGTGTGCTTAAAAGAGTTTTTCTGCATGATGGTTTGTAATTGGGATTCAAAGAGTTGACAAATTCTTTAAACTGAGTTGATTCAACAGCCGTAAATGGTATCCCAGATAGACATTTTCTCTAAAATTTAATGAAAATTTACATCAATTTTCGTAGTACATATGAGTTCATCATGATCGTTTTATGAGTGCCCGTGTTAAATTAAATTTAAAGAAATTGATGATGGAATTCATTGAGTATATGATGTCAAAATATCAAATGAAATGAATGGTACAAAATTATTATTCAAATTTTACCATTTTTCAAATACACATCATGATTATATTAATAAGGCTAAAGATTCTTACAAATATATTATGGTTAATGATGTAAATTTTTGACTCATATTCTTATCATATTTCAAGCATTCCATGATGACAACATAATACTCAATTTTCCAACAAATATACTACTCCCAATTGTAAATATTTCTAACTCATATTTTCTTCATATTTGAAGCATACCATGATGACAACATAATACTCAATTTTTCAACAAACATACTACTCCCAATAGTAGATATTTCGAACTCATATTTTCTTCATATTTGAAGCATAGCATGATGATGTTAGAAATACTCAATATTCTCCAAAATATTCTTCGATTAATGATGGGATATTTTTAATGCATTGTTACTTCATGAAATGATCTTAATATGATATTATTGGAGAGGTAAATGAGATGGATATATGCAATAAAATTTTTTCGGTTACTTTTATTTTTTTTCGTATTACAATTACATTATTTTAATATGGAATAAGAACTTTTTTTTATTAATATTTTAATCCATATCTTCATCGTCGGATAAAAAATAATTCTCCTCTTCATTCTGCCGTTGGTTCGCCTTCTTCTTCTTCGCAGCTTTTGAGATCTGTTTATAAGATCGTAGGACTTCTGTGAAATTAGTTGAAAATTCATATAATGTAAATTTTTGAATTTTTTTAATTCTTTTCGCTGCACCTGTAAGATAATCACATTTTTCTTAATTACTTTATAAAACGTCGTAAAAAAATTGAATTGAAAATAATGGTAAATGGCATAATAAATAAGAAACGAAGTCAAATGTCGTGAAACATTTACCTTAAAAAATTCAAAATTTCTGTTGCGATACTTACTCATGAAAATTTTCATCAATTTTGTCCCTTTAAATTTTTTCTTCAAGGGAGCGTTTGCTCCTGATCTACTCGTCCATGTGAATTCTTCTGCAAGTTCCTCCGTCATCGCGACTCTTAAAAAATTATGTAGCGCCTCGCGAAGATTTTGTCATACATTTACTTTTTCTGGCAAAAAGTTCAGTGTACTGTACACAACAAGTGCCTTATTACTTATCAGATACTCAATCGACTAATTAAATCCTACACTTTTCTATTGAGCTCAAGAAGACAGCGTAAAAATTACGGAAGAGCGTAACTATATAATAAAAGTATGATCTCCAATTATTTCATGCTAAAAGTAAATATTACTGTACACAACGAGTGTCCTATTATTCATCAGCAACCGTATCGACTAATTGAATCCTTTCTCTTTCTCTTAAACTCAAAAAGACTACGTAGAAATTACTGAAGAGCGTAATTAACTATAATAAAAATATTATTCCCCATTATTTCATGCTAAAAGTAAATATTACTGTATTCAACGAGTGTCCTATTATTCATCAGCAACCCTATCGACCAATTGAATTCTTTTCCTTTCTCTTAAACTCAAGAAGACTACGTAGAAGTTACTTAATTGCGTAGTTAATTATAATCAAAATATTATTTTCATCACACGTGCGTGGTAACTACTAGGTTACCGCACGGATTTCCATGCGGTAACTCTCCGATTGCCCACGGTAGGCTTGTGAGCCATAAAACCCCAGATTTTTAAAATAACGCACGGGTACCTAAGGATTACTCACGAAGGCTTAGGAATAACTCACGTTAGTTCGGTTTATCAACAAATTTAAAGTACTTGGTTGGAAAATCCCATCCCTTTGTCCATTTATTTTATTACAACTTAATACTTCTGGAGAAACTGACATATTGTTTATTGTAGCAATGTTTGTTTTAAAAAATAATAAAAACTATATACGTACAAAACTGTTTGTTACGCGTAACTGCCCATCCCTGACCTGTTTGAATTTGTCTACTTAAAATAATGCCATTTACTTATTCCTACCTAAACACTTTTTCCCTAGATGAAAACACAAAAAAGACACAAACTCGCTTGCGTTTTCTAAGTGAAAAACACCCATTGCCTATTTTATTTTTTAGGAATTGGTAGCACTAGTTAATCGACTATGGCTGAACTCACCCTAAGGCTATTTCATTATAGCACTAAAATACGGAGCTATATGTACAATTTTTAGATTTGTAACATTCTTACATATTGTCTAATTTGCGGACACATTCTCTTATCTATTGTTTAGTTAAAGATCATTGCATAATATTGAGAAAAAAAAATAAAACAAACGACACTTCAATATTCATGATAATAATTCTCTCATTTAGACTCTCTAGGTTATGGACATTTTTTTTACACATTGTGTGGTTTGGAGTCATCTCACGTCTTTCATGAGATAATTTCTCTAATTTGCAATTCTTCTAATAAATGTTAAGTTCTTCGTCATCTACAAAATTTCTACCGTCCTTTTCGTAATACTGCGCATTTTTTTCGTTGATTACTTGCTATACCTATTATTTCTGTATCTATTGTATAGTTTAAGGACACTGGGAGCAATGATACAAGTTCTGCCACCTATATTGGTTTTTTGACATTGTGTTATGTACAATTTGACAAAACAAATGTTATTTTTCTTTTGCCTATCACATACAAATGTATATAGTTGAATATTTTTAGATGCAAATGTGCCATTTTATATGTTTATATGCAATTATATATGATGGTGTAAAGATGGCGAGAATTCAGCTTTTTTAGTTTTGGTGCATATAAAATTATATCTAATTGTATGTAAGACTTAATCGATAGGCATGATGGTTCATATGAGAATAATCACATTTTCTCTACATATTTTTTTCTATCGTATTCGATGGAATCGTATTTTTCAAAGTTACATCGAATTTCTGGCGAATAAAAATTTTTTTTTCCAGTTTTCTATCATTTTCTATCAAATTTCATTAGCAGATATAATGCGCATTTCTAATAAACAATTCAGGAAGTTCTGTACATTTGTATACGATTCGATCGTCGCATTTTTTTGATACTGTTCTATATGAAACGATCCCATAAATCTGTACATAATCGTATATAATTCTATCCAATCGTTTTTTATCAGGTAGAACTATTTAATTTTCAAAAAATATATAGAATTTTATCAAATTGTGTAAAAACACAAAATTCTATATAACTATATAAGATTCTATTATCTCAATTTTTCGATATAGTTTTATAGAATTTCATATAATTTTATTTAATTATATATTATTATCTATTATCGGGTAGAAAATAACATAATTAAAATGTATCATCTGAAGTAAAATTTTGACAAAATTTTTTCAGGTTTATTGCATTCGATGGGTATGCTTGTAAGACAAAACTATCGTTCTGAAGAAGATGCTACTGCTATTAAATTGCTGAAAAACGCGGGAGCTATAGTTATTGCGAAGACCAATATTCCAGAACTTAATTTATGGGTGGAGTCAAGAAATCTTATCTATGGACAATCTAATAATCCGTATAATATTACAAGAACTGTAGGTGGGAGTAGTGGTGGAGACGCTGCAACAGTAGCAGCGTGTGGAGCTCCCTTCGCTCTTGGCAGCGATATTGGTGGATCCATTCGATTGCCAGCATTTTTCAACGGTGTTTTTGGATTCAAGCCCAGTTTCAGTACGTTTGATACAAATATCTAGTATATGTAACTTTTTAGTTTGTCAGCTTATGTACAGATTCATAAGTCTGTGATAGAACATGCATCCTTTCAGTAAAAATTGTGACAAAACTTCACTTAGCCTAATGCGACCCTAACTTGTCTGTCTCATCATACTTCTATTTGAAATTTCTTACTTATCCTGATCAGTTCTCAATTTTAAAAACCAATTATTTTGAGTATGAAAATCTTTTCGTATGTTTTTTTTTTTGATTGACAGTCAACTGCGCTCCTGTACTCGTACTCGTCTTGTACTAACTATCAATATGTTTTTTTTTGTTTGGAGAAAAAACAATTAGTATTAAAAAAATTTCGATCTAATAAAATGATCTATTACTGACACTGAAAGTTAATACGTCATTAATATTGCCTATGTGGAAATTCTTTTCAGGCAAAGTTTTCAAAAATCTCTGAAATAGCTCTGGAAATGCTCTGTCAATATTATAAATTAAGTCTGACAATTGGAATATTTCCAAATTTTTTTTCCCTTATGAACATCCCGGTAACATTCTAAGAAACTTCTACTACATTCATGAAGCAACCATGACCAATTTCATCTATCTGTGCGTAGAAAAATTAGGCCAAACTGTGAAAGATTTATCCAAAAAAAATCAATAGTTTCTATTTTTAAAGAATAGTTTACAACAAACAATAAAATTGCTATCAATTATCGACGAATTAGAAAATCAAATAAATCTTACAACTTTTTTTTCCATTCTATTTGCAGTTATAGAATAATAGTAATTCCATTTCACTTTTCTCTAGAGGGTAGAAAGGCGCACTCTCCGTGCGCACTGTGACAATCCGTTAAAAGTATTCGTGTTATTTTAGAATTTGTCGTACACGCTTGAAACGGATTCGTATTGAATTTCGGTTATAAAAACATGAACCTGAACGATTTAGAAAAAGCTCGTAATCATGAATGTTATAACATTGTGTGTAGTTATTCACATGATACGGTATCGGTGTTATGTCTGATTAAAACATTAAATATTTAAAAATAAATTTAAGGAAAATATTCTAATAATTCAAAATTTTTCATTCTGGTCACGTACTGTACAGAAAGAAAGATGCATAGGATATTATGAGATTATCAATTCAAATTTATTACATGAAAGCGACGTCAAAATTTTCGACAGAATTCATTAAATGAAATAGAAATTAAACACTTAAAGTCGGATATAATATCGGTATTGAAAGTTCAGGTAATTATTCGTATATTTATAGGTATAACGTATATCATATATTTTTCTATTTATTTATACATGAAACACAAACGAGATCTATCGTAAAGTTGTTCGCATTAATATGAATTAGTGGAAGCGGATAAAAAATTCCGATTACTTGTTCCATAATGTCCGGTTTCTGATGGTAACGTTCGCATATTTCAAGTAAGTACGAATTGATAAAAGTTTCTCTATAAATAATAACTTTGAGTAATTATTTAGTTGAGGTTACTCAACCCCAATTTCCTTGAAATTTTAGTATGTCATACAGTCTTTTATAACTGTAGAAAGATAAAAGCCCGTGATGTATAGAAAGCAATGAACCACACTCTATACATATTATGTCACCTCTTAGCACTCTTTGATCAATTGAAAAATCGATGAATTTTTTACGATTACCAGCGAGCTCCAAAAATTGATATTGTGTGATCATATCCACTTCTACAGTTGTCCTAGTGAAATATTTATCATATTACTGAATGTTTGACTAAGCAAATTATAGACGAACACAATAACACACAGATGTAAACAGAGAAATCAATTTATCGTGTAAATTCTTGCACAATAATTTGATTATTGTTGGAAAAAGTGGTGCTGTAATCAAATCTAACACACGTAATTAACTCAATTTTCAACCTCGAAAAAGTACATAAAGGAATAATTTCCGCGCCCTCTATATGTATATTAAATTAATCAGCGTAATTTTCTCCACAACATACTAAAATTTCAAGAAAATCAGGGGTGAGCAACCTAAAATAAATTATTATCAGGCTTTGTTTAATTGATAGATTGACTAAATCACTTTGAGTTGAATTTTTTACTATGAGTAATAATTGTCGAAAGTCACCTTCTAATAGGAATATTTTCCCGCTAAAAGGCTAATTATTATTTATCACGTTACATACAGTTCGATCTATTACTTCTAAATCATATTTTGAGGACATTGGTGATTTGTCCTATACACAGACCTCTGTTTTGCGTCTAAAATCTCTTTCGCCATCTCTCATAATGCTTCATGTAATGTGTGTCTCGTTATTTCCATTTGCAATACATCAATTTTACATTTCAGCACCCATACCTTGTAATATGACCTTATTTCAGTGGCTACTTGTATTTCTGGTAATGTTTCTCTACTATTATGCAACGTTGTAGAAATTTGCTCCATTGACTATTCAGTGTTTCACATTCTTGACAGCCTGTGTTAATAATAAGTTGATTTTGTTGTGCTTCCATTTTGAATCTTTTTTTTTTACAGTATTCTGAAACGTTATAATTTTCAGTTATAAATTTTCGTACTTGACAATTGAGCTGTAGGTCGCTTTCTTGTACAACTATTGTATTCGTTAAATATATTGATAGTATCCTTATTACTCTGATAGAATATAATTTGTACACTGCATTAGTTTTTCTTGAGTTACTTCTGTCTTCACTGAGAGTTGATTTTCGACTGTCCGTTCGGCAATTTCTATGTCACTGGTCTGTGATGCAGTTGTAAGTTCTATGATAGGGTCCAGCTTTTCCCTCTCCTGATGCGTGTATCAGCTACTCTTGTAGTTTATGCGCCTTCGTTGGTTTGTAAGTTTGTAGAATAAATTATCAGGAATCATTAACATTTTCACTTTGTTAAATTCACCATACGCTCACTTTAACAGTCGTTAACTGCCTATTTTTACTTGTAGAAAAATTTTTCACCTCAACGCAAGATCTACATCACTTTACATTAATCACATAAGTTCATCTATAAGGTTGCACGTTTAATGATTTCTGTCACTGTTTATTCGGTTATATTTTGCTATTATTTTTTTGCGATCCTTCTGCGTTCTGATATAGTCAAATTGATGTGTAGGATAATGTAAATAAATTTGCCATTTGTTGAATTTTCCTTTGCGTGGATTTATTTCACTTATTGCGTCATACTCTTTCCTTTCTGCTCTTTCTAAGTTTAGCGTATTCATTACGATTTTTCTTTTTTGCTCACAAGAAAAGTACTTTGGCGGGGCACCTCCGATGTTTTTGTAGCTAATATATGTTATTCTCCGTCAAATTTTAAGATGTACGTATTTTTTTTTTTGCCAATGCGACTTTTTTGAGGGGTGAAATAGCCCCCTAAACATAACCACCTTTCGAGGCAGTTTGAGGGTTTTACATACTTCTAGTTAAAATTTTTCCAAAAGACCAAATGGATATTAATCTACATGAAAAATAATGGAAAAAGCATATTAGTACACATTTAACATTTGTAATTAATCGTTATTTACAATGCTTAAAAATAATAAAAATTTAACTTCGAAACATCTATTGCTTATTTTTTGAACCGATCAATCGCAATTGAAAGTGCGTTAATAATGAAAATATCAAATAAATTTTCTTTATAAACAATTTAATCGATACTTTTTATTTTTTCATACATTCAGCATATTTACGAGCGCAATGATTCACCTAATTATTGTATGACTCACATTTATGATATTAGTTGAAAAAATATTCTATACATAATGATTTTTCACACTAGGAACAACGGATAATCGCGATATTTTTACATTCTAGAATATCACAGTGTACATTACAGCGATCTCCAAATGCAAAATTTACGGAGTTTTCGAATTTATCTGGTTTTATGTATGTATAACCACTTTCAAAGAATATTTAAAAAGATCAATGTATTGAAGAGATGACAATTGGTTATGAGTAAGTGACTATAACTTGATGATGTTATTTCTTAAGTGTGAATTTAAATCATGACCTAGTAATATTAAACTGTCAGACAAGTGTTTTACAAAGTTTTTCTATATTCTTAATCCGAAGACATCAAGAAGTTAAATATTTCCAGATGTTTCTTTAGGTATGATTATTACTTCAATATCCTTGTTAGAGAGTTTGACGGCATCTATAGCTTCAGGACAATGTCCAGTCAATGAATCAATCAATAATAAACTTTTAGAACCAACGTTGGGAAAAAAAATATGTTTCAGCCAAGTCTCAAAGTGGTCTAAAAATAGAAGATATTAGCGAAGTTAATGATAATAATTAAAATTGATATTTATAAAGTATTATTACACTTTATTGACTGGAAGTAAGTTTTCCCGATTTTGATGTGTCTACGTATATATTATCTGGCCTAAAAAGTGTTTTTTTCAACTACTGGACCGAATTTTCCACTTGGCTCTTTCAAAACCAAAAAAAATTGGGAAGAGAAATTTTTCGTCCGCGTATATTGTTGGGTGTATGGTATAACTGTGAGTTGTAGAAGAAATTGATTGTACTAGGCATTCAACTTGTTTTCCACATTCTACTGCTAAAGGTCTTCCTGAGTGCATTTCTAGTAAAAATCCGCTTTGGTCTGA
Organism: Chelonus formosanus; assembly: GCA_028641665.1. NCBI lineage: Eukaryota > Metazoa > Arthropoda > Insecta > Hymenoptera > Braconidae > Chelonus > Chelonus formosanus. Next base: position 13,493,030 of record CM054002.1, read on the forward strand.
ATTGTAAATATTCGATTAACTGTAAGTTCTAATTTTTCCTTTTACATTAGGGACAAATTTTTGCGATTTTTCTGACAATATTTTTTTATCTTCGATTGTTTTCGATTGAAATTTGTTAACCTTCCTTGAAACTATACGATGAGCCTTTTTAAATGACGACAACCAGTTTTTAGATGCTTGAAAGCGGAAATCTTCGAATCTAATTTTTTTTTTTTTTTTTGTAAATCAGAATCATGTACTATCATGCAAGCGTCTACAGTGGCTTTAAAATTATCCAATGTATAAGCACAAATTCTGGCTATTTTCTCTTTGTACGTACCATCTTGATTCAGCTGATGTGCCCATCTTTTTAATTGTCGTATTGACTGAACTTTGCTAAAATTATGCTGAATAGACTTTAGGCCTAAATTGATATTTTTTTACTTTGCCAATATTCGACAGCTCTTAACTTGTATTCGGAGCTTAAGTCTTTGTCATCAATTGTACATGTGTCAGTAGATAATGTTGGTTTATAAAGAGCAGATGCGTGTTCATTATCCTCTACAATTTTCATTTTCCAGTCTTTGAATGGTTCTTCAAATTTCAGAGATTCTTCTTGTATCATTTCAATGTCACTATATTCATTCATTGCTGATAGCAATATATTCTCGATATTATTTTTCAATTGTATTTCTCTATCATTTATAGGTGATTCGATAATATTCAAATTACGGAATGTGGCCAAAAGTAGTTGGATAACGTTTATAGGATTGACTCGCATTTTGTGAATGCAACAGTAAAAAATAACGTAAAGAATAACCGTATAATAAATAAAAAGATTACAGTAAGACAAGTTGAAAATTCTTCTTGTGTACAGAGTCTGATAATCACTTATCAGTAATGGTATGATAGGTACAAACAGTTGTTGTTATCGCATATTACGTAAATTTTATTCAGAACGTTATCTAATGTTAAATGAATCTAATATCGATAAAAACTTGGAAGTGGAATAAATAGAAAATGAAAACAAGTAAATTACAAATTTATGTAGTTTATAGAAATTGTATTCAATTTTATGTATGTATGCATGGATATGAGAAAATGGTTCTCTCATATTTTTGGACCGTTTGTACGTTGACTGTATATCAATTTTTTCTAAAATGCAAAAGCACGTATCTATTATTTTTTTTGCACTTTCAATTGCGATTGATTTGTTCAAAAAATAAGCAATAGATGTTTCGAAGTTAAATTTTTATTATTTTTAAGCATTGTAAATAACGATTAATTACAAATGTTAAATGTGTACTAATATGCTTTTTCCATCACTAACTTCCCAGTGGGAAGTTATTGTAATGGGTCCGATTTTGCAAATTGAAAATTTTGACATATCTTCACGTTTCAAGGCCTTTAGAGTCGAATGGTATGGTTTTTAAGAGGATGTCCGTGTGTGCACATGTGTGTATGTATGTATGGATGTATGTTCGGATTCAATTTCCTCCTCGCGTATCTCGAGAACAAATGATGATATTGACATGGGACCAGTTCCATTTAACGCATATTTATGTAACTTAGACCTGATTAAATTTTGAGCAAAATCGGTCAAGTCGTTTTGTGTACCGAATGAAAAAATGTATAAAAGCAATAGAATTAGAACATACTATGTATTTATCAGCCTGAAATGAGGTTATGATGAATATTTATTCGTCATTTGATGAATAGTTTTTTCTACTCTTGACTTTACCTCAACAATCAGAATATCTTACTTTTTGATGGAAATTTAATTCGAAGCAAAGCCCCTGGTGGGTGGTTCAGGGGGCGGAGCCTCTTGAAACGGACAAGAGAATAGTTTACAAAACTATATAAATAACAATAAAAAAATATCTTTGACACAAGATTTTACTCTAACAATCACAAACTACATATGATTTTGTATTTATTATGTTATGAAAACTGGAATAATATTGAATTATCGATTTTTATAGAAATGAGCGTTTCAAATTGTTACTCGAATAGTGATGAATATTAATAACAACTAATGCATATTATTATTAATAATAATTTAATATGATTAATAATAACAAACATTTTTTTCCTCTTTTGATTATATCATAAGTATTTATGGAAAAAACAAAAGCATATACGTTGATAATAGTAATTATGAAGATAAATTGTAGGTGAGGATATCGCTATACATGAACAATTTTACATTTTTTCTTTGTAATTAGTCGGTTTTTATTATTAACACATTATTACAGTAATATTGCGTTTGTATTAAAATTTTCAAACGATGCTATAACGTGATTAGGATTATACATAAAATTATACATAAAAAGCCCTACAATAGAGGCTACGGGTGGGGTAGAGGCGTCACTCTCTACCAAAATTTTTATGCTTAGCATAAATAATACCAATATTATTAATAATAGTGATAATAAATAAATAATATTCATTTAAAATATAGAACATATGATATTTTTTTATCCTTTCCACTGGGGAGTTAGTCGTGTGGACCTTTCGGGTCACACCTAGACCACTTTTTTTTCATGTAGATTAATATCCATTTGGTCTTTTGGAAAAATTTCAACTAGAAGTATGTAAAATCCTCAAACTGCCCCGAAAGGTAGTTATGTTTAGGAGGCTATTTCAGCCCTTAGAAAAATCGCATTGGCAAAAAAAAAAATACGTATATCTTAAAATTTGACGGAGAATAACATTTATTAGCTACAAACAAATCGGACGTGACATGCCGAAGTACTTTCCTTGTCAGTATGATAGTACTTGTCTCAACTAGTTGGATTATTTCATTCTTGTAGGCATTACGTGCGCTATTTGTCCAGTAATACCTCTTTCCGTACTTTATGTTCTGCATCAGATTGATATTTACATCTTTTCTCATATTCTTTTCGTATGTGTAGTTTTTATTCAATAGCCGCTGCCCAATATCCAACATCTTCCTCTTCTGTAGAGTTTAACATCATGGATGGATAATTTTGCACGTAATGGTAGTTATCGCAAGTCAATCGTTTTAGTTTTTCATGTTTACTGCAGAACAGTTGTATCAAATTCCAAATGAACCTACGAACATTTTTCAACAACCCCATGTTTCTTCATTCACAATTGTGTTAATATCAGTATTCCTCGAATTCTCTGTGATTGAAGTTGCATCTCTCTGATTTTTTTTTGCGATTTTTTTGCCCTTTTGCTCGATGTATGAATCAATCTGATTAGTGTCTTTTCTTTCCGTCGGAACACTGCTTGAATGTTTTTTTCGTCGTCTTCTTCTTCTGCTGCTTCTAGGTATTCAAATACGTTACCTGCTGATTTGCAGATTACACTATGTATGTCTGATTCATCAAATTTCCTCACTAATTCAACGTTTCGAATTCGACACTTAATCTATATGTGTCCATGGTATAAGGTGGCTCTGTATCTTGGGCGTTCCTTTTTCTGATCATACATTTGACTGATTCCACAATTAACACAGATTTGGCACCTCGTCAAGTCTTGTAAATATTTCTGCACATTGCCGAGTCCTTCAACAAGTTCGTCTCTCTCTATCTTTACTTGAGCTGGAACTTGACATGGGTTAGTCTAGTTTCACTCATTCTGTTGATTGTAGGTTTAAAAAAAAATTTATCTGGTCGGATTGCCTGTTTTCTTGTCCTTTCGACATAAAAATGCGTATACTAGCTGTGCGTATACATAACTGTCGACAGTTGACTTTGTTATTAGTGAAACTCTTATTGATCATATTTTTCATGCAACATCAATTACACTTTTCTACATCTGCATAAAAAAAATTTGTGTACTTGTTATTATTCTTTTCATGCTTGATTTCCTCCTCGACTTTTCTCTCTAGTGACTTTCTCTTGTATATGTCTAAAAGTTGCTCTTTCTCTAGCTGCAATTAATTGTAATCTAGCTGCCTTGCACATTGCCTCATACACTATTCTGTTGAAGCCTTCTTTATCAATTATGCCTCTTAAACATATCACGTGGTATTCTGCCGCTTCACGCTTTCAGAAATATTTTGGTACTGGTTCATCTTCTATCATGCTCCATTACATTAACAGTGGTATTTTACAGTCAGCTTCACCACAAAAACCACATACATTTAAAATTGGTATCGCCTTCATCGGTTGATATGCAACAGCAGCAGCAGCATTATACATCAATTGATTTATTTTCATTCTTTATTTCTTTAAGAATAATGAATGATTTTACTCCAGGGTTTATAATATTTTCCGATCAATGTCTTAGCCCCTTTATTTGAATTACATGTGAACACCTCAATTTTGCCTTGTGTTTGTACTTCACATTGTATTTTCTTACCATTTGCATGCTTCATCCTTGTACATTTACAAGAAAAATCTAACGAGTCATTTTCTTCCTCTATTACACCTTTTGTCTATGATTTTTTCTGTTTTTCGGTGTTTATTTTTTCACGATTTTGCTCCATCAGTTCTAACATTTTTTTTGCTGCACCATGTTGTCGTGAATTCATTGCTTGACTGGTTAGTTTTCCAACATTATACCTTATGCAGTGCAGTCCAGCTCGTGATATCTGTACTGGTTTCGTGCAATAACTATCAAAGCGTCTTTTGTACATTTTACGCACTTCACACTCAGGCATCATGCAAATTGGATAAGTAAGATATTTGAATTCTTATCTATTTATTATACATGTGTATATGTGTAAAAGAGCTTTACCTTCCGCTGTTCTTAAAAATTTTCTGCTTACAAACTTAAACTTCAGCGGCGGCAAAATTTGAGTCACTACTCACTATATGTGAACTAGATCCAGGGATACTCCTATTTAGAGTCTGCGCATACCTAATTTCAGTGCTCGACGGGGCATTGTCACCTCTGTTATCTCTTTCCCCACGTCCACTTGCGCGCCACTGGTTTCCTTTATCTGTTTAGATTTCCTTTTCGATTTTCTACAGATGCTCCGAAAGATAAAGCCGAGTGAAATCCATTTCCCATAATTTCTTGTGTGCTATATGTACTAAATCTTTGAACGCTTCCATATCTATTATTCGATTTTCTCCTACTTTTATTGCTTCAATATCTTCTTTATAATCTAAAATTTGAGTTTCGATAAGTTCAATCTTCGGCAAAATGCCATGCATTCCTAAATTTTCTCCTATTAATCTTTGTTCCTTTAAAAAGATCTGAGAATTTTCTTCTGTATAGATGATAATAATTTCCAATCCTGCTATTTTTCTCTCTCATGGATTTTCTGTAGGTAAACTCTGTAAATATGGTTTTCCCGGATCTTCTTTGGTGATAGAGCAATCTCCTAACGCGTCTTGACATGATTCCAACGATATTTTTATTTCACATTCTGAAGCTCTTGCTGTATTCAATAGTGGATATGTCAATTTACGAATTTGATTGTTTCTTTCTCTGCTACAACTCGATAAATCATCTTCTGCTGCTATTTGATAACTATCTAATATCTCTGGATCTTCACTTATTTCATCGTTTTCCCAGATTTTTACTACTTTAATAAGGTTGATGAATTTCATGGATAAAATACCTTTCTCAGTCTCCTTTAGAATTTCCTGTACTTGGTTCAAAATGTTTATGTTTTGTAATCAGTATTCTACAACCTTACGTATCCAATCCTCGTATTTGTCGGATAATTCTGCAGTTCCCATATATCTATCTGCCTTTAAATTTTGTAGAGTCTGATTTGCATAATGTTGAGCGTCATAATACTTTTCTTTGATTTCCTTCAACATGTCTGTTAATTCTCTCTTTATGAAATATAAATCATTGTGTTTCAGTTCTGCTACTGGTTCACCATATTGTTGTGATTCCTGTATTTATCGTGCATGTTATATTATATTATAGTCTGCCGATTCTAATTGCAAAGCTAGGGCTTTTATCATTTCCCGTTTTCTTTTCACATGGTCATCTCAGTGATCCAATGCATCAATCCTAGCTGATAAAGGATATTCTGCTTTTCCTAACCGTACTATGCATTCCTTCATTATTTGTTTCTTTTCACTAGTTGAATATAGTTGTGAAAATCTTATTCCTGAGAGTTCTATAGTGCTTATAGCATTCCATTTACCCTCTGTAAATGCTATCTCTTTTACTACCTCCTAGTAGATTCCTACCAGTACTTTTAGTTCCCGTATTTTGAGTGCTTCCGCTACTGCTGTTAAGCTGAGTAGCAGATATAAGCTCTGCCTATACATCCTATAACAAATTTAATTATTTATTAATGGGTATATATGTATATTGTAACGTTTTTTTTCTGCCCCAAAGGGATTTACTCCGTAACGCACCTTCCTTCAGATGGGCATCCTAATTAGAACCATCCCTGGTAGACTAAAACTATTTTACCGAGGGCGTCAAGTTATTTTTAATCAACAGAATAACTAAACTGGTATATCTTACAACTAATACCAACTTAAACCTCAACTTAATATCTCGAAACTTACAAACTAACTCAAACACATCTCAATCCTGAAAACTTAATCCCAAAATTTCACAAAATATCACAAAAAATACTCAATACTTAAATTTAGTCTCAAACTTAACTTTGAATCTCAAACTTACAACTAACTTAACTAAGATGGTTCTAGATCAAAATTCAGATCCTCCTAAACAAGACATGTCCTGGCCCTTAGTTGTATAGATTGTGAAGAGGGGTCGTGTCCGGCCAACAAAACGAATAAAATAAATAAGGAAACACAAGAACTGAAGAACGGATTAAATAAACTAATCACAAAATTGGTTGAAGGTTCTCAACTACCATAAATAAATTTAACGAGTTCATTTTCTCTTAATTTCTTAATTTTATTCTAATACTTTTACTTAATTAATTTTCTTAGCAATTACTGGAGCTCAAAACATAATTATAAATTCCTTTATCTCAAATGAGTAAATAACATAATTACAAACTGCAAAATAAATCAACAAATCTCTACCTTATTGCAATTCTGGAGCTCAAACAAATCTCATATGAACTAAAAAGTATTTCCTCAACACAATATTTCTCAATAAATCATAACTCAAAATTCTCAGCTCCATAACTCAATATCTCAATTCGCAGTAATGAAACAAATCTTCAAATTAAATTAACTAAACTAAGTCACAATCTTCTTCAACTGAATACATAATTAAACTTAAACTAACGAGTACAAGAGCAAACCAAGCCGCACGGATTTTAACGAAATACCAATTTACCTTTTGTCCCATTTCAAATTAGATCTCAATAACTTACAATGTCCGCAGAGATCTACTGATGTTTAGCTTTTATCAGACCTGATCTGGATGTTCTGGACTTCCTTCAACTGGAACGGAAGATCATTGCTAAATCTCCGCTCTATTTCCTGGTTCTTTCAACTCTTTACTGGCAAGGCCTGCACTCGACTCTCCATGAGCTTAGTTCACCAACGACTTTCGACATCAGCACCGCTGGTATTTGACTCTCGACTCTCGACTCTTGACTGACTTCCAGCACAACTTACAATCGACTCACTTCAAAAACGTATCGCCCTAAAAAATCTCGTATTCTTTATTTTCCTTATTCTCGTGATTTCCTTATCCCTCCGAACTCAAAATTCTTTCGACTTGTTCAATACTTCTCATTGATGATTATCTTTACGTGACTTCTCCCAGATTTTCATATGGAGGGGTCACTTGAAACTAATGTGCACCAAAACTTAATTCTTAACTCTAAAACTTATTGTCTCAACTCAAAACTTAAGGTCTAAACTCTAAAACTTAAGGTCTAAACTCTAAAACTTAATCCTACGACCTCTTCCATACTTCCATTTCTTTGTTGAAGTCCCATTTTACTGGCAACAGCCTCGTGACTATAACCCTTAGAGCTAGGACGTCTCCTAACATGGAAAAACTGCAGGGTAACACGTTGCTTTGGTCCTCTACTCCACTACAGCCTTTCAATTCTCCTCTTAACAGTCCATATTGCTGACAAATCTACTTCTTGATTACAACGCTGCTTTATTGTTGGGTTATTGAGATTTGTAACCATACCGCGCCCGGAGGCGAAGTTGCTGAACCCTTCGGACGTGAACGGCCAAGAGAAACGAAACAACAAAAAAAATCTTTTAATTATCGGACAATTAATTATATTATTTAGCAAGTAATCGTTTAGCGATTGAATTATCTAATTTAGTTTACTTTAATTTAATTTAATTTTGGGTGCCACCCAGTTTTTGTATAGAAGCGGAAAACTATGCCTGGTCTGAGGAAGGGGTTAGCTCGGTCAGAATTAACAACTAATCAATTTTCACCTGATCTTGAATTTATTAATCAATTAACAAAATGAATTCAACCAGATTTTTAATAACTTAACCCCTAGTCAGTGTGTTACAATTGTTAGTCGAACCTCGGTTGACAATTACTATACGCTGTTCAAATAATAACAACAAAAGGCAAAATAAAAATGCTCGATTCGCTCGCAACCACAATATAATCAAAAAAATCAATTTTACTATTTTTTCGTCCAAATTATTAATTGATATATATAGTAAATTGAACCAAAAATTAGCTAATTTAATCAAATCAGAAATTCCCAACTGAATCAGTTCTTAGCTACTAATAAATCTGGCCAGAACTCGCCAAGGTCAGGGAAATAAAGCCGGTAAGGCGTTGGAATGTGTGACGTTACACGTAGCACATACACACTCACGCGTCTCAATCTTTTACAGTAATTTTACTGGTACCAGAATAATTATAAGCATTCAAGAAAGTAATTTTAGAGAAGAAAGGTTTATTTATTAATAAGCAAAAGAGCTCTAAGTTAAACGAAATGCAATTTTTAAGTGGTTGAAGCTCACTTTTCGTCGAGTTCTTCCAACGGTGGTAGATACTGCCTCTTCGGTCGTGTGTATGGCATGGAGATTAGTCCTTCGTTGAGGATGAGTGCACTCACCACAATTTTACTCCACCAAAACGGTTGATAATTAGTTGGTCAGGTCAAATGGACCTTGATTAATAATTTATTTTAGCCAAAAGGGCGAAAAACTAGCCAAAACGGCGTTTACAGTTAAAGTGCAAAGGGCACGTGTCACTTTTCCCAATATGGAAGCCGAACTGATTAGAAAAATGTCGTAGCATGTGGTCGTTCAGATTTTACTTCCGTGCTATAGTTCCGCTTCCGCAATATCGATAATTTATCGACCTATAATTAGTATTTTCTAGGTCGGTAAATGGGGTCAATAGTTCGGCATAAGTGTCGTGACTAAAGGTCTAAGGGAAGAGTCGATCAACATGGTGCCTGACACCAGCTGTCAGGTTACAGATTTTTACACTACTTTAATAGCAACGCAATCAAATGCTTTGAATTTATTGACGGCTACAGCTTTAGTTGCAGTCCCTATAACCTTGTACCATGCTTCAAGTACGTCATAGATTAGAGGTATTTATTGATCGCAATCTATTTGTGTTCCTTGCTGAACTATCATTATAGTTCTTGGTGTGAGAAATAATTCTTCATCTGTGTATATTTTTCTTACTGTTTTAACTGGTAACTGTTGATAACAATCTTTCGTAGTAGGTAAATAGGACCTGTTTTAGATCATTCTGCAATACCGACCGCGATAACTTATTCGATAAGTCACCGACAGCGATAACTGATCGCGATAAATGATTGATTGTGATTTTTTACCAACCTCGATTGATAATGATAAATTATTGATTGCGACTTTTCACTGATTAACATTCAATTATTAGCATAAAAAAAATTTAATTCAAATTTATTATATTGTGTGTCGATAATGTATACATTACCTCCAGTAATTTCTTAAAATTCTGTGACTATATCTTTAACCGTTTTCGAGATACACCTATTTGTTTATAGACAATTAATTGCAAAATGGTTGAAAATTGCAAATATTTGTTGTACTGTCCTTTATAATGCGAATAGGTTTAGTATAATATTCGTCTTGCAATATATTTAACGTTAGGAAGGTAATTTATTGGATAAACAACTAAACAATAACAATTTTTTTAAAATGATTTTATTATCAGTTAGTATCGTTAAAGAGTAACCCCCTTTAGTAAACCCCCAAAATTCATAACTTTGGGACTGTGTCTTACAAGAATCTATATGAATTTATCAGTTAATGACTCCGTTCGATGTATGTACTAAATATAAAATCAACAGAGTAATCCTGAAGTTGTAAATAACTTATTTTTAAGATAATTTATATTATGATATGATTATCATATATATACATACATATAATACATACACATATGTATATGTAATTGTTCTATGTATTATGCTTATGAGATAATCTGTATTGTCATTTGATTAATAAATATAGATTTTTCTAAATGAAATAAATAAGAATAAATAAATTTAATGTTTACTTATGATTAGACCTATTATCTATACTACTCATAAATTTCTGGTGTCTATCTGTCTGTCTGTCTGTTCGAAGTAATCTCCAACACGGCCAATCCTATTGCAACTAAACTTTGCAGACATGTAAAGAGGGTCATCAGAAAGGTCATAGACTGCTTCTTGTTTCTTTAAATTGTTGATAACAATTGAATTTTTTATAAACAATAGTAAACAGGATCTATTTAACGTATTTGAATTTTTCCAACACGAAAATTTTTCTTTTACTAGAATAAAGTTATAAACCATGTGAAATGCCTCGCAACTGATTTCTTTTTGTTAGTGACAATTGAATTTGTTATAAACATAGGAAAACACGATTTATTTATTGTATTTAGGTTCTTCCGAAGTGTTATTTTCTTGCTGTACTGAAGTAATGTTACAAACCAAGTAAAATGTAAGGGAAACTATCCTATTTGTTTAAAAATATTGGATTTGGTATAAGCATTATCAAAAAGACCTACGCTATAATGAAGGTTGTGAAGAAGCAGAAATACAGTCACACGTTGAAATTCAAATTTTTTTTATTAATGTTGGAGTACTTGTGAATACATTACGGTTCTGTCTTTACTATGACACTGCAATCGGAATCTGTGGTCAGCTTATTATTTGCCCTACGACTGTAATATTTCAAAAACTTTCCAAATCAGTTCATTATTATGTAACGTAAACATGCACATTACGCGGGAGAAGTCGCGGGAATCTTCTAGTGATTATATACATCTATTCATGCGTATATGAATGGATAAATATATTTCCTTCATTACTAATCCAATAAGTTACTGGTTAAATCAGTGAAATTTTACTATTTTCTATTGCATCACTGAAAAGAGTTACGAATAGTGAATATTTACTTGAAATTAATAAATAGTTATGAATTTCTTTTCGAAGAGCAGCCCAAAAAATATTTCTTTTTACAAAAAGTTTAATATCAAAATATAAATTTTAATCAGAATTGAAGATAAATGTTATAAACCCATAGAATTCTGATTTCTTCTTTTCACGAATTAAAATAGGATTATAAATATTTAAAAAAGAAACTGGCAATAAAATCAGAAATCCGTAAGTGATATAGAATATTAGATTCGAGTTTGAATTAGATTAACGTTGATTTAATCAGAAAAAATAATTTTAACGATTGCCGTTTGATTGAAAGGGAATAATAAAATATATTTGAATAGGGTGAGATATCATCGGTTTGTTTCACCAGATTTATTCAATCAAATAATATATTTTCTTCTAGAATCCTATACATTCGGATAAGAAATTAAGAAGCGTTACTCACTTATTAATTCTTATTGGGTCTTATTCAAAACGCTCTTATAGTTTTTCATGGACATAAGTAATTTGTTGATGAAAATTATTTGCGAATAATTTCTTATTTAATCTTATAATATTCTTTCTTATAGAATCCTATACGTTCGATAAGAAATCAGACGGCGTTACTGACTTATTAATTCTTATGGAATCTTATTCAAAACGCTTTTATAGGTTTCTATGAATCAATTAGGAAATTAAAAAATATTTTTTGCTTATTGCTTCTTATAAAGTCCTATAGCCTTTCTTCTTGAAAAATCTTATAGCTCAGGATAATGTGAAAAGTTATTACTTTCACCAATTGATCCTTATTGTATCGCGTTATATTTTCTGATACATTCTTATAAAACTAATTCAAAAAAAAATGAAATGTTATTTACCTATTATTTTTTATTGAATCTTATCATATTATTCTTATATACTCATATATAACATAACAATTCGTCCTGCTATCGATATTATTAACTATTATCAAAATATTTGCATATGTAGGCCTACATTCTTGTATAGATATCAAGTACTAGAATAGCCGAGCGGGTTAAGGCGTAGGTTCAAGTGATATGCGTGCGAGTGGTCGTAGGTTCGAATCCTCTCGTAGGAGAAAAATTGATTTACAGTAAAAAATTAGATTCAACTTAAAAAGTGAAGAAATGTAATAAAATAAGTATAATCCGATTATATTAGCAACATTAACCATTGAACAATTTTTTTCGTCCAATATAACGAGTATGTCACATTGTCAATTGTTGAGTAGGAAATAGTAACATCTATGGTACAATATAAGTATGTCATATTAGTAACATTATAAGCATATTACAACGATATAACAGGATTTACTGAGAATGTTACAATATTTTTATCTCTAAGTAACATCAAAGTTATATTTTTCTGAAATGTAACACGAACATAACAATGTTACGTCACATTGGTACGTTTATGTGTGGGAAAGTGTAAGTTACGAGTGAGTCACATGTGACTCACATTTTATTTAACACGTGACTTTCAGTTCTATCACGGCGACATAAAATGTACAGAACAGTGTTTAGTGGGAAAGGTCTTACTACATTTATTGCTATTTTATCAAATACTACTTGAGGGGTATCAGTTATTCTCATTGGTTGTTTACACTATTTTCGTTTCAATTTATGTATTTGACATGATTAACAATTTCCGATAAACTCGCGTATGTCAATTTCCATCTTTCCCCAATAATATCTTAGTCTAATTCTTTGTAGGTTCTCATGATTCTTTCGTGTCTTCCTATCGACGTTGCTTACGCCTTCCTCATAATTACTTCTCTCTTCCCTCTAGGAACACATTTTACCTTCTCTAAACATATGCATCGCTTAGTCTTTGTGTCGGTTAGACTTCCACCTATTTGTTTTTAAACTTTTGACCAGCTATTACCATTTATCTTTTCTGTTTTGGCTATTCCAAGTATAGGAAGTCTCAATTTCTTAGGGATTTGATTTAATCCATCTTTTATCCTATTGAAAATTCTCAAGAATGAGATGAACCTAACCGTTTAAGGATAGTCTTCTCGATTTTTAGCTAACCAGGTGGTTCCCCTCCACCATAACGAGTAATCTTTGAATTGATTCGCTGTGATGCCTCTTGAAGCGCAGTCCGCTGGATTTTCTTTGCCAGAGATGTGTCTCCAGTGCGCATCTGGAACTAGATCTTGAATTTGAGTAGCTCTGTTCCTCACAAAGTCCTTCCAGCGTCCTGCATTTGAATGGATCCATGAATGAGTAACAGATGAGTCCGTCCACAAATGTATGTATGTATTGAATGTATGTTCACTTGATAAAGTGTATCTCGAACATATTTCGTGAGTTTAGCAAGAATTAACGCAGCAGTTAACTCGAGCCTGGGGACCGTGATTTGTTTGATTGGTGCGACTTTAGTTTTCGCACAAATGAATGTGATTCTGGGCCCTGTGGACGGTGAATTGAATTTAAGATAGATTGCTGCAGCCATCACAAGCTGTGAAGCATCAGAGAAACCATGAAGTTCTATAGTTAAATGTCTTGTTGTGTGAATCCATCGAGGAATCGAGAATTCATGAAGTCGAGTGAATTCTTCTCTGATGATCAGCCAGCGATTAAATAATTGATTATGGGACTGGTACGTCCAAGCTGAGGTTGTGTAGCCAGAGTTCTCGAAGGAGCATCTTAGCTCTGATTGTGATTGGTGCTACAAACCCCAAAGGATCATAAATTTGAGCTACTTCTGAAAGAATGAGGCGTTTTGAATATGTTGACTCTTAAATGGCTGATTTTGATGTGAATGTAAATATATCTGAACTTGGATTCCATTGAAGTCCAAGAATTTTTGTAGTGCAGTCTTCGAAGGTGATTTTTTCTTAATCAAATGATGATTGTGACGTTTTTTGAAGAAGTGATTGACTATTTGATTGCCATTTTGCAACAGGGAACCCGCCCGGCTTGCAAAAGTTTATTAATTCCTCAGCAACTCGAATTAATTCTACTGGTGAATCTGCCTTTTCAAATATGTCGTTGACATATCTGCCTTCGATGATTGCCTCTGTTGCTTTGCCCTCATCTTCGACTAATTGTAGTAAAACACGAACAGCTAGATGAGGAACTGATCTAGTGCCGTAAGTTACTGTTGTGAGTTGATATGGAATGATTTTATTGTGATTGTCTAACCAAAGAATTTGTTGAAGCTTCAAATCTTTATGATGAACCATTATTTGACGATACATTTTTGTTATATCGGTTGCAAATACATATTGATGTTGACGGACCCATAAGAGCACATCCAAAATGTCTAATTGAATTTTTTCCCCAGTATAAGTGATGTCATTCAATGAAACACCAGTTGAGCTCGGGCTGGATCCATTGAAGACGACTCTAAGCTTAATGGTAGTAGTGCTACTTGGTTTTAAAACCCCATGATGAGAAAGAAAGTATGGATAAATGTCTTGAGAGTCCTGATTAATTGTTAGAGCAGGTCTCATGTGACCGAGTTCTTCATATTCTTTCATGAATTGTCTGTAGAGATTGCTGTATTCAGTCTCATTGGTTAATCTCCTTAACTGGCGTTTCAAACATCGATACGCAGTTGTATAGAAGTCTCCAAGAACCGCAGGTGATGAAATAAGGAGAATTCTGACAATGTATCGTCCCGATAAATGACTGGAGTGAGTTGACTTGAAGAAATCTTTACATTGTTGGTCCGATGATGATAATTGATCTTGATTTGACATTGGAACTTCTTTTTGGACCCAGAATTTGTTAGCAACTTTTGAATGTCTTTATGGTTCATGATTGTAGTAGCATGATGAATATGATAGTGATTAACTGATGAATTAGGTGCTACTGGTCCAAGAATTAGCCAACCGAAAATAGAAAGTTGAGCTATAGGAGCTGTTGGAGAATATAAGATTATGTTTTGATTGATGATTTGTCCATAGAAGTCAGTTCCAAGTAGAATGTCTATTGATTGTGGAATATTGAATGTTGGATCTACTAGTGTTAATCCATTAAGATGAGGCCAGTGATTGTTGGGATAATTACAAGGCACTTTTGGAATTAATGCTGTCAACTGCTTGATTTTGTGAGCTTGGATGTAGATTGAATGACTAGATGATATTGATTGCAGCTCACAAAATATTACACTTTTAGTTTTCGAGTTTTCTACTCCTCTTACATTGATTGTCTGATGGTGTTTTTTGGGTTGTAGCAGATTGGCTATTTAAGAAAAGATTAATGTGAGCTCTGATCCTGGATCTACGAGCACTCGTGTAATGTAATTTCAATGTTGTGAATCAACTCTGACTTTTGCTGTGGCTAACAACGTAGAATGATCATCTTTCAGATGACTTGGAATGATTTGACTTGAGCAAACTGTTCTAGTCGGTGATTTTCTGTTGAGTTGAATACTGTTAACGTCACTTGATTGTTGATTTTGTGTGCTTATAGTGCTAATTGAATATTAATTGATTGTCTCATGGTCATTCTGACCTTCTGATTGTCCTTGATGATTGTGCTGCTTTTAAACTTGTCCTTTGGACCATTCCAACTGAACCCTCAACCCTCCTGAGACCGAAACCTTATGTGTTAAGGTCATCCAATCAGTTTGACTCTCGAGAGCAAGTTCATTAGCAAGCGTGAATGTCTATGTAGATGATTGTTGATTTTCGACAATTGCTTTGTCTCCTCAGTGCTGTGAAGTTGATGGTTGATTGTCTGAAGCTGACTGTTGTGTCTTGGAAGTCGATTGGTGCTACTTGATGATTGTCTATGAAGAAGTGAGTGGAACATTGTGTGATGTTTGGAGTTGCACTCCTTACATCCGTTCTTATCAGTGCATGCTGGTGTGTTGTGTCTTCCCAGACAGTTTCTGCAGAGCTTTTTGTTATCTACAGTCCTCAAGCGTTGTTCGAGAGGCAAGGCTCTGTACTCAGAGCAGACCACGATGGAATGACCACCATTGCAGTGGTTAATGAATCTACGCTCACCAGTTGTTGTGTGTAATGAGCGTTGTTGAATGTCTGGTTTTGTACGTAGCTCCAGCTGCTACAACGTCCTAATTCGTGCCAGTAGAAAGTCGCGAAACTTTGAGTATGTAGGCATCCTTTCTAGGTCGTTGTCGTGAGTCTCCCAGAGCTCACGAGTGTATTGGTCGAGATGTTTGAGAATATGAAATATGAGAATTGTATCCTAATTTTCTGTTGATTGTCCCAAAAGTTTTAGTGAATTGAGTGAGTTGTCGATGATGGAGAGTAATTATGAGATTTTTTGTTAATGCAGTGCAGCTCTTTTAGATTCAGCAAACTGGCTGAAGAGTTTTCCGAGGTGCACGTTGATGAGCCGTTGACGTTTCTCGTACCTGGATTTGAGAGTAGCCCATGCCTTAGTGAATGATTCCTTCGTATGAGAAAGATTCTCTACCAGAGAGGGTGCTTGACCTGAAAGAGCTGATTTTAGATAATTAAATTTTATGACCTCATCAAGACCTGGTTGATTGGCTATCATCGACTCGAATTGATCTCGAAATGACAACTAGGAGGCACTGGTCCCGTGAAACTTAGGCACTGAAAGCTTCGGTAATCTGGCCAATGTTTGGGACAGGTCAGATGCACCACTGGTTGCTGTTGATTGTACTGAAGGCTCTTTGGAGGCTACCTTAGCGGATAGGACGAGAAATTGTGACACGGCTTTGTTAAATTGGTCGAAAACATCCTCGACCACATATGGATGATGGAGTTGAGATGGTGGCCACACCTCTTCGAGCAATTGATGCTCCAGATTGAATGAGTTTTGAAGTGAATGGAATTGTTTTTTCAGAGAGAGCCTTTCTTTTCTGGTGATTGTCTCTTGATTTTCGGTGATTGTTTTTACGAATGATTGTGCTAGACCCAGCCTGGACATTTGTGATCGTTCTTTGAAAGTTAACTGTCCAGGGAGATCTTGATATGGTGATACACCAACTTGAATAACACTTTCAGTTGTTAATCTGCGATTTACTTGAGCTAATGGCTCATCAATTGGTTCCACTGGACTGCTAAACTCCTCTTGACTATCGTCATGGCTAACATGAATAGTAGGTTGATCTTTCTTTTGCTTGGGATCACTGCTGTCTTTGTGATCAGCTATTTTGAGTGTCTCAGATAGATCACGCACTTGATTGTCTGATAAACCTGATGAATTTATGAATGTCCTGCACTTGATAGCACTAAAAACTTGACACTTCACGACCAAGAGCTCTGATCCGGCTCGAAGGACCAAAAATATTGAAAATTCCCAAAAATGAGATGAATCTAACCGTTTAAGGATAGGGATTATTGTGCCGGGTCAGAGCAAAATGGTAGACAGATTTTAAGTAACAAATTATAACAAGTTTATTTCAACACTATCAACAGGTACACAATAATAAAAGTTTGAATTCACGAATATGGTTTGAATGTCTTTCACTAATTTATCACTGAGAGTTCTATGAATGTCTATTTTTTATCTTAACTTGGTGTGTTCGATATTATTGAACGTTCACACGAGCTCAACACGCTTCACAAGTCAAGTTGAATGGTGATTGTGCACGAGGCGTTAGCCCAACGAGCAATGCAAAAATGCATGTAATTTATTTGAGGTGAAATAAATTGAATGTCCAAAAATAACGTGATCTTTAAGTTAAGAATGACTCACTGGATATTTCTGTCGATTCAGAAACACGCAATAACTAAGGATTGACTCAAAAATAGTAGATTTTTGTGAAAATAATCAGAATGGCGATTTAACGTGAAAGAGAACAGAGAAAGAATGGTGACCGGAACTTCGGAAGTCAAAATGGCCATTGAAAATCAGTCAAATGAGTGACTAAACTTTAAATTATTGATTATTTGGTCGATTGATTATCGACCTAGTGCCAAGATCACCACCGAAGTTCCGATCAGCTGTCAATTTGAATTGAGAATTGAGGAATTCTCAACACATCCAATTAATTGATCTTCAACCTGTTGCTATGAGCAATGCAACGTACGTTTTTTTTTCTTTCAATTTCCTGTACTATTATGTCTCCTGGTTTATTTTTACCATATTTAGGGTGTAATGATTTCTCTGCTAGCCGTTATCAGCCTTTTTATAGGGCTCTCCCCTTTCATTTATAAAATATGAATAATTGGCTTTGCACATGAAAATTCGATCTTTCGTTTCAATTACTGTTCGCTCTTCCCCTGATCGGGTAGCTCTAAAATCTATTTCGTCATGTTCATCTCTTGAATCAATTTTTCTTTTATCATCACTACCTTCATTACTAAATAATTTTTTTATATCATTATTTTTTTCTCCATTTTTTTTAACATCTGTATCTTCAGAACTCGATACAGCTTTTAAATCATCACTTGATTCATGTTGCACTTCGGCAACAAAATTTTTGTCAGGAGCATTATTTCCACTAGAATTTTCATAACATCCATTTTGTTTTTTAGCTACTACTCCTTTTCTCTTAGAAAATTTGAATGTATGCCGTTTTTCTAGGAAAAAATCTTTTTCTCTCTTGTCATCACAATCTTCAGATTCACTCGAACTATCAGAGTTAACTTATGGTGGATTTTCCTTTATTTTTTTAATCTCTTCCGAGAATTCCACCTTTGTATTTTATCTTCAACTTCTCACTCGGCTTTACACTCGTTCATCATCAACATTAGCTCTTTAAGGGGATTTCGTGACAATGCATCAGCATTTATATCAGTATTTCCCGCTTTTTGAACTGCGTCAAATTGACATTCTTTCAATTTTAATCTCCATCTGGTCAATCGAGATGTTGGATCTCGCGAAGTCCGCATCCAAATTAGCGGTATGTGATCTGTAACAATCACAAACTTTTTTCCATACAAGTATGGTCGAAATTGTTGCACTGAATTTAAAATTGCGAAAGCTTCTCTCCCATACGTTCTATACTTTCTCATAGTATACTTTAATATTCTAGAAGTCTACTTTATAGGGCTATCTTTTCCTAATGAACCTTGACATAAAATCCCTGTTATTGCTATAGCAGAAGCATCAGTTGTAATTATAAATGGTTGGAACATATCTGGATATTGTAATACAAGCGCTGTACACAGTGCTTCTTTGAAAGCATTCAATGCTTTTTCTTGTTCTTCACCTTATTCAAATTTGATTCTATTTTTAGTTCGATTAGTTAATGGTTTTGACATCTGAGAAAACTTGTAAATGAATCTTCTATAATATCCTGCTAATCCTAGAAGTTGTCGAATATTCTTTACTGTTCTAGGTGTAGGAAACATTTGTACTGCTTCAACCTTTTGTAGATTTTGTTTCACCCCATCTCCATTCAATATGTGCCCTGAGTAACACACTTCCTTCTTCAACAAATCACATTTTTTCGATTGTAATTTTAAATTTGCTTTTATCAGACTTTCCAACTTAACATGATGCTTATCAAGGGTTTTCGTGAACACAATTATGTCATTAACGCCAAATGGCAAACGGCATTCTTGAAAATTCATAATGACCCAGAGCTGTTGAAAATGCAGTTTTGTGTCGATCTTCTTCATGTAATTTCATTTGATGAAAGCCTGAAGCTGAATCAAAAGTTAAAAAATATTGTGCTCTTTCTACATGATCAAATATATCATTAAGTTATGGCAATGGAAATGCATCACCAATTGTCTTCTCATTACATGTCCTGAAGTCTAGTACCATATGCCAACGTTTATCTCCATTTATATCTGGCTTTTTAGGTACAATCCATAATGCTGTATTTTCAGGTGAATAAAAAAAATGTATTATCTCATTGTCTATTAAATCTCGTACCTGTCTATTCATTTTATCTTTTAATTCTGGTAGATATCTATATTGTTTGATATTAAATGGTACATCATTCGTCATATGAATTCGATGTTTCAAGATATGCGTATATCCTAGTTTGTCTCTTGGGAGATGATATCGATCGGCACTCTCCTTTATATGCTGCGCCACACTTCCTAATTTTTCCTCATTTAAGTCCTCTAGCTTTATGATGCGTAGATTCGTTCAACTCCGCCTTATTCGTCCCTATTAATAACTGCTACATTTGCGTAAGCAATATCTTTGTAAGGGTCATAGATATTACCGTCTGTAACTCTCACGATTGGAACTACCATGTCTAAGTCCTCATCTAGAACATTAAAAATATACATAAACACTCTTCCGTCGCGTACTGCCACTAACACGTCTCAACTTCAATTTTTATTGCTGGGGATATCTTGTGATGACTTATTTGCACTGTTCCCACAAAGTGTACTCTGTCCCCGCAGAAGTTTCCTCGTTGAGCTGTTGTTGATTAGTAGTCTTTGTCATCTTCTGCACAGGATACACTGGGCGCACTATCTCCCATGTTTCTCGCGAAGTGCCGGTCTGCGAGGGGGATTGCTCGTTTTCCTGATTTGCTTTTTTTGGTTTTTTGCCTTCTTCATTTTTTCTCCTATAACCATCTCTCGCAAAATGACCAAGTTTATTACAAAAGTAACATTTTACTGTCTTTATATACTTTTTTCTTCGTTCTTGAATAATCTGTACGTAACATTTATCTGCTGCATGTCCTGTCTTCTCACATAATTTACATTTTATTGATTCAACCGTTACTGCATGTACTACGCTACGCTTTTCTTTATAACCACTCTTTGGTGTTGCTGTTGGATCACTCTGCAATTCCGATCTTAGCTGTTGAACTACGTGCATTTGGCATCTCACTCTCCTCTCATCACTAGGGCCTTTTTCTTACCACAATTCATGATTTGATTGATGATTGATTTTTGCTAAAACAAATTCCGTATATATTTTAAAGGTCATATACAATAAATTTATTGTATACGATAGAATACGAATATAATTTTCTAGGTACTAACAGTTAACATTGTCATTGGAATTTGTGAAGAAGATATCTACAAATCTTATAAATATGTAAATAGAGGTGTTTCTCAAGATTATTTATGCTCTTTCCAACGGTTAAAGTCGCTTTGGAAGATTTTAATTAGAAATATGTGAAAACTGCAGAACCATCATTTTTGGATACGAACTTTGAGGGTGATTTTCACTCGTTTAGAACGTTTGTTTGCCAAAAAAAGATGTATCTCATCATCTTTTATGTAGTTCATTATAGTAAAGCCGCAACTAAATCGATGATGACCATTTCCTGAGGTTTCCTTGGCATAAAAGAATCAAACGTACGTAAGTCTGATTAGAATTCTCACGGCAGAACTAGTTCTCAGGATCATAGCCTATCACTACTTTTTCGCTCAATTCATTTGGTGATGTAAAGATTTATGAACTCGAAATTTTTCTGAATGATTATGATCTAAAGTTCGAAGAGAAGGAATTATTTCCCGAACGGCTATGATGCTCTTCCAACTTAATGAAAATGGGAGATATCTGCTATTTAAGTAACAAATGTAAGATTCAACGCATTATGACGCGGTTGTAACTTTCAGAAATGGTAAAGGCAAAAATGATTGTCAGTGACACTAATTTCTATTCGATTTACCCATTAGATGAAACGACGATAAATGTGCGATTAGCACGCAACGTGTAGAGAGTTAAATAATACTTGTGCATTCATGAACACGTATTCGATTAAAATCTTTTGATAGTAACTAGTATACGACCGTGACTTCGTTCGCGAAGATAGCATATTTTTGAGTTTCAGTTGAACTTTTTACAACATATTTCTATCTCACTGAACGATGTGTGACAAAAAAAATAACAAAGTTTCTCGTGCAGTCTCATACAAAGCTATACATTCAGCTTTTGATATAGAGCCTGCTACAGGTGTTTGTCGTTTTGTAGCCCAACAAATAGTACACTTTTCATATAATTTAAAAAGATATCTAGTTGTACTTTTTCAATCAACTTTATCATCAGCCCAATCATCATCAACCTACCTGCTCAATATATCGCTCAATAACTTGTATTACGATTATATATTAATTGTAAATTACCAGTGCCCTTTAAATATCTCAAAATTTTTTTCAAATATTGCCATAATGTGATATTATTCTTATCCATATACCACTACTAATATTTACAGCAAAACTCAGATCTGGCCTAGTACAGATCATCAAGTACATTAAACAACCTATGACATTCCGACATGGTTTATTACAATTTTCATTAGAATTTAAGGCTTCATAATTGATTTTTGACTCGAGAGGAGTATGTACTAGATTGCAATCTTGCATATTGAATTTATCTAGAACTGATGTAACATATGTTGTTTGATCTAACTTTATAGTCAAGTTTTCTCTAGTAGCAAGATCATCTACATATAAGATAACATTAATATTCTATGCAAGCTACCTGTTTCAAAGCATAAAGGGCTTTATTTAATTTACAGACCCGACTATTTCTACATTGAACTCCCTCAGGTACTCTCATAAAGATCTCTTTCTTTAACTTATCATTTAAAAATGCTGTTTTAACATCTATATGGTGGAACAATAAATTATTTTGATTGGCAAATGTGACAAAAATCTGAAGCTTGCTATTCTAGCTACTGGTGTAAAGGTTTCATCATAATCTACCATACACTCTTGACTAAAACCTCGAGCAACTGAACGAGCTTTATACTTGTAAGGATTACCGAATTTATCATTTTCAATTGTAAATATTCACTTACAGTCTACAATATTTTTATCATTTGGTTTTCGTACTAATGTCCAAGTATCATTCGTTCTAAGTGAATCCAGTTCACTTTTGACAGCAGTTCAAAAGCAGTAAACCCAGTTCGCTTTTAACCATTTGCACGCCGCAAACGCATAGTTTTTGTATGCCGCAATAGGTACAAGGCTTCCATTGTACACTATGGTGGTTATAAGTTGATACCTATAGAGATGTAGAAGATACGGAGGTTAGAACACGTGATTTCAGAAAATGTGTGATTTTCCCTCATCGAAGAATATTAAGATTGTTCTAGAAAATGTTCGAAAATTCTTAAATGTAAGCCTGTATTCTATTCAAATGAAAATATTTTGAATATTTAAAAATGATCTAGAAATTTTTCAAATAATCTAGAACATCCCAGAATAATTTAGGAATCTATATAATGTATTCCAAGACTCTGGAATAGGTTGACAAGTCGTTATGATTTAGCATATGAAATGATTGATACAATTAAGTAAATTCTCACTAGTACTTAAAATGCTGTAAATGACATGCCAGTTTTTGTAAATCGAAATTTAAATTTTAGTTTGTACTTTAATTCTGCAATTCGAAAATTGAATGTTTACGCATTAATAATATTGATGAATGCTTTTTTGAATTTATGAATGAGTGTAATACATGGAATTGTAATATTCAAATTTGACACATATGATTTATGATACCCGGGGGAAAAAAATTATTCCGGAGGCATGTGGCTGAAGTTCCAAATTTTAATGCCCCTGAGACGAAACGGTATAAATTTGAAACTTTTTTAGTACAATTTTTTCGTGAAAAAAAAAAAATTTTCCGAAAAAATTACAAACTAATCCAAGTTTCCTGCCAAGTAAACCTCGCGAGGTGTTCCTCACCGATTTAGTTGCGGCTTTACTATAATAATCTACATAAAAAATGACAAGATACGTATTTTTTTTTGCTATCGTTTTCAAGGGGTTAACATGAAAGCTAATCCCCTCAATGTTGTTCAATTACTTTTAACAACACTTCAAACAATGCAACTTCTGCAAACATCTATTAATGGGGCTGAAATACAATATTCAGAAATGCAGTGGATGAGTATAAGGGTGTGGAAATGATAGAGGAGGATTCGTTATATTTTGAAGAACCGTATAAAGATTGGGAACCAGAGATTGTAGAAGATGAAGAATATGCATCTGCAATCAACAAGCCAATAACGCCAGGAGGTGCATGTGATGCTGATGAAAAAGACTTGAGTCACGACTATAAGTTGCGAACAGTTAAGTTTTGGCAAAGTGGGATGAAAAAAATTTAAATATAGATACTGTCAAGAACAGATTCCGAAAAGTACAATCTGTTCAACAATTACGGCGCTGGGCACATCAATTAAATCAAGGTGATACATATAAAGAAAAAAAAGCTCAAATCTGTAAATATACTTTTGAAAATTTTAAAACTGCCGTCGTTGCTAATATGATAATCTATGATTTTGATTTGAGGAAATGGGCGCTGTCAGCTAAAAAAAAATCAGGATTCGATGATTTCCGCTTGCAAGTATCTCCAACGTGATAACTATCGTTTGAAAGAGCTTACGTATTGTTTCTCGAAAAATCAATAAATTCGTATCATCAAAAACAATTGAAGATCGTAAAATTCTTAAACAAACATCAGAAGCATTTGTTGATAATGTAAAGTTAAAGATTCAAACATGTAGTCTAGACAATATATAAAATTCTGATCAAAGTAGCTTCACATTCGAAGTGCATTCTGAGAGATCTTTGGTTCCAGAAGGAGAGAAAAAAGTAGAGTGTACCGTTTAATCAGTTTCTTCAATAACTTATAGTTATACTATACACCCAACTATATCAACTGATGGAAAACTTTTGACTCCCTTTTTCTCGTATTGAAAAAACTATCTGGAAAATAAAGTCCACCGGTTGAGGCATCGCTTTTGAGACCAGATAATGTATACATAGAAGTATCGGAATCTGGAAAACTTACGTAAAGTGAAAAATTCGATATGGATATTATATTACATTATATAATGTTTATATAGAAATTTGATAGAATAATTATTTTTAGACCACTTTATAATTTGATTGAATAATGTTTTTTTCCGAATTTTGAAGAAAAAAATTCACTTTCAATTGATTCCTGAGCTGGTCATTGTCCTGAAGCTGTCACGTCGGCAAAACCATCAAATGAAGAAATTAAGATAATGATTATCCCTAAAGGGACCACTGTATAGATAAAACTTTTAGATGTTTACAGGTTTAGAATATGGAAAAATTGTATAAGACATTTTTCGGATAGGGTCTTATTACGAGAAGATAATTCAAATTTACACTTGAGAAATAATATTATTAAATTACAATCACTGACTCATAATCGACTCGCGTCTTCGCGATACATTAATCTTTTTCGTTATTCATGGTTCAAAAGTGCTTAGACTTCTATCGAACCAGATAAATTCGAGAATCTAGTGGATTTTGCATGCGGAAAAAAATCCAACTCTCACTGTAACATTCCAGGATGTCGAAATGTAGCAATTATCCGTTGTGCATAGTGTTAAACATCGTTGTGTCTCGAACAGTTTCTCACTGATTTTTATATATAAAATACGTACAATGAATAAATAACGGATCATTATCATTTTTATAGTAATTGAGGGAAAAATAAATTGTTTCTTAGCTCCTTATGTAAATCTTGTTTTAAAAATTGCAAAGACACGTATGCCGTGATTTTTTATGCTCTTTCATTCAAAATTAGTCTCATTAAACGAAAAATAAATCGTTTTCGAGTTATGAATGTTTTGTCATTTTTATTAAAAGAAAAAATATATATCTCCAAGTATTATAAATATGTGGATAAAGGTATTTTTCATGATTTTTGATGTTCTTTTTCGTGGTTAAAGTCTTTTTGGAAAATTTATTAGAAATATATAAAAACTGCAAACCGTCATTTTAGGGTACGAACTTCGAGGGTAATTTTCACCCCTTGGAAACGTTAGCAGAAAAAAATACGTATCTTGTCAATTTTATGTGGATTATCATAGTAAAAGCCGCAACTAAATCGGTGAGGGACACCTCGCGAGGTTTCTTCGTGAGTCGAAAAATTTCACCTGTTCTACGACTCTTTGATGAAGACTGAATTTGTCTCGAAAAACTTTTGTTATATTCCTGATGCCATGGGATATTAAAGTCCGTTTTCTCCACGATCTTTAATAATAAGCAAAAAAACAGGTTTTTTTGTGTCTGTTGTTGTTCCTTAAACTGACAAATTGAGGTACAATAAGTTCATGAGTCGTACATGTTAGTATTATGTACAAATGCATAAATTAAATGTAAAACCACATGAAAATGAACAAATTATTAAAAATAATCTGTAATAAAGAATAGCAGTAGCCGATACTAATAACGAAATTATCAACGTTATTCGCTTGTGTGTTTCATTGTATGGTGTGAGGGTTAGCTCACAGAACTTTATAGTCTGCTTTCTAGTCTCCGGCCGCTATATATAGATATAGCTGGTATGAAGGATTTTAGTTCACGCCACGCCGCCAGATGGCGAACCAATTGTCACAACTGGGTTATGCTAAAAATGTTAATAAATTTTAAAATTTGTGCGGCTAAAAATCATTCTTGGTCTCTCGTAAGATAGCTTTAACTGAAACCGTCTATCAAGCCTGTGTGAGCATTTCACCTACTTGATTAGGATTTTGAGGTGAGTGAATATTTCACCATCTCAAACCGCTGAACAAAAAAGAAACGAAGGGCGTGAGCATTTAACCCTTTCGTTTCCTGATTGTGAGTGTGATCGCGACTATACTATCGTAGTGTGTGTATTCACCGTGAACTGACCGGTATTAAAAAAAAAAACGCGAATTACTTAAATTATTTAAATAATTAACCTCTTGTTCATATTTTTTACCGTTCTCTGTTTATATAAATTCTCCGACTCACTTTAATTATCATTATTGTTTATATAGAGCCATTTTAAAAGTATTATTGTGTTTAGACTGAAAATTTAAAAAACCAAGGTTATTATTTACCGTTAAACAAACCGTGAGAATCCGTGGGTAAATGCTCAAAAAAAAAAGAAACAGCCATTTTGGGGTTGTCCCGCCATTTAATTTGAGCGGGATATTTAAAATACATTTATTTCGAATAAAAGCCGATTACCTAGTATTCTTGTTTACCGATCATTCAGTTTACCACGGGTTAAAAACATTTCTAGATTACCGATTGTTACTATTTTAAAAACCGCAAAGATTCAAGCGGGAAAAATTCAAAAACCTGTAAATAGTTATGGAATGTGTGTGTGTGTTTATTTAGAATAAAATCGTTATTATTCTGTTCATATTAAACAAATTTGGTCATTTCTTATAAAAATCCACCACCAAGTTATTTTTTAAGGGGGTAATTAATATTCTGATGGTAATTAGCGTCTCTCATTACCGACGCTGTTTCTTGGGGAGAGAGTAAAGCTTCCTTACGGAGCCCTGGATCACTGAGCTCAGCAGCATACGAAAATACTCTTTTCCATTCTAGTTGTTCTAATTTTTTTTAATAATTAACGGTCAATTATACTGCATTTCCGGTGATTTAATTTTGTTTTTCCTTGTAAAATTCACTTGCTATTAAATTTTTACTTGACTTAAACTTTATCAAAGAAGTAACTGTTACAATGGCCTTTCTCAAGATTTATTATGAATTTAACCTAAGATTCTCGTTTAGTCATGTTGTTTCTTCTACTTACGCTCATCAGAAAGACCATGCCCTAGCAGACTTGAAAGAATCGTTCTGAAACTGTTTAAAAACCGTTTGAAAACGGAATTAAACCGTACCGTTAAAACGGTATTAATAGCGTTTCAAAACCGTTTATAAACCGTTCAAAAACTGTAACAGAAATTTTTGATTTTTTTAATCATCAAAAAAGTTATGTAGAGAGAATGCAAAAACTTTTTCTCCTCATAATTTCTTGTTTTACGAATATAGTTGACCGTGGGATTCCATAGTTCTTTCGCTATTAAAATTCGTAATTACCAAGTTCTCGTTGTTTATAAAAATCAATATTATTCACTAACATGAAAGAATAGTCAGGTACTATTTTTGACGGTCCTTTATGCTTAGAAAAATAAAGCAATAAATGAATTATTGGTCTTTGGTATATTTATTTGTTCTAAACATTTTTTTTTGTTGTTTATAACAATAGGAATTATTTAAGAACATGAAAAAATAGTCAGGTATTGTTTTCAACGATTTTTCATGCCTACAAAAATTTAGCATTTATAATCACCTCCTGGGTCAATTATTTCTTGTTTCTGCTCTCCCGGTTGTAAAAGAAATTTCTTGCTATCTAAATTTTTTGGTGTTTTTACAGCAAACTGTTTCCATATTCTTACTTTCCTTGAACATATAACTAACAGGGGTAGTCGAAGCATTGCCGCACTCATGTTGAATAAGATAAAATTCATGCATCTTAAATTCATGTCAATAAAAGTAATCTGGAGACAAAAGAAAAGATTCAATGTTATCTTTCTCGTATTTATTTACGTTACGTATTTGCTTCGATTGATTGAAATGATTATATAATTTTGAAACTAATTAAATAAAAAATGCATAGATCATTTAAATTCTCTATCAAACAGTACATATATCTTTAAAAAAATTTTTTTTTCAGTAAATAATTTCTTTCAACAAATTTCGTCTTTCAAATAACTTGTAAGTAATTTAGTTTATATACAAAAATTTATTATGCAAATGTAGAGAATCAAAACAGTTTTATATTGAAGTTTCTAAATGTGGATTCATTATTTCTCCATGAACAATCGGAAAATAAATTATCTTTGAACATATTCATCATGAAAAAAAAACGGTCATTTTCGTTGAGGTAAATTCATATCCGATATAGATGGCAATGTTATATTCAAGTAACAAAATATTTGTTTCATATCAAATACAGAATTGCTATGATTTTATCGCTTTCTTGAACAGTTTCATTCTTCTCTTAAATAATAAAGTCTTCTTTTGTATAGATTATTAATTACAGTCAACAATCATTAGTTATCTTTTAAACATGCATCGATAAATTTGTCAGTATCGATCCATTTCAATAATATTTATTGCTATTGATAGACTTACGATTTGTTCAAGATAGGGACGTGGTAGTAGAGAAAATGGAGTCTCATGAGGAAAAGCGATTTGATGTTGTTTCATCATTCTTAAATTTCGTTTTTGGCAGCTTGCTAATTTTTTTTATCGTATCATCCTGCTAATTCATTCTCTTTTATTTCAAATCAATTTACCAATAAAACAATTGTACGGAAAGTTTTCAAAACCTAAAAAAATTAAAATTTTGAATGATATGCCTTTCAAAAAACCGACTTACATCCGTTATGAAAAAAATATCTGTAATATTGTTAAACCCGGAAAAAATAACGGATACTAATATCCTCAATATGTATAAAATGAAAAAAAAAAAAAAAACGTATTATCATTTCAAATGTAAACACTTTTAAATACAAAACATGAAAGATATTTTTATACCACAAAGCACTGATCAATCAAAGTATTCTATATCTAAACAAGGATTATGTTATAAAACTAGTTTTTAAGTGAATGAATTTGAAGAAATCAATATTCATTTTTATTTCCGTTTTCAAAAAGTACTAAAAATGTTGCTAGAAATGATCAAACTACGAAAATTATATTTTTATCTCTTCAAATTTAATTCACGTGATAACAAGTTTTTACTGTAGTTGTTGTACAAAATACAAAATTTTTCGAGTAAATTTTATATTTCACATTGATAAAGATTGTCCGTTTCATCGAATTAACGGAAAATATCAACGAAAATAAACATGTAACTTGTACTTACTAAATAGGAATCAGAAGCTGATATCGTTATGGCGGTTGTACAAATTAAAATGTAATTCAACAGATGCATAAAATTTGATTACTGATACACATTTAGAATGGACTATTCAGTTTGTTGATGAACTGAACATATAAAAATTGATAACTATTTAAAGCAATCACCCATATAACAGACCACTTCAGACTAAAATGAAAGTAAGGGTCAAAAAACTAGAGTATTCGACAGGATTAAGACTAAGAATAATTATTCAAACTGTATCGAACGTATTAAAATTTATTTATTGTTGAGTTAATGTTTCTGTATGATCTTATTGATTATTCTACAAATTTATTGCAGTTAAATTAATTCCTTAAGAACAGGAAAAAATAAAGACAATGTTAGTATGAATGATATATGTAGTCTCGAAGATCTCCTCATACAACGGACGTAGTTAAATGACAACCAATGACACTGTACCAAATTATTAAGAGCGGTGCGTAGATAACTAACTTGAAACAATGTGCAGGTGATTAGTCATTGTACGGTAAATAAGCGTGTATAGGGATTCCTCTTATGGTCTCGTGAAACCCGTATCTCTGTCTCGTGTAAATCGTTAATTTATTTATGATTGGAATAAAATGTTGATTAAATGAGAGGTTTTTTTTCCAATACAATAGACCAAACAGCTAGGTAAATCACAGGGTCACCCAAGGCTTTTAAGGCAGAAGTATTAATACATATGTTCAAAGAGAAAAAAAAAACAAGAGAACAATATATACATGATAGAAGAAAAAAAAAGTAGGGTAAATCAGATATACAATAGTTCATTATTCATAAGCAGCAAGACATGATATATAAGAAAAATATACAAAAAGAAAAAGATATAAGATATTACATAATATATATGATAATATACTCAGCTCACCGGGTATCAGCAAACCTGTGCTCAACTAACGTCTTAAAAACCAGTTGTATATAGCTCCCAGATGAGCAGTGAAAGAAGTCAATTTTATCAGCCTATTCACACAAGGAATTAACTATCGAGGAAAGGCGAAAGAGAGGAGACGAACGTTCAAGTCTGGATAGAGCTAAGGGTACATGGAGCGGACTCCGATCACGAGTATACAACGGCTGAGCGTGAAACATCAATAAGGCAAGAATGTCTCGGCAATCAATCAGGCCATTGCATACTCGAAGAGCAAATCTAAAGTCAGCAACCCTTCTACGTTCACATAGAGTCAGAGAACCCCCTCTGGTGCAAAGGTCAAATAAGTCGGTACCCCTAGTCGTGTGAGAACCCGTTACCTCCCACACCAGAAATTTAAGAAAGTAGCGCCGGACTTTTTCAATCTCGTTAGAGAGCTCAAGGGAGATAGGAGACCAGACTGAAGAAGCATACACAAGCTTCGATCTAACATAAACTAAGTAAAGGGCTTTAACCGCCACAGGGTTTGAAAATTGCTTGGAGATCCGAATAACAAAGCCCAATGTTCTTCAAGCAGAGGTGATAATGTTATTAATGTGGTATGCAAAAGTTAGCTTACTATCAAACAGTACACCAAGATCACGCTGACAACTGGAACGAGGTAACTCTACTTCACCAATATGATAAGAGTGAATAAAAAGGTCCTTTCTAGAGTACGACACAATCTTACATTTTTTGACATTGAGGTCTAAGTTATTGAACGCGCACCACGAAGCCAAGTTTCCCAGGTTTTGCTGCAAACACAGCGCCTCAGTTGCATGATTTACCCTGGCAAAGATCTTAGCATCATCAGCATAGAGGTTTACATGGCAATTAATAATGTCTGGAAGGTCGTTGATAAAAATGATAAAAAGAAGTGGGCCCAGATTAGACCTCTGAGGGACCCCAGACGTGGAACAGAAAGACCTCGAATAAAAGCCAGAGTAAAACACATAGTTGCTCCTGTTCCCGAGGTAAGAGGCAAGCAAAAATAACAATCTCGAAGGAATACCCAACGAGGCGAGTTTCTCAATTAATATAGTGTGACTGACTCTGTCAAAAACCTTAGAGAAGTCAGTATAAATGACATCAACTTGATTACCCACAGATATAGTTTGGTTAATAAACTGAGTAATAGAAACCAGACTGGTGATTGTAGAGCGTCTCGGCAGGAACCCATGTTGAGAGGGAGTAACTACAGGTTTGAAAAAATGAAACACAAGTTCAAACCGGTACTTCTCAAACACTTTTGCAAATGCACACAGAACAGAGATAGGCCGAGAGTCAGTGATGAGAGTGGAATTATTAGACTTGGGTATTGGCCAAACTTTTGCTTGCTTCCACACAGAAGGAAATGTACCATGCATGATTGCAGATTGAAAAATGAGTAAAAGAGGGGAAGCAAACCCATCAGCACAATCCCAAACTACACAGCATGGAATATTGTTAATTCCTGCTGATCATTTTTTAAGAAGGCTCTTACAATGCTGAAGTGGTCTGTTATATGGGTGATTGCTTTAAATAGTGATCAATTTTTATATGTTCAGTTCATCAACAAACTGAATAGTCCATTCTAAATGTGTATCAGTAATCAAATTTTATGCATCTGTTGAATTACATTTTAATTTGTACAACCGCCATAACGATATCAGCTTCTGATTCCTATTTAGTAAGTACAAGTTACATGTTTATTTTCGTTGATATTTTCCGTTAATTCGATGAAACGGACAATCTTTATCAATGTGAAATATAAAATTTACTCGAAAAATTTTGTATTTTGTACAACAACTACAGTAAAAACTTGTTATCACGTGAATTAAATTTGAAGAGATAAAAATATAATTTTCGTAGTTTGATCATTTCTAGCAACATTTTTAGTACTTTTTGAAAACGGAAATAAAAATGAATATTGATTTCTTCAAATTCATTCACTTAAAAACTAGTTTCATAACATAAACTAAATTACTCACAAACTGTCACTACATAACTGTTATCTCTACGTCTTAAAGATTACATTGCTTTTTTTACTTACGTCTCAGAATTTAATTTTTTCTATATATACTAATTTTTATGATATTATTATTGGAATAAGTGGAGCTATCATTTAACAGAAAGATGAGGCCAGTGATGTTTTTCTTTACATGACATTTTAGGTTACAATCAAACATGATTGTGGTGTCATAATTTATTAAAAAGACATCTTTAAGATTACTCCTTTTCAGCCTACACCTAGTGCAATAGCTAGGATGGAGTAAGAGGTTGTTGTATAAGGATTTTTTTTATATTCCTCTTAATTAAATTTTGATCACAATTAATTATTCAAAATAATTTTTATCATAAACAATTTAACACGTCTTAAGGTTTTGATTGTTAAAACTAAAGTGTAACTTAAAGAACATTTTTGGTTGTTGCTAGCAGATAGCAACATCCCTTCTTTTCATTATTAATTGGATAATTAATTTTGATTTGTTAAAATAAAATCGATAATTCTTTCTTTTTATTGCTTTTAAATTGTAATTAAATATTTTTGCGAACAATGCTTCTGACAACGTTTTATATTTCTTAAAATACTCAATTACATTGGAAGCATTGTCAAACCAAATAAAAATCAATAAAATGTTATTAAGAAATATTTCTTTAAATAATTAATAATTATTAATAATAAATTTTACATCTTTTTCTTAATTTTTCTTTTTAAATTTAAAACGTATGGGCGCGTAGTGCTACATGACGTGACACCCCCACACGTGGGCGATTGTCACACATGAAAATGATGTTGACAAGATATTGCAGTCATTAAAAATTGAATTTATTTTATTATTTTATTTCTTATTTATTTATTAATTTTTTCAAAAGTATTTATGTCTCTTTTTTTTTTTTTTATTTTCTGAAACTTATATTGAATATTATAATGTAGGATAAAATAATCAGAACTTTCCTTTTTTTTTTAAATTTAAAACAATGAATATATTTATTGATTAATTATATATATATATATATAAGTATGGATTAATGTATGTAGTTTTATTTTGTATTTATTTCTAAACAAAAATTTATAATTGATATTTCAATTCGGTACTTTCATTCTTCATTTTCTCTTAAAGATTCTTCATGAGTAAGAAATTCTGCGCTACACTCATAGCATTCTTCACAAGATTTAATATTTAAAATTCTCTTTCCACATTCATCACACCGTTCATTCGGTGTACGGGTAATAATATGAAAGTTTTTATAAACTCTATAATTACATCTTTCTTCAGTTACAATTTGTAACTGTAAGTAGCATCTTGTACACAAAATTTTATCACTCCAATTCTCAATTATTTGGACGAAAATTCTCACAACTTTTTCTCTCAATTTCACACACTTGTAATCGTTAAGCTCTTCGAAAAATTCGGGTTGATCTTTTATATTCATTCCTCTCACAGCATCCAAAGTTACTTCATCGCAGTCAAAATGATTAGGACAAACTAAATCCATCTATAAAAATTTCAAAATACCTAGTATTTCTTTTTTTTATATATATGCATATATTGAATTATTTATACCAAATAAGAATTTGAGTAACAATTTTTACTGTAATTGTGTGTAATATTATTCACTTTGAAAATAATAAAATGTCACAACTGGACTTGAGTAAATCGTTTGATTGAATGAATCACTTATAAATTTTAATATAAGTTGTTACCTATCGAAATAAGTTTTTAGACATCAACGGGGTATAGAAGAGAGTTAAACATATGTTACAGAATACCTGTCATTTGAAACTTCCCTTGATAACGCGCGAATCGAACGTCCTTGATGCGCTCCAAAGGAAAAATATATGTAGTAATATTTAATGTATTTGAAACTCATAATTTATTTATAATTAATATGATATTAATAATAAATATAAGTATAATTGATATGATAATAGAATGAGGATTGAATGTGAACTAAGATATTAATTTAGTTAATTAATTTATTTTATTTTTTTTATCATATTTTTTTTGATATTTTAAATCAATAATATACTATGAATTAACTATTTAATTTATTAAATATATTCATTTTATGAGAAATTTAATTATAAAAATAATATAATAGTATTTCATCTAAAATGATTCATTCAAACTTTAGCGCCTATAGGGACGTATCAACGATCCTTCTTCCCCCTCACTTAAATCAATTGAAAGAGGTGTGAGCGAAGGAAATTGGCTATTCTTCCGGAATAAAATTCAAAAACTTATTTGAAAATAATATTTGGATAATTATTATTATTTTTTTTTATTTTTAGTTATTTTTGAATTTTTTAATGTATTTTGAAATTTTTATTATATTTATACATTCATGTTTTTCTAACATTTTTCAAGTATTTCATTAAATTTAATGTATCTAAATTACTATTAAAATTACATTGTTTTTTTCTTTTCATTAGACTATTCGTCCCGTCTCCCCTGCGCTGAGCCTCTGGCGCCTATCCGGACCAACCTGTCAGCTTCGGTGTTGCTGCGTATACCACAGTTACTTGGCACCTTTAGCAGCTTGATTTCATTGCGGCTTGCCGCTTGTTGTAGAACCCTTCTGCAGTTGTCCACGAGTTTAGAGCAAGTAGCTACCCGCGAAAGAGCCGTTAAGGCAGCATAGCTGCCACTGCAGATATAGATATGCTGCCTCTTACATTCCCTTCTGACAATAATCATTGGGCAGATCAGAATTGCGAAAACTTCTGCCTGGAAAACGGAGGCATCCCGGCCCAAGGTGTAGGATTCCTCCACCCTTGGTCCACTGCACCATATTCCGGCTTCCGTTACTCCCCCTTTGGTTTTCACCTCATCCACGTACCAAACAGGCCCCTTCAGAGTAAGCGATTCCTTGCCCTCCGCCATGCAGGTCCGTCTGTCCATGAAAAGGACCTCATACCCAGGTGAGAACTCGAGCTTACTAGAGCAGCGGTCGATCCTCTTGTCATTGAGTCCCGTGGGGTCCTCTAAGGCCAAAATTTCTGTATGCCCTGCCCGAAAGCTCGTCCACTGTCTATTATCCTTCAGGCGGATGGCCGCCCGCTTTGCCAACGCCTCCATCATTATATCCGGTGGAGGGATGTTCAGTAGGCAGCCCATGGCCAGGGTCGGGGTCATCCTCAACACCCCCGTTATGCCCAGTAGCGCCGCCCAATAGACTTTATTTAATTTCCTTCTGCAGGCGTCCCTCCGAACGGAGGCGTATGTTAATTAGGGTATGACGATAGCTGTATACAGCCATTTTATTATTTTCGGCTTCAAACCCCATATGGTGCTGAACATTTTTCTGCAGGTCCAGAAGGTGGCCGTAGCATTCTTAACCTGCCTGCCCACGTGCGCCCCCCATCGGAGTTTCCCATCAAGGGTCACTCCCAGGTAGCGCACCGTTCCCGAACAACCTTGAAGGTCCCTACCACCGGTGCCTGTCTCTTCACCGGGGAGGGCTGTTTTCCCTCCGCTGCCTTTGACGCCTCGTAGAAACGAGCCCTGCCTAGGCCGCAGTAGGGATTCATCCCCAAAGGTTTGTATGCAGTCCATCGTTCTGACCTTCGAGCCTTTTTAAGATTACCGCCGCATCCACCGGTGGCCCGGGAAACGTCGCGGTAACCCTAGTAAGCCTAGCAATTTTCTCCCTCTCGTGAACCTCGAGGGTTACTCCTTCCAAGACCTTGATGGAGGGGACCGTCTCCTTGAGCCAAGTGGCTGCCCGTTCATGAGGACAGTGAATCCACAAAATCCCTCTGTCGAGATTATGACCCTCGAATCCCAAGACCTTACCATTTCTGATGGCATCGTCTAGGGACCGAAGGAGTCCCGCCAGCACTGCCTCTCCCTGCTGCCTGTTGAGGGTCACAGAGGGGTAGAGGTCCGGCATGATGGCCACTCTCTTACCCCCTGCAGCCGCGTCAGCGGAGCTGCTGGGTCCAGGCGCTGTGTGCCTTCTTCGCTCGACATTTTGCATCGGAGGAGGGGGGGGGGGTCCTCTGACCTTTGCCTTTTGGTGTTACCCAAGGTGCCGGTAGAGGACCCCGATTTGGTGGAGTTGGTGTCCCCGGTATCGACCTTAGAGGTCATCCCGATTTCACGGAAGGTAACCTCGCCTCCTGAGATCCCACCGGTTACCACAGGGGTTGCTAGTATCATCGGCGTCGGTCGAGCCTCCGCTCCGACTGCGCCGTCCCTAGATTCCTCCAAGTCCAGCCGCTTAGCCTTCTGCCTCCTCCTTCTCTCTGCCCCGCAAAGCTTGTGCTTCCTTGGGCGTCGAGGTGAATCAGGTTTTTCGGCCTCTTTCCCCTGATTCTCCTCGCCGATAACAGGTCGTCCCTGACTAGGCAGCTCAGCTTGCGCCTCGCCGTCCCTGCCGGTCCATCCTACCTCGGCATCTGCAAGTCCTGTCTCCCCGTTGGAGGGAACAGGACCTCCACTACTTCGAATGTCAGTAAGGTCATCCATTCGATTCCCACGAGTAATGAAGAAATAAGGTCCACCTGTGCAGAGCCTCTTGCCCAGGTGAGGCTAGCTACAATGGGGGGTTGCCTGGTGCCCCTAGAGCATCGTTTGCGACACAGTGTCCCAGTGCCATTCAGTCTTCAGCACGATGGCTTACACCTTGACTTGGGGAGTTGGTCCACGGTGCCTCTAAAAATGCATACGCACTCAAGCTGCACTTGCCAGCAGCTTTCCTCGTGTTCGTCCTCGCTACGCCTCGCGGCCCCAGAAGCTACCACTCGGTACTACCCGGACAATGCTCCTATCCGCCACCTAGAGACGCGCCCGGTCGGTGCTGAACCAATGTTCCACTCTCACAATAACTGAATAATCTTTTTTGTTCATCTGATAATGTTTAATAACACTCAATGCATAGAAGTCGATTATTATAATGATCAACATAAATTTCTTCTTGTTTTTCATCTATTTTTAAACATGATGCTGTAATTAAACTTGCATAAAATTCATGTTTCTTCCAGGAATCCTTGTATAAGAAATCCCATATAATAGATCCAATTCTTCTTGTTGTTGCATATTTTTTAATACACTATCAGGAATCCATCTGTAAAATTTTTGATTATTGAAAAATTTTAATCAATAATAATGATTTACATTTGTTAGTAATTTGAAAATTTATTCAGCCATATTGAATACGCTGACAGATTTATGTTGCAATTCTGAGTGATTCGGTTTTATTAAATTTATTTCTGTTTCATCTAATTTTAAATAAATTCTTCTTTTATTATTTTCAGATTGTTGAAATTTATTTTGATCGATTCTTAAAGATTCTCTTTCTTGATCTTGATGATAAAAAGTAGTTGCTTGATTTTCGCTTTCTTCTAATTTTGGATAACAAATTTGTGGTTGATTTTGTTGATACATAATTTGTTGAAATTCATAAGGAACTGCTGGTGAATTAATTTGAACTTGAGGTTGATCTATGATAACCTCAATTTTCGAATTATCATTTTCATTATTATTAGAATTATTTTTTTCTGTTTTATCATTCGGATTAATATTATTACAATTATTATTTTTATTTTGAGCTTTATGAAAAATAAAATGAGTACATGCGTCCCAAAAAGATAATAAAAGATAACATGAGCAACCATAAACATTTTTTATAGAATATCCATGAATAATTGTATTAAAAACTAATTTGATCAAACGGATGATAGTAAATATACCAAGAAGTCTTGCACTTATCGTTCCGAAAGCCACAAACTTCCCCCAAGTTTTTTTTCATGTTGATTCTGCAAGTTTTTCTAATGAATTTTGATCCAATAAATTATACATTGATTCTCCTTGATTGATTGTTTTTTTTCCAGATGGACACGTGCAATGTTATTTAATATTGCTGATTTTTCTAAGGGAGACATGATTCTATCGCTTAATTTTTCTGAATTTTGTTGAGAATGAATACCACTTGTAGCTAAAGATCTTGATTGAACATATTTCCATGTCGATTTTGTTAAGGGTTTAGAAATATTTGGTGGGACAACTTCGATAGGTCCAGGTGAAAATCTGTACTAAACTCCATTGAGATTAAAAATAGGCAAATATTGAAAATCACAAGTAATTTAAATTCCTTTTCTCACTAAAATGTGGGTCTTGGGTTTCAAGAAACGACTTGAGTTTCCTTTGACGACTGATAATTCTTGATAACATTCTTCTCTTGGGTATACCGACACATCTACGGCTAAACATTTAATTATTGTTACAGTTTCGCCTGCTAACTTCATATTCATTGAATTGACAATCATCGTGTAAAATGTATTCCCAAAAAGTACATTTTCCTTCATAATCTAAACACTAAAAATTTTTTAAATGACAAGTTATTGCTGATCTTAAATGAATTTTATTTGATTCTAATTTAATTTCTGCAGAATATTCTTGTAAAGTAATTTTAATTATTCCTTGAACTATTACATTAGCCCAATTTCCATAA
The DNA here is from genome assembly GCA_028641665.1 of Chelonus formosanus. Lineage (NCBI taxonomy): Eukaryota > Metazoa > Arthropoda > Insecta > Hymenoptera > Braconidae > Chelonus > Chelonus formosanus. Next base: position 13,532,115 of record CM054002.1, read on the forward strand.
ATATCAGAATAATATTCTTCAAAACATTATTCCCGATACTTTCAGCAAGTGTTACACTTTTTGTGGTTGTATCATTAATTTTTAAATCAGTTAAAAATATTTTTCCAAGATATAAAGAACCTGTTTTATGAATTTCAGAACATTTTTCTTCAGAAATTTCGTACAAATATTCATCAAACCCGTTATTTACAATTGAAATATGAGAATGCATTCCACAATGAGAAACTGTCCGTAAAATTTCAATTTTACATTGTATTAAAATAAATCGTGAATTGTTAATATATATTTATTTCCTTTTTTAGTCTTTTGTTTTGCTCCTACAATATCTAAAGCAATTTTTATATTACAAGTAGCTGGGGTATCTGTAATAACCATTGATTCTTTATTTTTTTTACGAACAAATTTCTTTAATTGGCATTCTAAACATTGTTGAATTCGTCTTTGTATATCTACTTTTAAATTTTTCCAATAATAATTTCTTTTTATTCTTTGATAAGTTTTAGTTACACCATGATGACCTCCTATAGATAATTTATGCATTTCGAAAAATATTACATCTCTTTTATCTTCCGGAACATAAATAATTGTACCTAAACAAATGAATACTTTAATATTTGTTTGATCAAAAATATCTTTTAATTCTGTAACAATATCATACCATGAAATATTTTCAATATTATTATTCTTAGCAAAACAAATTGATTTTAATTTTAATCGAATTAATTCATTTTTAGATTATGAAATACTTCTTCTATATTTTCTATCAAAATTATTGTCGATTCTTTTTCTTTATATCTAATTGGTAAGGCAAAATAATATCTATTATTTACTCGTTTAAATGATACCATAGCTAATTGTAAATCATTTATTTCTGGTAATTTATTTATTTCTTTCCATTTTAAACTTACTACATCTAATGGTTCTTCTGTTAAATCAACAAAATAAGCTAAATTATCTTTTTTAAAATGAAAATAATCTCTTATGTCAATTACATTTTTAGTGTTTCCTTTAAATAAATTTTCCTCATCGTCACTAATATTTTTATTAAACTGTTCATCGTCAATTTCATTGTTATTATTATTATCATCGTGATTTTGATCATTATTATCATTTATTAAATCTTCTATATTATCATCTGAACTACATGTTGATAAGGAAAAATTTTCATCTTCATCAAATTTTTCGTCATGATTTTTCCTAATTGATTTTGCTTTCTTTTTTCTTGGTTGTCTTTTAGGTTGTTCTTCAAAAATATCTTCATCATTTTTTTCAGGTAAAATTTTCTTTGGTCTTCCTCTTTTCCTTTTTTAAGGTTTTTCATGAATTTCAGCAGTTGTTTCAATAATTTCATGAGGTTCATTAATATGACAATCAGTATCTTGATTATAATTTATTTGTTTATTAACTGTTTCTAATTTTTCTTCTGATTTTTCTTTATTTTTTTGAGTTTGTAATCTTGTAGTTACTTTAACATGTTGTTCATCCTTTTGAACTGGATTTCTTAATAATGCATCAGCATTACAATTAATTTTTCCTGGTTTATAGAAAACATCATATTCATATTCTGATAATTTTAATCTCCATTTTTAAACTCGCGCATTAACATCTTTTGCACTTTTGAACCAAACTAAAGGTTTACGATCTGTTACAAGTAAAAATTTTCTTCCATAAACATAAGGTCTCAATGTTTTAACACTAAAAACAATAGTTAAAGCTTCTTTTTCATAAGTATCATATCCAATTTCTGAATCGTCTAAAACACTTGATGCATAAGCGACTGGTAAATCTTGACTAATTTTTTCTTGTGAAAAAACACCTCCAATAGCATATCCTGATACGTCAGTGGTAATAATAAAAGGTTTAGTAAAATCTGGAGTAATTAACGCAGGTAGGGTAAATAAATTTTCTCTTAATAAATTAAATGAATTTTCATTTTCTTGAGTCTTAATAAATCTTCTATAATAATTTGTAAATCCTAAAAATTGTCGAACTTTCTTTTGAGTAATTGGTTTTGGAAAATTTTTAGCTGCTTCAACTTTTTTAGGATCTAGTTTAAATAATTTTGACTAATTAAATGTTCTAAATAACAAACGTCTCCATTTAAGAAAAGGCCATATTGGACTATTATAAAGAGAAACTGAAAATATGGCAATTATATTATCAAGTAAATCTTGTCTTTGTTTAGTAACTTCTTTAATTAAAATATGTGGAATTCTATGATTTTTAATATAAATAGGATTATCATCAATAGTTCTTATTTTATGTTCAACTTTATTTATATTAAGTAATGGTTCATGTTTTAAACGAAATTTTAATGAATGTTTATTTATTATTTTATCAACAACTTCTTTTCCTGTTTCATTCAAATAATCTGTATTTAATACTTCTTTAACTTCTGAAATTCTTTCTGGAGTATCTTAAATAACAATTTTATCATTTTTATTATTATTATCATTATTTATGATTTTATCATTTATTATTTCATTATTTATTAACACGTTTTCATTTTCAATCATTTTATTTGAGTTATTTTCTTTTTTATTATTTATTTCTCCAATAATAACAGAATTATTCTGACAAGTTTTAGGTAATTGATAAAAATGATTTGAAAGCAATGTAGAATCTTCAAAATGATACTCATATCCATCCAATATAAGATTTGAATCGGAATCTAGCTGAAGATTTTCATCGTCTTCATCCTGATCCATAAAAGAATTAAAATTAGGAATTTTGATCATTTAATTGTATTGCGAGAACTTTTGTTAGTTTTTTATTACTTTTCTTATTAGATGATTCATCTCCTGATTCATATAATTCATTTCAAAAAGATAATTGACCTTCTACTTGAATTGCTGCATTAATATTTTGCTGATAAGTTTGTTATCTTTTAGACATACGTTGTTCTATTTCCGGTCTAAGACGTTTTAAAAAAGTTTCTGCAATCTTTTTCCCGATTTGTGCTTGATAAGCATCATATTCTTGATTAGTGTAATCTAATCCATAAAGTTTAAGTAACGATTGACCTATCTTATTCAATCTATCAATAAATTTCAATACTGATTCATTTCTTTTCTGATAAATTTTTCCTAATTCTCCTAATAAATCAATTTCTGATTTTGACGGTGTAAAAATACCTCGCAAATGATCATAAAATTCTTTTTTATTTGTTATTGTTCTTCCAATAAAAGATTCTCTCAAATCACCTGTTAATTTTCGTTTTAAAAGTCTAATTAAACATGTTTCTGCTTCTTTTGGGGTAGAACTAAATTCTTTACTACAACAATTTATAAATTCAGTGAGAGTAATATTCTCACCATCAAATTCTGGTACAATTAAGAGTGCTTCTTTTAAAGTTATATATTGATTATTTGATAGTACCATGTTACACGGATTAATCGATATTGGCCTTGACTGATTTCTTGTATTGTCCGAATTGTTACTACGTAAATTTTCTGGAGTATTATTGCTGATATTAAATACTTGACCCGTATTATTACCTACGATCGAATAATTTATTGATTCCTCTTGAATTGTACGGGAATATAATGATTCATCAGAACTTTCAAAATTTATGTTATCTATGTGTTGTATCACTTCTTCCGCGCTTCTATTCAGCAAAGTTTCAATATTAGTTAAAAGTGTATCTGTTGAATCAGATATTTCAATCATTTCAGTTCTATGTATTTCATATGGCAATTTATCTTTGTTAGTACTATGTAAAATATTATCAGCAAATGCAGAATAAGAAAGTGAAATCTCTTTGCTCAATTCTCTCATTGGTTTTCTTGATTGAGGTTTATAGGGATTTTTATTTTTATCTCCTTGTATTACGGCTATTCTATGTATAACTAATTCAATGAAATCTTCTGGATTTTCTTTTGCATGTTTTCGAGTTAAAGGTCTATCATTCGATTCAGACATATCATCATTTAAATATTATTGATAGAAATTTTAATGAAAATTTTGAAAAATGAATTTTGAATTTACTAATTTTGAATTAATCAATAACAAAGCCTCTCGTATCCCGGACGAGCCCCCAAAAATGTGATGTCATAATTTTTTAAAAAGACATCTTTAAGATTACTCCTTTTCAGCCTACACCTAGTGCAACGCTGGAATGGAGTAAGAGGTTGTGGTATTAGGATTTTTTTCTAAATAATAATAATATATTCTTTAAGTTAAAATGAATTAATTAATAGGATAGAATTCATAGGGATATTATCATTTAAATAACAAATAATTAAAAACCAATTAATAATTTATTTAATTTGAAATCAAATATAATTTTGGAATAATACAAATAAAAATATGAGATTCCACTTTCTTTGAGAGTATTTAAATAAATAAAATTAAAACTTACTTCTGATATTTTTATCCAAATAATAATTTAAAAGCCAAATTATATTCTTTTTAATTAAATATAGTTTACAATTAATTATTCAAAATAATTTTTATTATAAACAATTTAACACGTCTTAATGTTTTGATTGTTAAAACTAAAGCGTAACTTGAAGAACATTTTTGGTTGTTGCTAGCAGATAGCAACATTCCTTCTTCTCATTTCTAATTGAATTATTGATTTTGATTGGTTAAAATAAAATCAATAATCCTTTCTTTTTATTGCTTTTAAATTGTAATTAAATATTTTTGCGAACAATGCTTCTGACAACGTTTTATATTTCTTAAAATACTAAATTACATTGGAAGCATTGTCAAACCAAATAAAAATCAATAAAATGTTATTGAGAAATATTTCTTTAAATAATTAATAATTATTGATAATAAATTTTACATCTATTTCTTAATTTGTCTTTTTGAATTTAAAACGTATGGGCGCGTAGTGCCACATGACGTGACAATAATCATATTATTTTTTACATTGTTTATTATTTTATTTTTATATTATTCGTTTTTTATATTAATTTTTATTATATTATTATTGATAAAAAAAAAGTGTAAAAGTAATTATGATAGTGCTCATAATAATGATAGGAGATACAAGAATGATATTGATTGTAATATAATTATCACTAATAGTTCTAATAATTTTAATGACCTTGATGTGTATGATGTCAATGAGGTCAAAAAAAAGATCGATGATAATCATGATAATAATACAAATTTGGAAGAGGGCGACGACATTACTCATGATGGTAATAATGATGATGATGATGATGATGATATTGAAAATGTAGCAAAAAAGTACTAGCTTCTTTACGGTTAATCGAATTAGTAAATTGAATTCGCCACTCCATCTCAAACTACAAGTCACTGCAAAAAATGACTTTATAACGACGATCGCTCTTTCATTAAGATACAGACTGTCGCACAAAGGAATGTTACAAATGTTACATTGTACTAAAGAACTCAATGAGAAAAATTATCTACCGATTTCGAAAACTGCATTACAGAAAGTATCAAATTGAAATGATTCAAGTATTCAAAAGCATTGTCAGTATGGTTCATGCGAGTTAAATTAAAGTAAATTAAATTTAGATTTTGTTTGCAATTAAAACTGATTTCACAAATTAGACAGCTATTTAATACTTCAAAAATTTATCAATGTTTAAAATATCGATTCAAACGCGGTAAACGACAAACTCGTATATTAAGGGACATATATGATGGCGATAAGTATAGCAACTTATGTTCTCCTGAAAATTTTTTAGAAGGTAAATGTAACTTTTCCTTAACATTTAACACTGATGAATCGTAAGCCAATCAGCCAAATCTTCGAAAACAAGTGTGTGGCCTATTTTTGTCCAAGCCATGAATAATTACTGACAACTATTCATTGAAAAAGTAAATGAACTGTATAATGTGGGACTACAATGAATGCCTTCACCAAAAAAGCTGCTTGTATCTAAATTTGTTGTAATCATGTGCTGTGTAGATTCTCCGGCACGCGCTGCGATTTACCGCACAAAATGGTGAAGATTCATGTTTACACTGTATTGCTTCTGGTGAAAAATGCAATCAAAAATATATATTTCCATATTTTTATTTCAATAAGGATCGAAGAACTCCAGAACAAATTTCAAATGCTACGAAAAAAGCTTACGAAAGAACACGAAATCGTCGAAGGTTTCAAAAAAAATTTCATCATTGACAGCATTACCTCTTTTTTATTTACGTCGATGAGTAGTAATTGAAGCTATACATGTCGTTTATTTGAGAGTAGTCAAACAGCATACTCGCATTTTATTGCAATCAACAAAAATCCATATTATAGTGGAAATCCCAATAGACTTTACTTGACTGACGACTGCCTATTGAAAGTTAAACCAACGTCTCAAAGATCAAGATCACCACGTCCCATAAAAACGTGGACGAATTGGAAAGCTTCAGAACGGATAAAATTGGTTAGGATATGCTCCCTCATGTCTACAATGCATTTTTCACATAAAATACTTTAACACTTTGCTCCTCTTTCTGAGGCGATTAATTGCCTCAATAATGATACGATAACTCATAAACAATTCGAGCGTGCTACAAAATTATTGGATAAATTTGCTAGACTGTTTGAAAAATATTTTGGTCGTCGAAATATGTCATTTAATTTGCACGTAATGACGCATATAACAAAGACTGTCGGAGATTGGGGCCCCATTCGGGCATATTCTGCATTTCTATTTGAATCATGGAATAAAAAAAAAAACTATTTCGAACGTTAACAATGACTTATTAACAATAGTCGAGCTTATCAGAACAGTTTTAAACAAACTAGAGCTTGAACAGAGCTTAGAGCAATTTATACAGAGCAGATTTAACAGAGCGTTGAACGAGCACGTGCATGAGCGCGGTACATGAGCGTTAATGGCTGCAAACACGTTGTAGCCGGCGTCGGTAGACCTAGCGTGATAGTAGGCCCACTATCATTGGCCAGGTTGGAGAAGAACAGCGATGATTCGTTGAGTGCTGTAAAAAGAGCTAGGATAGGGCAAGCGGAGCGGGTGAGCTCGACGGAGCACGAGCTGGGACGAGAGCTGACAGGTTGCGGTTCAGCTTACGCAACAAAAATTTTATTGAGGTTAAATGAATAAAAATAATTATTTCTAAGTCGGATTTTCCTATTGAGGTCTATTCATCGCCTATTGGATGTTAAGAGAGTCAAAACTATTAAATAATGTAGAATTCCAATGAGGTTTAAAAATTAATAAAAATAATTCCAAAGTCGTATTATCCTATTTGATTAGTTAGTTTCGTATTCGAATGTCTTACCTTATTCCCCATAGAAGCTCTTCGTTTCCTATAGAATTGCTGACTACCTTTTAGAATTATCATAATCCTATTAAGTCGTGTAAATTGGAATGTTCTAAATCCTATAGGTTTTACGATGACCGTTTTCGTACCTGTTCAGATTTGTATAATCCTATTGAACTTTTTCTGGGTAGCAAAAATTTCTCAACTTTCCCTATTCACATATGATGTTTCCTATTTAAATTCTGAAAAAGCCTATAGAATTTACCTTTTTCTAATAGGAATGTTTCAGCAGGGATAGTAGAGCGGTTGTGGCGGTCATTGTATACTAGACTGCAGTCAAGTTAGAATCATCGTGGTTCGAACATGGATGGTGACCGCCAAGGAACACCATCAAAAATATCCGTTGAAAATATTTAGTGGTGGTTGATAATAATTTGTACAATATACTCGGAATCAATACAATATCATTTATTACGCGATTCTTCCTCTATCATAACTACATAGTTGTCGATATATTTAAAAATGAATTTTTTCATTAATTGGTTCCTTTTATAAACGGTTGAAAAATGATTTTTATACAGTTTAGAAACCGTATTAAAATGGTTTCAAAAATTACGTAAGAGTGCTCATAAACTTATGAAGAAAAATGTTAAAAAAAGTGACTCAAAGTATTTTTGTTTTATCTGGATTCGAACTAGCGACCCTTAGAATCCTAAGTCCAACACGTTGCCATAGCGCCATTTAAACTTTAAGAATAATGTTGTTACATTTTATTTTCAAGTTTTACATTAGACTGTATATATGAAAAAAGGAGGAAATGATACCAAATTGAAACAAGCAGCGAAAAACAGATGAAGATGAGGACAAAATCAGATACATCGACGTTTAAGAGAGAATAACAGAAGCAGATCCACAATCAAAGAAAAAATTCGACTAATTCCGGAGAAAAACAGGTAAAATCATCAAATTTGGACATAAAATAGATAAAATTTTTTGGAAAAAAACTTAAAATTTCTGAAACAATGCCAAATTATTTCGAATATATAAATTGTCAAATCATGTCACAAAAAACTTATTTTACCAATTATTGATGAAATAAAATTATTTTGAAATCGTCTTCTTTATTCGTAATGAAATGCTCGAACCTGAATTTAAAACTATTTTATGCAACAAAATTTTATTTTGCAGAACGTGTTAAACTTGGAATAATTTGGAATTGCTTTAGAAGTTTTTTTTTTTCCAAAAAATTTTATCCATTTTATGTCTAAATTTGATGATTTTACCGGTTTTACTCGGAAATTAGTCGAATTTTTTCTTTCATTGTGGATCTGCTTCTGTTTTTCTCTCTTAAACGTCGATGTATCTGATTTTGTCCTCATCTTCATCTGTTTTTCGCTGCTTGTTTCAATTTGGTATCATTTCCTCCTTTTTTCATATATACAGTCTAATGTGAGATTTCAGAATAAAATGTAACAACATTATTAACTTCCCATTAGGAAGTTATTGAAATTGGGTAAATTGGTGAAATGTGAATTTTCATCATATCTCCTCGTTTTAAGATATTTGCAAGCATATTGACCAACTTTCAAAATGATTTGTGTGTGTACGTACGTATGTCAGCATTTTTTTCGTTTTCGATATCTCAAGAACGAATTGAGATATCGACTTCAACTAAAATTTATTCGAAAGATGTTGTTGTAAACAAGATCTGAGAGAAGTTTAAAGAAATCCAGTCGAGCCGTTTGTTTTTTATCAAAAAAAAACTAATGGTGAATAAATGAAAAGATCGACTATTTAAAATACTTCCACGCAAAAAAATAACAATCTCATTCGAAAATGAACTTAATATTGACAGAACATTATGGTTCATAACTAAATATGACTTTCAACAATGACACATTGTTTGTAATAATACAAATTTTTATTATCATTATTTCATCTTGCGATTCGTTAAAGAATGTCTGGCCAGGGATCCCAGGGCTCCGACACACCTGGGGCCTGACCAGACGCAATAATCCTGCAAGCACCCGGCTCCCTCAGGTTTGAAGGTGAGCCAGGACTGCAGCTGTTCAGTCATTGATTAAGACGTCTCAGGATTCGGAAAGACCTAAGAATGACCGCTTTCTGCATACGCGCCGCAAGACTCTCAGCCTGACTACGGCAGACTGGTATTGTTCGTAGCTCTGTCAGAAAACGGTCTCACATTTAAACAAATTCAGTCGAGCCGTTCTTTTTCTCTCGTGATAAATCTTGAGAAAGGCCATAGAATGAGACACACACGCGAATAACGGTGATAATTTCTATGATAACTTTGTGATTAGTATTGGCTACTCATATTTTTGATAATATTTTATTTTTAAATAATTGATTAATTCTTTATTGAATGTAGTTTTACATTTTATCCATGCATTTGTACATAATCAATAAATTTACTATTCATGGACTCATTTAGCCTTAATTTGTCAGTTCAAAGGACAACAACGGACACAAAAAATCTTGTTTTCTTGCTCATTATTGAAAATCGTGAAAAAAAATAGACTTGAATATCCTATAGTATCAGGAATATAACAGAAGTTTTTTAGGACAAATTCAGTCTTCACCCAAAAGTCGTAGAACAGGTGAAATTTTTCGACTTAGGAAACTTGGATTAGTTTGTAATTTTTTTGGCAAATTTAATTTATTTTTTTATGATAAAATTGTATTAAAAAGGTCCAAATTTATATCGTTTCGTCACAGGGGCATTAAAATTTAGAACTTCGGCGGCATGCCTCCGGAACTTTTTTTTTTACACGGGTTATCATAAATCATATGCGTCAAATTCGAATATTATAATTATGTGTATTACACTTATTCATAAATTGAAAAAAGCATTCATCAATATTATTAATGAGTATACATTTAATTTGGAAATTTCGAAATTAAAATACAAACTAAAATTTGAATTTCGATTTACAGAAACTGGCATATCATTTGCAGTATTTTAAGTACTGGTGAGAATTTACTTAATTTTGTCAATCGTTTTTTATGCTAAATCGTAACGACTTGTCAACCTATTCCAGTGTTTCAAATGTTGGTTAAGATATATCCATTGTACCAGTAGGATTGATTCATTTTTTACAAAAATTATCTGTGTGGCAGTAAGTTAAACTTCGAAAAAAATTCCAACTTATTGAACTAAAACTGGCTTTTATTTCTGACTCGGAATTCCTCTTGCAATCTTGTGATTTTTTTCCATACATTTTTTTTCAAAAGTTTTTATCGAATTTTTTTACCAGGGTTAACAAAAGAATCGTTTAAAAAGTACAATCTATTTTGAACTTCTTTTTTTCTCAACTCTATTTATCATACATCTGTCAAGACTCCTTTTAGATCTCTTTCATTGTATTATTCTTCAAATGAAATTTGTATGGAGTCAATGTCTACAGTACACTGGAAAAAATCGAAATTATTGGATTTACTACGTATTGTTAATTTTCCCTTTAAGAGTTTACTAGAGGCAGGCGAGGTGCCGTGGCAATATCTTGGAAGTATTCGTGTTATTTCAGAATTTTTTGTATACTCTTAGGACGGTTTTGTATTGAATTTTGTGTTAACGAAACATAAACCTGGACCATTTAGAGGAAGAACGTAATCATAAATGTTCTAACATAGTATTAAGTTATACACAAGATACGGTATCGGTGTTATGTCCGGTTAGAACTGTAATGTCTGAGTGTATTTCAATTATTTTCTATAATTATTTAATATATACATATATTTTTAGAGAAGGTTAAAAATGAAACTCAATGATTGAGGTTAACGATTATTACTCAAGTTTTTTTAAATTTCGTTAAAATAGAAAAGATTTCGGAGAATTTTTGAGGAAATCATCTTTCAGACATTTTATTGCTTTGGAAAACCCACGTGGCGAAAAAGCAATAAAAGTTTAAAAAAAGAGTGCGTGACGAAAGAAGAGCATTAGCTTTCCAAAAAAGGAAAGGACCATGTGAAGGGACTTGTGCGCGCCTAAAGCGAGAGACTTCTGATAATGTCATCCTCGACTGAATAAATACGTCCGATTTGATGCATCAGTCAGTTGTCGGAAAAGCAAGATCGAGATCAGATCATCGTGAAACATCACTCGAAAATTGTAAGTCTTATTTTGTCTTGTATCAATAATTTTGTTGAAGTTAGTAAATTTTTATGCGAAGCCAATATAATTTTTAAAATTGTTAACAACAAATATTTGAATAAATTGGCGAGTTAAAACGAGAATTTTACGCTGACTGGAGCATCAACGGAGGACCAATTAATTTTAATACATTTTTACCTGAGCAAAGGAAATCATCTGTTGGTAACGTTTTAATTGAATTCTTTTAATAATTTTCATTTAATAAACTTTGTTATGGTTTTATATAAATCACACATTTTTACTTTCTCTATCGAAGATTCCCTCATCTCTGTCTATTGGTCGAAAGGCTGGGACTAAAAAGAGGAATTTAAAGTCTCTAAGGTTAAGCATATGTATCTCATATTGACACCTTTAAAGGGCAAAATTACATAACAAAACATTAAAAATTTGAAAATGAATTTAAGGAAAATATTTTAATAATTGCAAATTTTTCATTCTGGTTACTCACTGTATAGAAAGTAAGGTGCATAAGATATCATTGTATTATTAATTCAAATTTATTACATAAAAGAGATGTCAAAATATTTGATAAAATTAATCGAATAAAATAGAAATTTAATACTCAAAGTCAGACATAATATCGGTATGAAAAAGATGTTCAGTTAATTATTCGTGTATTTATGTGTATAACATATGTGACATATTTTTCTATTCATTTATCCATGAAACACATACGAATTCTATCTTGAAGTTGTTCACATTAAAATAAATTAATATAAATGAATAAAAAATTTCGATTACTTGTTCTACGTTTTTTGGTTGATATATGTATAATTTGGCCCACCTATTATTCGGTCTGCCCGTTGATCGGTTTGTCCTCAAGCACGTCCGAGTAGAAATGAAAAAGGGCATGCCCTAACATGATCCGGACCAGGTCAGGGTCTAGTATGGTATAAGGTATTAATATATGGTCCCTATCAGGTACTAAAAAGGAATACCCTGTTACGAAATCCCTTGCCTATCCCAATCCGGACCTGATTTGGCTGCCTTATCATAGCCCTTTCTGGGAACCCCTTATCTATCCCAGTCCGGACCTGATTTGACTGTTAAATTTTAACCCAATAATAAATCCCTTTCCTATTCCAATCCGGTACTGATAAGATTTACCTATTTGAACCGTAATAGGGTAACTGGGATACCAGATCAGGCCTGAATCCGTATCCTGTATTGTTTTTTACTCGTTATTAACTATATATAGTTTACTATATAGTACTAAATATATTATATTAATATATATTTAAATTTTATACCAAGGATGTAACATAATGCAAATTTCACTATTCACCTTTCCGACTAGAAATTAATTCAGGTACTGCAGAGTATGATCAGATCTGGATCCGATATTCCGGAAAAGAAATTCATCCAAATTTATAAAAATATTTTAACCAATTAAATTATTTATAATTTAATATTCATGTAAATATATTATTAGTATCCGTATTTTAAAAAAATATTACATATGTATCTGTTGATATATATGTAATTGTTATAATTTCTCTAACAAGTCGATAGCCGAGCGGGTTAAGGCACCGGTTTAAGTCGCGCAAAAGTAGTGGTCGTAGGTTCGAATTCCCCCAAGTATAATTTCAATTGTTCAATTTTCTGCGGAAATTTCATTAAGTATAATTAATTAGCAATATTTCTCATATAAAAATGATAAGAAAAAAATTATTCAAATATTTTTCGTTTTCAATGAAAAAATCAATATGATAAGGGCTTGGCCAGGGTGCCCTGGTCAGGGCCGTAAAAGGTAGCCTGATCTGGACCGGACCATTTAAAGCGTTACATTTAGGATCCGGACCTGATTAGATTTACCTTCTTGAGCCCTAGTAGGGAAGTTGGGATGCCAGATCCGGACCGGATTCCAACCTGACTTATTTTCTACTCGGGCGGTTGAAATGTGTTACTATACTTATTTACTATAGAAATGTGAATGAAATAAATGTAATACATACAAAAATTCATTAATAAACAATTAGATAAACAATTATAGACTATGGTACTGCTCAAATGTCTGTTTGATATTAAGGAAAAAAAACCAAACATAAAAACGAACGATTCATAAGACGATACAGAAATTATAAATGTTGTGATGAAGTTTATATAGTCTTATACATGATACGATATATCGGTATCGAAAAGATGGTCTAATAATTATTTGTTTATTCATGTGTATGACATATGTCATACATTTTTCTATTTATTTGTACATGAAACACATACGAAATCTATCGTGAAGTTGTTCGCATTAATATAAATTAGTATAAGCAAATAACAAATTTCGATTACTTTCATTATGTTTTTCAATTGATATATCTATAATTTGGTCCACCTATCATTCGATATAAAAAATGATGATAAATTAGATGTTTTTTTCAAATTTATGTATCGATGTAAGGTTGCGTCAGAAAGTTATCGATATCCATAAGTGATTCCAGAACATTCATTGAATACTTACTAAAAAGTTTTAAATATGTGTATTATAATAACAATTCTTTGTAAACTCAATTTTTTACTATTCTATCTGTATTCTCGTCATTTCTATGCACTTGTAAAAACTCCCAAGATCGAACTCTAGAAAAAGCACCATATCATTGACCATGATTAAAAACATCATTTATTAAATCGATCCCAATTTATCAAACGTTTGTCCTTAAGCTTTATTTATAAACATAGCAAATGCTATTGTTATTAGAAATTGTCTTTTGTTGAATGTAAAAAGATATGTGTTTTTACAATACAATGTTATCCTGTTGATAAATACTATTTGTTCAGATTTGTCACCATTTAGTTTTTTACATTGTAAAAGATTATGTTCTAGTTTCAAAACCATTAATCGTGTCCCGTTGCATAAATCTTTACTAATATTAAGATTTCGAAGTAACATCGCTACACAATACTTTCTCAATATGAGTTCATAAGGTGGAAAATTTGGTGGATTAAATGTGTTCAGATATTCTGATAATGCATCATCTATAACACCATTATCACAATTTCCAGTACTACATACACTGGTAAAAATTTTTTCAGTATTATCATCTAATAACTTTACTACTCCAATATTAATTTTTTGTACATCCACATTGATAGCTGCAAGTATTGAGCATGTGGATAATTCAGAATAATGTTTATTTGTGATAATGTTTTTATACATATTATTGACTATTTTATAATATTTATATATTTTACATTCATTCGGAAGATTGAAATTATAGTAATAATTATTCACCGTAACTATACCAATATTTATTGAAAATTTACTGAATACGATTTCTAACGGTAACATTCGCATATTTTAAGTTAGAGTGAATTGATGAAAGTTTTTCGATAAATAACTTTGTCTAATTCATAAATTGACTAATTTACTTCTTAAATAACGTGGTTGACTAAAATCAGCGGTATTGAATTGTTAATAACAACATTTTGTCGTGAAATTCATTTTTTTATTATTATTAACAATTTCAATTTGTTTATAACAATTTTAATTGTTAATTGACGTTGTATATCAGAATCTACGGTATTGAATTGTTAATAACAACATTTTGTTATGAAATTAATTCTTGTATTTATCATCATTAATTATTAATAAATTTTGATAACTACTGTTTGACTTTTTCAGACTCCTCCCATTTTCTCCCACTTTTTTAAAATTTTGTGACATGACATGAAAAATCCCTTTCTGAAGCATTACAAATCATGAAATCATAAAATTGATCATTATTTTTGGAAAATTATCAACTAGTGATTCGATAATAATGAAAAAATCTTGAAAATTTATTTATTTTAATGTATTTATTTTGATCGAAATGAGTCAAAAAAACAAAAATTTCAAATCGACTAATCAGGGGACGAATAAAATACTTACGCTGTCCTTATGGGTCAATGAATTTTCATAGTTTCTAACTGTTGTTATTCACTGTTTTATATAAGAATTTTTCCATTTTTTTTGTGCTATAAAACCAGTGAACTGTAATCTCTTAGATTCCGTAAAAATAAATGTTGTATATGTTTTAGTACATTCACAACAATCGATTTTCTACCACCATCTCTTTCCCGACCAGTAGAGTATCTCGATTAATAGATTGGATAGTCGAGTCCTTTTTTTAGTATAAAAGGACTTAACTATGAAATGTCAAATGGAAAATCAACATTACATAGTAAATCCAACTATGTCATTTCTCTCAGTACAGTTCTCAAGATCTTGAAATTGAAATAAAACTTAACTTCGCACATACGTACAAATATACATCTGTTTTTGAATCTTCTAATATTCTTTCAAACGCTTCAAAATATGAAGATATGTTAAAGCTACGACTCTCAAGAGTTGACTCTATCACAAAAACGTCCTAAAAGAAAGTTAACAAAACTGATAGATTTGCACTGGCAAAAGTGGATTTTTATAAAAAGGCACTTTTGGAACATATCTCCCTTGTTGCCGCTAATATATTTTCTTCCTTATTAGCTTATCTTTTACACAATAAATGACCTTAATATAAAAAATATAATGACATTTTGTATTTATCCTATTCTTATTTGCTTACATAAGTATTGTTAGACAGTGCTTTGTTAGAGCGAAACCGATTTTCTTTATAGCACAACAAATTCTATATTGTTCGAATCTTGTTTCAATGGAAAAGCATATGAACGTGTGTTTTTGTTTTCAATCATCACTTATTCGAATAGATTTTCACTGACTATTTTTGTCATCTAAAGCCCATTTAAGTAGATTTTCTACTAAAAAACTTTTCTTTCTGATTGTTTATGTATATGTGTCCTTCATTACAGATTCAACACCTATGAGAGGTATTGGTTTAAGAAATCTTGATTATTCAGATTCTATGGCTGAAGCTGGACCTATCTGTAAATACGCAAAAGATTTGACTGGATTATTAAAAATAATAATAACTAATTCTGAAATCATAAACCGACTTGAAACCACTGTGGATATAAAGAAATTGAAGATATATTTTCAAGATACTTTAGATGATATACGAGTAAGTCGCATCAATAAAAACCTCAGTCTCACATTTCAGAAAGTTATTTCCTATTTTCATGATGTATCTGGATTGACACAAAAAATAAAAATACCTGGATCAGAATATAGTTTCCGCTTATGGCGATATTGGATGAGTCAAGAACCAAATGCTGATTTTAATTTCGACATAACAAACCGTTCTTATCGGACCAATGCAATAAGTGAGATAAAAAAATTGCTATGCAATACATCAGAAATTACGGGAGCTGCCATCTTTAAACTCATTGATGGAGATTTTTTTCCAAAAGACAAAAAAGACTGGGCTGAATCAACTACAAATAAGATGAAAGAATTTTTATTGGTAAATTATTATGCTCAATTAATGTATTAGTGAACAAAGTAATTTTTATCCTTTATTTTACTTATACTATATTTTTTTTTTTCTTGAATTAGAAAAAACTAGGTCACGATGGAGTACTTTTTCTCCCCTCATCTCCTAACACCGCTGGTTATCATTACTCTTATTTTTTTAAGCCTTACAACTTCAGTTATTGGGCATTATGTAATGTTTTAAGATTTCCAACTTGCCAAATACCGCTTGGACTAGATGATCATGGTATGCCAATGGGTATTCAGGTACATTCTAAAATATATTAAATTTACTTTTCAGTCTTTCGAAATAATGAAATTTTGTTGAAACGATTATATCTGATTATCAGTCAATAGTACCCGGAGAAAAATGCAATACAAAAATTGTAGTCCAGCACTATAAACTAGACGCTTTTTGTCAGTTTGGTGATTTTTATAAAGATTTCAATACAAAATCATAAGATCTACCAAGAAATATTATAATTCAGCTAATAATTTTTATAGTTCAGCACAGTAAAATTTTACTTTCTTCCTCACTCGAAGCACACAGGCGATTGAAGGCCCATGTTTCACCATCAAAATTGAATTATTAATAATCGGTAAAGAGTTCCGAGAGTCGAGACTTTTTTCTCGAAATTCATCGCCGAATCTAATTCAATTATTTGATTTACAATAGAATTGATAGATAATTTCAGAAAACTTAAAAAAATTTTTTAAAATCATCATTCGGATTTGTGATCACAAAAACTCACTGCATGGGTGCCCACGTTTGTCTATGTGCGTTGTAAAAGTAGTCATTTTCATTTTATCCATATTATTAATACTACTATTATTATGATAAAATTACAGCTGAAATATAAAAGAAAATTTGTAAATAAATTTAATAAAATTTATTGCCGGCAGAATAATTTTTATATTTAAATAAAATAAAAATTAAAGGTCAAGTTAGTAAAATTTACCGAGCCAGCACAATAATTTTTCTATTGCTGACTGATAGGTTGCATAAGAGTGACAACTTGCGTTCAGTTTACCGTGCTGCACGGTAATTTTTCTTAGAGTTTCCAATATTTTTTATTAGAATTTTTTCTCCGTGTACCCTGGTAGAAATAAAACCGGGAACCCCGTTACCGACAAGGCCCCAGCTGGGGTTGACGAGGGATAATCTAATTAGATTTATCCACTGGGGGCCTTGATTGTGCCTGGTCGGGAGTGTCTGGTTAATCCTAACCTGGCTTAGCCTAATCAAGGCCTGGCTAGGAAATAACTGAACTCTCTTTGCCAAATCGGGTCCTGACTAGAAGCACTCGGGTCTATAAGTACATAGTGACTGTAGTAGGAAACGATGCTTTCGTCAGTTATGTAGATTATAACATACCTAATATGTATATAAATAATTTAATAATAGTTTATTTATTATCTATTTATTGAATTAATAACAAAAAAAACAATTGTTTTTTATCAAACCTTAACTGAATTATATAATTAACATATGTTAATTGGAAACATATTGTAGTTTCAGAAATAAAGAAAGTTTAAAGGTATGAAAATATTCAAACCATTAATATTATTTATTATTGAGAATCGATGTAAATAAAATTATAAAAGTATATCACAAAATTATATATACGGAGTTGTTCATATTTATATGATAGTAGTAATTTTTTAACTAAATGGATAGCTGAGCGGGCATAGCCACCGGTCTCTGATGCAAACAAGCTAGCAATTGTAGGTTCAAATCCCTTAAGGAACACATTTTAGCAAATATATTTTGACATAAATTTAATTAAAATACGTTTAATAATAAATAGTTTTAACAATATAAAACTTACAAAAAATAAGCTGATGAAAACCAGTAAACCAGATCAGATAGTATAACGATACAAATTTAAGTCAATTAAGATCATTAGAACTTTCTTTGAAGTTATAAAGACAGAAAAAGTTAAAAATTTAAA
This sequence comes from Chelonus formosanus, assembly GCA_028641665.1. Lineage (NCBI taxonomy): Eukaryota > Metazoa > Arthropoda > Insecta > Hymenoptera > Braconidae > Chelonus > Chelonus formosanus. The sequence goes on from CM054002.1 coordinate 13,550,785, forward strand.
AAATGTCCAAGAAATTAGATTAATTTCACTATTGTCAGCAGAAATTGTTTTTTAAAATTGTAATTCAATGTAAATTCAATATTAGTAGAATTTATCACAAAAATTACAAGAATATAGAACTTTTGATTAAATTTTGGTTCACCGGAAGATGGTAGTTATTGCTTCCGAAACGTTGTGAAAAATTAGATGTTGTAAAAAAAGAAAATAATAAAAAAAATTCGTTTGTAAATTTAAATTGCTTTAACTAGGCTTTCTTAATCGGGGCCCGGCCAAAAAATGTGTGACAGTCCCAGCCGGAGCCTAGTCAGGTTTCTTATCCAAAGCCCAGTCGGATGTCTGGCAAACCAGGTCGGGCCACATCCATAGCCTGGTTAGAATTTCTACCAGGGTAGTAAAAAATACTAAGAATGGTTATGTTATTACTATAATTGTTGGATGAAGTTCCTTTCTGGGGGCGTCTCCACTTTTTGCTAATTGAACACATATGGACTACTCCACAGCTAGCTCAGGACGATTCTTTGCAAAAAACATATTCTGTCAAGACCGGGAATCGAACCCGCACCTTCCAGTTACGCGCTGGCTGCTCCACTAATTAAACTATCTCTCCATTCAATATAATTCGCTTTAAATGTTGCCTGTATTCGTCTAGCGTAGCTTCCCCCTCCATCTCTGCCGTCCATCATATGGCGTAAATAAATTCATTCATAAATTTAAAGTACCCCAGCACAAATAATTTATTTTTCGAGGTGTGCCCAAAACGGAACTCGACTCTCCCAGAATTGTTTACAGTAAAACTGAAGGTAACTGTTTTTTTCATGTTTAAATGTAGATTAATTATTTACTACAGTTAAAATAGAAAAATCTCTTGTAAATAATGAACCATAAAATTTAAAAAATGGATTCAAATTACGCGCACTTTCAATTATTTATGAACTTGATTGTCAATTATCCCACATAATCATTCATTGATGGCTAAGATGATAAACAATGATGCTTAAGATTAAATATCTTGAAAACTAGGACGAAATAAAAAAAGTAAATTTACTGATATAACATTATATCACACTGCAAATCCGGAAAAACTCAAGTGTTCAGTGATGAATCACTTAAAGTGTTGAATAATCGAGTGTTTACAATGTGGAACGCTGTGAACAAAATATACCATTTTGGTAAACGGCAAGAAGCGTTCGAAAGTCGTCTATAAAATTGCCATAGTTCATTTATGATGTTTCACATTGCAAATACTTTAAGTGTTCAATTGCTCAACACATGGATTTGTTTTGAGTAACCAGAATTTCTTTCATACTAAAAAGAACAAATTAGTTATAACAATGTAGTTTGAACGCGATGAACAATTATTGGATAAAATTATATGCGATAATATACAGTTTTATCTAGATGTTTTACATATAAATGTATCCAAGAAATGGAACATAAGTATATATATTTGTGATATATTCCAAGTCAAAAAATTTCACCTGTTCTACGACTCTTTGATGAAGACTGAATTTGTCCTAAAAAACTTCTGTTATATTCCTGATACTATAGGATATTCAAGTCTGTTTTTCTCCACGATTTTGGATAATAAGCAGGAAAACAAGTTTTTTTTTGTCTGTTGTTGTCTTTCGAACTGACAAATTAAGGCTAAATGAGTCCATGAATAGTAAATTTATTGATTATGTACAAATGCATGGATAAAATGTAAAACTACATTCAATAAAAAATTAATCAATTATTTAAAAATAAAATATCATCAAAAATACGAGTAGCCAATACTAATGAAAAAATTATCATAAAAATGATGTTGAGAAAAGTGACACAAAGTATTTGTATATTATCTGGATTCGAACTTGTGACCCTGAGAATCCTAATAGTTCAGTAGCCGTAAGTTTAAGTCCTATGCTATCGTGCATTAATTACAGAATAGAGATAAAAATTTTTTGATTGCAGATTCTTGTAGAGGGTGATAAGGAGAGCGTTTGTGTAAAATTTTGATGCTGGGCAACAATAATTACTATTGTTTATCAAGTGTCAAAGTTTGAGGAATTGCGTTCTTTCATCTTTCACCGCTTATGTACCGAGAACGGTAATAGATATAAAAAAAAAATTGATATCTTTTTTGTAGAGAATCGAATTCCCTATAGGACAGTCCGCGAGAGTACCTGTCTATCGTATTTTTTTCGATAAATTTAGTATTATTAGAAACCAGCTGTCACTCATTTACGTTTATTAGTTTCAAATATAAGAAGTAAAAAAATTGTTATGATAAAAAAATTGTTCGAAAAACAACCCCCTACAAGAATCTTCAATCAAAAAATTTTTATCTCTATTGTGTAATTAATGCACGATAAATCCAAACGGCTACTAGATTATGAGTCCAACATGTTGCCACTACGCTATATAGACTTGAGAAATGATGTTGTTACATTTTATTTTCAAGTTTTACATTAGACTGTGTTCATGATAAAAAGGAGGAAATAATACAAAATAAAAACAAGCGGAGAAAAACAGATGAAGATGAGGACAAAATCAGATATACTAAATTTTGAGAGAGAATAACAGAAGCAGATCCACAATCAGAGGAAAAATTCGACTAATTTCACGAGGTAATTTATAGTTTACGGACAGGAATGGAATTCCTCGATGAAGTTCGAATCTTTTTCTCCTATTATCGATATTTTGGGATTACTCACATTTTTTTGAATACTATTACACAGGAATGGGTATCTAAAATTTGCGCACTGAAACTACAAATCTACTATTTCAAAATTGTAAAGTAAAACACCCGAAGATATGTACTAATTTATCATAATGATTTCAAAAACGCTTGTTACGCTTTACTCTCTTTTCCTCTACATTACGCGGACGACGTCACGGGCATCTGCTAGTGCATATATGTATTGACTCAGCATAAAGAACTTTAAACTCCTTATCACCTTTGTATTAATTTTTAAAACATGTAAAGAAATTTATATCTTAATTAATTCTGCTTTCTATACTGAGTGTTAATATATATACTACAAAAATAAATCATATTTATCGATTTGTATGGGCAGAGCTTAGCGTGCATGCTTCCAACGCTTACTTCTGCTCTGTGAGTGGAACAGACACAGATATATCAGTAGTGCTCCGTCGCTCGAAAACGACTGATTTTTGGGCTTCTTCTTGTCTAGCTTTCATTGCAGTTAAACTATTTGAGATACAGATATATGTGTCGGACAGTTTTGGGTATAGAATATTAAGATCTACCATTACGATTCATAATTTTCTCTCTATCTCTAATAGTTCTCGAGATATTCACGAAACTAGCTTCTAAGGTGTTGTTCCTTTCCTTTGCCAGGGTCGGAGCACTCTTTCTCATGGTGAAATAGTTTCTTATAAGCTCCTGAACATTCTCCTAAGTTCTTAGCCAAATGCACTTTTTCAAAGTAAATTCTCTAAATGCATTGGTCTGTAGCATGTAGTAGTAAACAGTAAATTCGAATTACTTTGTAATTTTTTTAGCTCATTTTTTTGAAATATTGAATTTCAAGAAGTTAAAAACAACTTTTTCTAAGGCGGCCATATTTTTCTTTCCACAGACGATAAATCGGTATTATAGTTTCCGAATGGATCAACTCAATCCATATTATAATAGAACTAATAGATTCCCGTGACTTCATCCACATAATAAGTAGAATCCCGTCCGATAATGGTAGATCGATCTAAAACATTTCAAATGGTAATTCCCTAGTCTGCATGCGCTAATTAAAATATGCATGAACGACTAAGAAATTTGGAGGCATTATAAGTAAATGACAGAAATGTAAACTCTATCACGTCATTTGGTTTTGGCCCCATTACAACAATGAAAACGTTATAAACAAAATGGAAAGTCTTCCATGAAGTAGGCACATGACAAATTCGATGGTCATAAACAATAGGAGTAAGTTATCATCCATTTCAAATAGTTTGCAGCTTTATTTTAGCAAAAAAAAAATTTTTTGTATAAACCCGTGTGGAAATACTGCGGTGAAATACTCTAAAATGCTCTGAAGAAATCTGGAAAAATAATCTGAAAAATTCTAATAATTTCTAAATTTATTCTGGAAGAATTTGGAAATAACCGGAAATGTCCTGAAACGTTGCTTCATTTGGAACATATTTTTTGAGTGTTTTAGAGTAAATCAAAGATTATTAGACAATAAACTTTCTGAATATCAGGAGTTTTCAGAGCAATTCTCAATAAATACAGAACTAAGTTTACAAACATCAGAGATTTTCAGAGTATACTAACATTGTGTGCTAGACTTATGAATGACAATTTCATAGTGTTTCAGAGTAAATCAGAGTTATGCTTTACAACATAAATTTAGAATTTCAGCAATTTTTTAAAAATTTCAGAGCAAATCAGAGTTAAGTATAAAACTTAAATTCAAGAATTTCAAAGCGTTTCACAGCGTTTCAGAGTAAATTGGAGATCATAATGTCAGTTGGATTTCTGAATTTCTGAGGGTTTCAGAGCATTTCAGAGTAAATCAGTAAATGATATAAGAATGAAATATTCAAAAATAATACTTTCTAATTTATTTACATTTTCATCAAAAAATTAATATACAAAATTATACATTTATTTTAAACTATTCTATTGTGATAATCAATAATTCAAAAATATTTTCAATCTTATACAATTCTAATCTCCATAACATCCCTGTGTTATTGTAATGACATAAAATGTGTTATCTGTTCGACCCCGGATTAAATAACTTGGTTTAACAATACATTCTAGGTTACAAGCTCGTATGTTATTTGTTACTGAACATTTCTTGATGTAAGTAATGTTGACATTTGTTGTTGATAAGAATGACGGATCATTATCTAATATAATTTCTTTGAAATATATAACAATATCATTTGATTCTGAAAAGTAACAAATGTTAGAAATCATTCCGAATTTTACATTTTCCAATTGTATTATGGAATCATTCTTTTTCTCACATTTTCGGTAATACTCTGAAGTATAACGAATGTCATTACAAATCATTCGAGTAAATTTTTTACAGATATTTGGTAGATTAATAAGATTCTGTTTAGTTTCATTTAATTGATAATCAGTTCCATTTCCTATTAAAATGCAATTTTCTGTTTTAAAAGTATATTCTAATTTTTTGCTTAATGTGGTATTACAAAATTTATAGAAATTTTCGCCTTTCGCGAATTTATCTGCAAAAATTGGAAGTGATTTATATAGGTAATATTTCCTAGAGATTTGTAATGCCACATGGGTGGGACTTTTTTTCATTGTAAAATCGAATGGTTTTCGTTTTCAAAACAAAAAGCGTTATGAGTCCATAATGGTCCCCAATTGACTATACTTTTGCGCATATGAAAAAGTAAATGTACATTATAAGTCATGGCATTTACTCCGAAATACTCTTGAAATTGTTGTATAAATTTGAGAAGTTATTCGTCTGCTGTATTAATCATTTCATTTGTTATTCTCTCGGATAAAAATATTTCTATAGCTGAAACAAGCAATGCTAAATGTTTTAAATATCGAAAAGGTAAAATTCCATCCAAACAAATTAGTGAATATAATATTAACCAAGAACGCCATTCTGATGCCTTCCAAATATTTCTTTCTAACATGCTTCTGGGTGCCCTTGTGATACACGAAGGATGTTTAATTGATAACAGTCGCTGATTTATTCTGTATAAGTTTGTAGGAGACCCAACATAAAATTCTGCATTAGTTGTGGTTAGTATAATCTCTGTGTATTGCTTTACAACTCCAAGTAATATTGAGTGCATATAATCTGGCACCATGCCATCTGCCAAATCAAAGTATTCCAAATTCATCAAAATTGATGGACCAAGAACACCCTTAATAACATCACTTGGCGTTTGTGGATTATTCATAACTTGATGCATAGCGTTTCTAATTGATTCATCTGTACGATTTGGATAAACATCTGTTGATATTGGATAGCGTACTACATTTATATGGTCACCTTTCTATTCGCAAAACGTACATCCATAATATCCATTGTACTGTTTCATATTTAAAATTTTGCATTGTGCTACGGAGTCAAAGCACCCATTAAGTGGAAAAATTTTACTAGTAATTCGTTCGTTACCTAATTTCCATTCTAATCCTTCACTTGATAATAAATTCGCTTCATCCACGAATGGTTTAAACAGTAAATTCATGTCCAGTTCTACGTAACTGACCCATAAACCGGTCATAAAAATGTGTTTTTTCCTCAATTTCAGTGGTAACTAATGAATCATGGCATATATTGGCCAGATTGCGAGTCGACTGGATTTCGATGTTTGGCAGCCATCGCTATTAAATGTATAAGATACATTATATTGATTAGATGAAGACCGATTTTCAGCACTAAATTTCTTGTAAACACGGCCATCATATATATCTTCCAGTACTCCTCTATTTTGTTGATTTAGTTGTGATCCAAGTATTCTTTGTATTTCAGTGTTTTCTAAAAATTGTTTCAGCTGCGCGTGAAAATTGAATGTTAAGAAAAATGATATTTTTTATTCGGGAATTACTTCTTCACAATTCGAACATTGTAATGGTGTCGTTCTTTTCAAATTTGAACATTCTTGAAGATAAAGCTGACAGTCAGGACAATACAGATGATATTTTACGGCGTTATCAGGTACTAACAAATTCTCCAATAATTTATGCTTCGTTGCTGGTACAACATCTTTTCTAAACAGCGTATTGATCATTCTAAGAATATCAATCATAGCGGTCCAGGTAAGCGAGTGTTGAGCTCCCAACAAAAGTACCATTATAACAGCTTCTGCTCTCGTAGTGTTAGTACATCCACATAACTTTTTATTTAATAGAAGAACTTCCGCGTCGTCATATTGCTAACAAAATAAAATTAATTATCTATTTTATAATCACATTTATCCATATATTTAATTAATTTTATTTATTCAAAACATTCTTACTATGTCTTCATTTATTGATCCATCATCGTGTGAAGTTTCTGATTGATCTTCTGCCTAAATAAAAAAAAAATTGAATCATCCAAAAAAAACTTAATGAGTTTTCACTGTTAGTACTAAATAAATGCAATACTTCATTCAATAATTTGCTTTGTCTAATGTTATTATATGAAAAAGTATATAGAAACAAAGATCTAATAATATTATTTTTTTAATTTTTATGAAGTTCTTACATCAAACCAAATATCTGTGTCGTCAATCATGTCGTTATCATCCTCACTATCTCCCAAATCAAATTGATGTCAGCCAAAGTCATTTCTAATAGTTCTCTCTCCAAGTGGTGGTGATACAGACATCCTTTCAAGATTATCGTCATCTTGATCCAAATATTCATTATTGGAAGTACAATTTTCATGTTCATTTGACTGAAAAAATGTAATGCAATTACTTATTTTCAATTAACAAAAAGCTTGTCATAGAATTGTTTCTGACATGTTTAGAATGGGAAAAAATAAAAACAACTATTATCATCTTACATTGGTACATATTACTAAGATGTTTCTGTTTCAAGTTTTGTTAACACTAAATTTATATTGTTTTTATTGAAGACTTCATAACTGGTTTAAGGTATATACAAAAAATTCAGACTCAGTTAAAAATGCGTTAAGAGTATTAACAGAATGAATCTTATCGGTAACATTACTTCTACAACCGGAGATTTCCAATAGATTTTTAATTAACCCTCACCTCAAAAACGATTGATTTCAGAAATTCATTTGTTTTGTTATTGATATGTATCTGACGTGGATTTACTTACGTTTAATGGAGATTGGTTTTCTTCATAAGATCTCAATCGTTCTTGTTGACGAAAAGCTGTTGTTCGTGGTATTGGTTCATCGCTTTGCGGATCTAAATATCTCTCGTACATTCCCCTTCTCATATTTAAATAATCAACTTATTACTTGTTATATACTTATATAAAAATTGTTTTCTGTCGCAATAAGCTCAATGAAGAGGTTATAATAGGCAGCTGAAAAATAATTTCCTAATTTAAATGTGGTGCATGCGTGTCAAAACACATCCATTAAAGAATCGTTACTTTAGCTTATTTAAAAATAATTATTATTATACAAACAATACAATAAATCATCACATACGAATGTGCAGACGGTGTTAAGCATTCATGTATTCAACATCACGAAAATAATTGCAGCAAAATCTGCCAAACGCACCCATTATAAGTAGAAAACTCGTCTGGTATTGATCATAAAGAATAATGATTTGAAGTTCTTCAAAGTTTGAAATTGAGTTTGATTAGTATGGATTGCTTAAACATATGCTGCTGACTATACTTTTCCGTTAACTCATAAATTAAAAACTTTAACTTGAAAAATTTACTTCTTTTGAACTAGTTTTGAATCGCGTAAGTTGACATAAAAATTTTAATATTTATTATAAACGATAGCGATACTTATTATAAACGTATAAGATTGTAACGATCAATATTGATAAAATTGACTAATTTTTTTCATTTTAATTAATGAAAAAATTGAATAAATGAAAAAACTGTAAATAATAATAATGCAAATTGATACACCAAAGAGGGTTGGAATTACTTTGTTATAAAACATGTGTTTAATGAAGGTATTTTTAATATATATCTCTGAATGCAAAACAAATAGTTATATCGATCTTACCCTTAATGTGTACTGTATTGATAAATCTTTAGTGAATTTTGTTTCTTTATTATATAATAACCACACTACAATAACTATTATTATCACACTAACTTTTACTTTTTTAGTAATTTGCGTTGTTGACTTAGGCCAGTATTAATAGTCGAGACTTAAGCCATCTATTGTACATGGGTTACAATTGCCTATAGCTCAAGTCTTGACGATGAATACCGGCCTTAATGTTTCCGGCGATAAACGGTCGTAAAGCGCTACAAGTTGCTGGTGTCTACAATATTGTACACGTTTTCTTCTTTTCTATATAGCTGATGGTTGATGCCACGAGACTCGTAGTTTGTGTATGATCGTAGTGTAAAACGTTGGGGCAATATAATTTAGAAAATGATTTGTTTTATTGCAATAAATATTATATTACTGAACAATGGAGTTTGCATACGTGAAATTATTAAGAAATTCCAAAAAAATGATTGTGAGTTCTAAAAATATAATTGATTTCGACGATTACATCGTCAAACCCTCGAACAAAGAAACATTCTATCTTCACGAGGATAATTACAAGAAATCTTGTATAATACTGCTAACAGTAGGTAAAAAATACGATTAATAATGTTTTTTTTTCATTTCATATTTCTATAAAATTCGTGATAAACTGGATGTCTTCGAGCTATTTTTAGGTTAGAATTCTTTTTCTTCTAAACCATATTATCACAATATTAATATTTATAACATGAAAAATGTATTTCATATTTTATCGTGCAATAAATATCATATAATAACATAATAATAATGTCATATAATAAATATCATATGATAACATATGTTTATCTAATCCATAAAAATAATTGTTCGTTCAGTCTGAATTTGATCATTAGGGCCAGGAATTTCGCTGCGCTAAAAAAAAATGAAGATCATCAGATAATTTTTATTTTAATCAATAATAATTTAATAAAAATTTTATCTTACCTGAAGATGAATAGGTTCAGACGATACAATGACAGTCCAGTACATAAAACGACGAAATTGGGTTATGTGTTTGTTTATATAGCATGAATGTAAACATTGCAGTGTAAACAAATAAAAGTTTGATGTACATATATATATATATATATTTTCCATTCCTTTTCCCAGTACTTCTACCAGTACTTATTCCGGTATTTTTGACAATACTTTAACCGGTAATTTAACCAGTACTTCTGCCGTACGATCTGAACGAGGCAATTTTAAAATAAAAAAAAATTAATTAAAAAAAAAAACATAATTAATTAAGTACTGGGAAAAGTACTGGTAAAAGTACCGTAGAATGTACTAGATGCAGATTCACTGTCACATCCGATTTTTCGACTATGTATAATTTTAATGACAGTAAGATAAACGAATTTTTTTGGCTTTTTTCTTTATTGAAAATTCATTTAGTTGCATTTCAATTTATTAAATTTTCTCTTTATTCAAATTAATTTAAGTTTTTTTTGTTTACGACACAATTAATATTCTTAATTGCTCATTCACTGAAACGTAACTTTTATACATTCTTTATTGGGATATATATATATATATATGTATATCAAACTTTTATTTGTTTACACTGCAATGTTTACATTCATGCTATGTAAACAAACACATAACCCAATTTCGTCGTTTTATGTACTGGACTGTCATTGTATCGTCTGAACCTATTCATCTTCAGATAAGATAATATTTTTATTAAATTATTATTGATTAAAATAAAAATTATCTGATGATCTTCATTTTTTTTTAGCGCAGCGAAATTCCTGGCCCTATCGATCATCGTTAAGGATTAATTGTTGAAACAGCCAGTTATAATATTCCATAATAAAATTCATTTACTTTGTAACAAATACACACTAAGTTTAGGATTGGTTTTTATAACAAATTATGATCTGTTCGATAGATTTTTGGTTGTACTTTATAGATGTAATAAAACTTATTGAAAATGTGTGTGTATAAGTGGTTAATGATTATTCAAATACTCTGAATAATACTTGTTAACGTCATATGTTTATATATATTTTGCTCATAGGTACAAGAAAAGAAATTGAAGAGCTGATTGAAAATCCAGGGGTTGCGGACCCAAAGCTAAACGACTCTGATAGAGTTGATGATATCTTAGATACAGAAGATGATCACGATGACGAAAGATCAAAAGAAGATGATGTGGATCAATGCGAGGGAGATGGAAATGCTATGGATAGAAGCGATAAAAATGAAAGTGATGAAGATGAAATAGAAAGAAGTAGAGTGGAAAGAACAGTATTTTTTTTGATATAATTCTGGCAGTCAGGTTTAAGAAAAAATCTTTATCTTGCTCGTAACTTGTAATTATATGTAACTATATACCATTTTTGTGATACTTGTGCAAACAATATTCTCAATTTTGTTATCAAATAAATTAACACTTGAACCAAGTAAATCATAATGAATTTAATATATATTATTTGTGATTTAATTAATTTTATTTATGCTACTGATATTTAATAGAAACGCCAGACTAAAAGAGCTGCAGCTAAACAGCAAATGTCCGAAAATATCTTAAAAGCTCACAAAAAAGCTCGAGTTCAAGACAGTCTTATAGATATTAACTATGTAAGTGAATTCTTTTTAATTTTTTTTATGATTGTTTTATGAAAACAATCATTGAAACCCTGATATTTGTTAGTTAGAAACTATTTAGAGAGACATATCTCTTCATTTGGTAAGTTTTCTTGCAGACTACTGAAAACGATAATCTGGAGCCAATAAGTTCGGAACAAAATTTAGCATCACCGACTGTTAGAGCTACACCCTCAACTTCTAGGTCGCCTTCAACTGATGTCCCGGTTTCCAATTGATCCAATACTACAGAACAAAATCTTAAAATTGGTGATATCAGAAATGGATTAGTTGTTTTAGTAGAAGAAGAGTGGAGAACAGAAAATGATGTTAAAGTCGGGATGAAACAATTCGGATTCATCTACTTAGGAGAGAGGGAGTGGATAAAAGAAACAGCTTACAATACAGCTATGACAGCCTTAAAACCTAGTCACTTCGTGACGAAACTCTCATATGCAGTATGGGGTTATAAAGACTTAGCAAGTAGATGTGTCTCCACAAAAAATGGTAAACAAAATCGACCTGTTTTACAAGACAATGAAGTTTTAGTTATTACAAACCACTTTAAAAAATATCTGCAGAATCGTGGATGTGACAAAACGACATATCTGTTAGAAATAAAAAACATGAATGATTATTTAGGGTCAGCCGTAAGTGAAGCGCGGAAGAAAATTAATTAAGAAAATGCTGCACGTGCAGCAACAAATGATAATTAATACTAATAAATATTATCATTACTAAATATATAATTTGAGTTATTTTTTTCTATTACAACTCTTTTATACGTTATGAAAAGTGAAGAGAATCATCTTATAAGTATTATTATTACTAAAGATACATTGTTTTATGCTTTTTATTTGTAATCTCATAAGTTTTGTCATGTAATTAAGAATACAAAAAAAGTATGTTATTCTTATTGATAAAAGAAATGTTAGTTTCCATGATTGTTTAACATGAAAATTTAGAAGTCTTCGAAAATCTCTAGTAGAGTTCGAGGTATCAATGTTCTAAAATAAGAATGGTTTAACTGCGTTAATATTTATTTGAAATCATTCATATTTATTCTAGATTCAAACAGATCTTAAAACTGTTATTAGTAATGGTAAAAATATAAAATCTAAGTTTTAATTTGTGTAATTAAAATTGTATTGAGTTAATAAAAAAATGTTTATTTGAACATCTGTAACATCTTAATCACCTAAAAATTTTACAGTTTTTATAAAGTTTAGAATTATTTACTCTGAAATGCTCTGAAACCCTCAGAAATTCTGAAATCCAACTGACATTATGATCTTCAATTTACTCTGAAACGCTGTGAAACGCTTTGAAATTCTTGAATTTAAGTTTTATACTTAACTCTGATTGACTCTGAAACACTATGAAATTGTCATTCATAAGTCTAGCACACAATGTTAGTATACTCTGAAAATCTCTGATAATGTAAACTTAGTTCTGTATTTATTGAGAATTGTTCTGAAAACTCTTGATATTCAGAAATCTTATTCTCTGATAATCTCTGATTTACTCTGAAACACTCAAAAAATATGTTCCAAATATAGCAACGTTTCAGGACATTTCAGGTTATTTCCAAAATAAATTTAGAAATTATCAGAATTCTTCAGATTATTTTTCCAGATTTTTTCAGAGTATTTCAAAGTATTTCACCGCAGTATTTCCACACGGGAAGAACTCGAATGTACAGCATAAAACTATTTTATCATTGTTTATTAAAAATTCAATTGTTATAACCGGAAGAAATAGGTTTCCATACATTTGATATATCGGTTCAGCCATTTTTGTGATTACCCCAGACAGATAGACATACGGAGAAAGACCAGAATTTGACATAGTAATAGTATAGATAGATAGGAGGATGTAAAATTCTGGTGTCTGTCTATCCGCACTAATCACCGAAATGGCTTATCCGATTGCGATCAAACCTTGCCCACATAACGGAACAGTTGTTGAGAAAATTATGTACTACTTTTTGTTGATCTCAATGCTTATTGCAATTAAATTTGCTATTAACGATAAAAAACGAGATCCGTGCAGTATACTTCAGTTCTTCCAACACGTAATTTATATTCTCACTGAAATAAAGTTGCCAACAACGTAAAATGTATGTGAAACTATTCATTTTATTTGAAACAACTGAATTTGCTGTAAGCGCTATAAAAATCGACCCATGCTATAAATGACGTTGTAAAGGAGCAGGAACGAAATTTCACGTCGAAATTGGAATTTCATCGAACTCGCGGAAATCTGCTAGTTCTGTATATATTCTCATCAGATTTGATACAATCTGATATAATTTAATCCAATTGTTTTTCATCGGGAAAAAGAAGAATCTTCTTGCACTACCCAAGTAGTGCAAAATGATTCTTATCTGCCTATCATCAACTTCGATCCATTACCCAGAAATCTTTTATGAATTGATAGCGGAAAAGTGATTGCGATTATTCTTGCCAAACACTGCTCTTTGATAATCAAATCACGAATTTTTTTTATTAATCCTATTTACTAAAATTTTCAGGTGATTGCAGCGCCTCAACATGATCATTTGTGTATAGCCATAGCTGAAGAATTAGAAAGAGTATTTGGAGGATATGTTTTACCACCATCCATTTAATATTTATAACGGAGTGGGCCTTGTTACTTTGGATGTAACACACTTTTCTTTTGGTACTCTTGTACAAAAGGCTACTACTGTTATAGGTTAAAAAATCAATTGACTGTATAGGAAACGTTCTACCGAAAATTTAACACTTAAATCTTTATGTACACATGAATGTCTCATTCCAATGTATTATTTTGACACTTTTAAGTTCCTATGTAAAAAAACTTTTATTCCTCCAAAATTTCGCAAAAGTATCGTACCTAAAATGTTGTGCTGAAAAGAGTGAGCGAATCTTCTGTGGCATTTTAAAGGAAGTCCTGTGAAACTTTTTCAGAAAAATTTTTTTACTTCAAAGAGAAATCATTTTATACAATGATGATGAAAAAAACTTTTTTTTTTGGATTTAAAACTTCATCTCTTTATGTATTTGAATTGAAAACAAATAAAAATGATAAATTACGCATAACATACTGAACATATTATTTAAAATTTAACTTAAAGTTCGTTTACATTGCAGCATACTGTAGTTTTTAGTTTGCTCTGTTTTTGTCTGGACCTGCAGCACATTTACGTAACACATAGTGTAAATTCTTTTGGAGTCAACTGATACTGTTCTTTGGTATAAACAGGTTTATGCATGGACAAAATCTACATCAAAAAAATGAATTATCGTAAAAAAATAGCCTACGTACTACAAACTCTGAATAAGATAAGTGTTAGTTGAAAATTCATCATTTGAATGATAATTCTGGTTAATTTCTCATCTATTCGTTCTTCGTAAGTCTATTTTTGTCTAATATTATCTTTTCCTACAAACATAGTGGCCTAATGAGTACAGCATCGGCCTGACGTCCTATGGGTTCAGTTCCTCGCATCATTCGAAAAAGATTCGAATTTTAACGTAAGTTTAAATTTTTGCTCCTTAAAAACATGACTCATAACGTAGGTTTTTGTTCATATCGCTTATAACGTAATTAGTATTTTTTAACATAAAAAAAATGTTTCCAAACATTTTTCTTTGTGAGTGACTTTTTTTCACCAAAGAAAGAAACCATATGTGTTAAAACAATTGGAATATTTCTAATAGATTCCTTTTCACATTGTTTATAACAAATTCAATTGTTATAAACAAATAGAGTCGGTTTTAATGCATTCTATGTCGTTTGTAACTTTATTCTACATGGTTTGTACTTTTATTTTACCAAAAGAAAATAATACGTGTTGAAATAGTATAATTCATCAATTGTAAAATTCAGGTAGTTTCCTTTTTTTCAGTTCTTCGATTCTCTACAAAAAATGACTGAACCAATTATCATAAAAATCTCATCATGCCTAAGTCACGTTACTATGCTTCGAATGCAATCGGTCCCACGTTGATGTAAATTTTTGTTCTCCAAATAATGGAGCCGAAAAATAATGCCGAACGCACGTACATACGTACACACACACACCCACACATCCACTCAGACTATTGTACTCGACTCTTGGGGTCTTAAAACGTGAAGATATGTCAAATTTTGGGATTTGCAAAATCGGACCCGTTACTATAACTTCTCACTGGAAAGTTAATGAACTTTCTATTTCTTTTATAATACTTCTTTGAGTCATTATTTTGTGACATTTTACATTTGGTTGCAGAAATGATTCAACTCACGTGACGGAGTGTATTAGTTAGTATTTTATTAGTTTTTGGAGCAAATGTCAAGAACACCAAACTGCCGTCAAACGAGAAGGGAAACAAGGAGGACTTGTTTTGATTATTGTATTAAGGAGGATGATTCGTCAAATAGTGGACTGTTGGCTATGGATATGTGGATGAAAAGATTGGAGGAGCAGTTGTCACAAAAGAAATTAGAGATAAATGGAATGCTACACGAGAAAAAAACAATTTACAAAGTTTGTAGGGTAATTTTATTATTTTTACTAGGCTAGTACAGTAAAGTTAGGACAAATCGGACATTATCTATTTACGGTCAGTGGTCAATGGATGACCATGCTCATTCGCCAACTATTTGAATTGCATAGTTATTGTCATGTGATGACAAATCCCTTCTACTTAAACAATCAACGATCGAACTGAAAATCACAGACGCAGCGGCGAATCGCTTGAGCGACTATTTTGGTAGTACGTTTCCTTGCTTTATTTATTTCGGGAATCAACAACGTTACAATGAGAAGGATGTACCATGGAAAGCCACTCTGATAAATTAACTGTTATTATTCGCTTATTCTCTGGACAAATAATATTAATGAATGTTCGAGTTGAGACGAAGATTGCGCCGTGCCAGCTGTTGGTACCCGGCAGGACCCTGGCAGGACCTGCCAGATCCGATGACATTACTTTAACTGCAATTTTAAGTCTATTAAGATATGACCAGACATAAAAGAACATGCTAATCAATTTATTTAGACCTGACTTTTATTAATTTGACATAATTTCAGCTGGTCAGATCTAGCTATCCGTAAATTCATTTTAATTAGGCCTGATTCATGTAAACATAGTACAATCTGATATAGTCAGATCTAGCCACATCTGACCAGATCTGCTTAGATGTGTTTTAGAATCTGAAAAACAGTAACTTTAATCACTTCAAACATATAACATACATATATTCTTATATTACTTTATTCAATACATGAAGACGTTTACAAATGCAATTATCCACTTGGATCATGTGACTTACATTAATAATATTTCTTACATTTATTAATTTATAATCATCAGTCTTTAAAAAAGGGAGTATGAAATGTAATTTTGTCATAGATTCTTAAAGAATTAATAACCAGTGTTGTTGAATAGAAAACTTTTAAAAAATGAAGTACAATTTATTATCAACTCTAAAAATATCTAATTACACTATACATTTCTACGTATTTATACGTAGTACTCAACTTGATAGTGTAACTATTTGTTTCAATTTGTTTGTAGATTATTGTTATATAAATCTGTCTATCAGTTTCCATCTAAAAGCAGATATTTACATTCATTAAATTTAGATCATTCGAATTCAGAATTTGTAGTAGTAAACTTTATCATGATACACTGTAGAGGTATCAAAGGAAAGAGTATAAAGAGCATAAAGGGAAAAATGAAGAACTCTGATGTATGGCTTGACGAAGATCTGACGCGGAGATAAGTAACGGTACAGAAATGGTTCAAAGAAGAAGTACTAAGGACTAAAGAGAGAGGAGAGGAAGCCAAGCTCTCATATTAGAAAATTAAGGTGGACGGAGAAATGTGATCGTGGAGGGAGATGAAAGGAGGGTACCGACGACAAGCAGACACGAAAATCAACAAGTGAGAAGAGGAATAAGCAGCTAAGGCGAGGATGCAAAACAGTGAGAGGTCAAGTGAGAAAATTGCAACAGAGGTGAGTGAAGACGATAAGAAAAGGGCTGAAAAGAGCAATTATATAGACAATAATAACGTGAATAAGTACAATAATGCACAGAGAAAGACCAATAGAGGAAAGAAAACTACAAGATGGCGAAATGTCAGTCTGAATGTTGCAGTGTAAAATGTGGTGGGGAAGATCGGAGTCCGTGATGTAGCTAGGTGACTCAAAAAACACAATGTCATAATTTTAATGGAAACATATGTAACAAAAGGGAAAGAAGGGAGGGTAACTGCAGATCTGAAAAACATTTTTAATATATACACATGGTGGGCTAAGCCAGCTACCAAGGAGGGTGGGGAAAAGACGAGAAAAGCTAAAGGAGACCACTTAGTTGGTATCAGGGACACTTGCCAGGATGCATGGCGAATAAATGAATGGGATTATGGAATGTTAATTATAAAGAATAGTAATTGCGGAGGGAAAAGGCTAATAATTATTAGCGTATATAACAATGAGGGGATAAAAAAATTGAAAACAAAAATTGTGTGGATGTATCTCCAACGCAATGCGGGAATGAGACAGGGTACATATTATGGGGGATCTAAATGCGTGCATTGGAACAGAACGGACTGCATGGGATATAGAGAGTGATTATGAGAATGTGATAGTTAGGCATTCACAGGATAATCTGTGTAATGCGGAAGGAAAAAAACTGCTAAGGATGTGCAGAGAGCTCGAAATAGTAATATTAAATGGGAGGGTGGAGAGTGATTGGAAGGAAAGAGCAACTTTTGTGGGAGATGCAGAAGAGTGCCGTGGTTCAGTGCTAGATCTAGTACTGGTAGTTAATAGAGGCAGGGATGGTGGGGTACTCAAACTAGAAATGGAAGAGGCACAATGGGAGGAATACTTCGCAAAATTATTGCAAAATGGCGAGGGGGAAGTAGCAGAAAGGGGAGTGAGAAAAGAAGACACAGAACTAGGAGAGGGGGAGGGGTATGAACTCAAGGAGCTCCACGCGTCCATTGATATCTATGATGAGAGAATTGCTCTGAAGGGTCTAGGGAACGGGAAAGCCCCTGGGAAGGATAGGATTAAAACAGAACTGGTCCAATCATTAGCGAGAAGCTGTCATGAAATAATTAAAGATATATTGGATAAAATGTGAAAAGAGACAAAGATGGCAGTAAATACTTTAATCGATAATTCAATAAATTATCATTCGTTTTATAGAAATTTAATGAGGCCCTCTCGAAGCACCCATAAAATCCGCTTCTATGTGCTTGAACTACCTAAAATAATAATTACATAATTCCTATGACCTCCAAATAAATGGTAGGGTACATTTCTTATGTTATTTTGAAGTCTCAAAGTTTTATCCTTTGTACTGATATTTTCTTCACTTACTCTAAATTTTGCTGCTTCTTTACATTTTTTTCCTTGTTTTCCTATATTCGATTGGGCAACTTTTTTCAACTGCTTCCCCATGTTACATAATATATGGGTCACACAGTCGAGCTTCTCAATAAAAACATCTTCATATGGATTCGATTCAAGTAGTCTCAAATATACACTGCTATCGTTATCACCAGTTATTTTTGAATAAACCAAGCGATGCTGTTCAATACTTTTTCTAAATCCCTCGACAGCGATATCACTTTCCATTGCAGCTGCACTATGATCCCAATTTCTATAGCATACATGAGGTTTGGGAGCTACATTTCTATTTTTAGCTTCATGACATATTTGACAATACGTATTTCTGACTCCGTCAAATAATATTTTATTAGTGTTTTTACCAACAATCACTGCAGCACCAGACTTCGATCTTCCTCGTGCTCCGTAACTTCTTGTGCACCAAGTACCGTCAAATTTAATTGCGCATGACGGATACTCCCCTTCTCTAATATCATCTTTTTCTGGAATTTTTCGTTCTTCTGCACCTGCTATTTTCATTTCTTGATTTGCTACTCCTTCATACGCACGTTGTGAGAAGGATTTTATTGGATAAAGTAGTTTCTCCGACATGCAAGAGATTCCCATGATTCCCAAAATTTCTCCTAATTCAATGAAATCTGTCCCTAATGACATAATTCCTGCAACCGCGCATGTACTGATAACTATAAATTGTTCATCATTCGATCCTGATAAAATATTATATTCTTTACCACAGGAATTGCAAAGAAATAAAATTTTTTGCGACAGACCACTATTTTTCATTCCACAAAATTGTATATTATCACTTGTACAAGTCTCTAATCGATGCCATTCTTTGCCGAATACCCGTTTTAGTTCCGGAATAAAATATGACGGATTTATAATACATCTTTCAGACGGATCTACTGGATCGATAGCATCATTGAGTAAGTCTCCATCTTTATCATCAACTGTTCTTACTTCAAAGCCGCAATCTTCTTTTGTCTTATCAGTATTTTGAAAATAGTCCTTTACTATGTCGTTTTCATCACTCTTCATCGTTTTGCCTATTTTTTCACATGTATGAAACACTTCTTCGTCATTATCGTTAGCAGTAATCTAATTTTCGGGTATTTCAGAAATATCTAATATTTTTTTCGGACTATTATCAGAGAATATTTTATGCTCAAATATTTTGTTGAAAATAATTATGTAATTACTTTTGTGTCAGCGTAAGTCTTGCATAAATAACATTTTTTTTTAATATTCTCATATAAATTTTGATTTTATGAATTTACAAAAATTGTTTTTCTGAAAATTCAATAAATCGATAATATCTGATCTGCCCTAATTTAACTGTATTATCCTAGTAAGAATTATAAAATTACGCTACGAACTGTATAGAATTTCTCTCTCCGTACACGAAAATTTTCATTGTCAGACAATTCAGTGAATGAAATATTTTTCATTGGTACAGTTAAGAATCATGCTTTCACTTGAATTGCATTCAACAGAAAACAGTGGTTACACTGCATTCTTTGACAAATGTATTATTAAGACAAGCCTTTCTACTTTGCTTCAGAAAAATTCATTTTTGTACGCTTCCAAGTAACACGCATGATTCCTGTATTGAAGAACCTGCCCTACTTTGGTGTAGAGAGAACGTCGTTCTGTCATAAATAGCGTTTTTATGACAAAAATATAATTTATTTCAATGCAAAAGTGAATGCATAACACAAACAAAGATCATGGTCGCATGAGAAAAGTATGCAGCTTTTAATTCTTGTCATAGAAAAAACAATAGTCAAGAAAAGGAATGAAAGAAGTCAAAAAAAATGGAATTATTCATCATTGAAAGAAAAAAATTTTGACAGCTACATTAACTATCACCCCTTTTTTTTTTTATTTCTTTCTCTGATGATAAACATATCAATTTCAGTAGATTACTTAAGTAATAACAATTGTAACAAACGTATTGGTGATTACTGCATCAAAATTGAAGAATAAGTATTCTCTGAAAATTTAAATATGCTACAATTGTTTGAAATTTTTCCATGAACAATTAATGTTATTTTTATAAAGTTCATTCAAATGGTATTTAAGGCTACATTCAACCGGAAAGTTCAAAACAGTTTATGATTTAGACAGTACTCAATCAATACATTTCATTGCCTGTTATAGATAGGTATACTACTGCACAGGTGCTGTTATATTTACTTTTTGTTAAGAATTTAATTTATATGAAAAATACACTTTGTATTTGTCATCGTTGTCCTTATATAAACAATAAAAAGTAAAAGGAGGCATTGTACAGCTTATCATCACTACATAACAAATTTTATCAATAATTTCTGAGAAATTAATATTAATTAATTATAATTAATTTCTTAATACATTAACAATGTTTTGTTTGTCTACAAAGTAAGATCACGTATGATACGAGGTTGAAGACGTTGCAACCAATAAGAATAACTGATTCCCTCAGGCAGTATTTGATAAAATAGCAATGGATATAGTAGGACCATCACCAAGGTCTAAAAGTGGAAGTACTCATATACTTACAGTACAAGATCAATTAAGTAAATTATTGATCGCTATACCATTGCGAAGAACTACATCAGATGCTGTTGCCTCTGCTCTAATGAAAAGAGTATTCATGAGGGAACACAGCATCAACCATTTGAGTTAGTTTTTGGTAGACTAGCCAGATTACCTTCGAGTGAAGATTATGAAGACGATGAGGAAGAAGACTCTTATACAGGGTACCTTATTGATTTAAAAATAGTAATGCATAATTTAGCTGTACAAGCAAGAGAAAATTTAAACAGAGCTAAAGAAAAATCAAAGAAATATTATGACAAAAGGATAAGTGAAATTCAGTATAAAATAAATGAATACATATTCCTACGAAAGGGAAAGTAATATGTGTATATGGGGCACCTAAAGCTATATTGACTAACCAAGGAGCAAATTTAACTAGTAGGGTAATAAAAAAATTAGCAAAAATGTTCGGAATGACACTATATAGAACAACAGCGTTTCACCCGCCATCAAATGGTTCAATAGAGAGATCACATCATACACTTGTGGAATATCTTAAACAAATTGTAAATAGAGAAAGTGATAATTGGGTTGATTGGCTGGAATTAGCTAAATTCTCTTATAATACAGAAATTCATCAGGGAACACAGCATCAACCATTTGAGTTAGTTTTTGGTAGACTAGCCAGATTACCTTCGAGTGAAGATTATGAAGACGATGAGGAAGAAGACTCTAGTGCTATACCAGAAGGGAGATGTCATGAAAATCGATATGACACATTATATCAAGGGATAGCAGAAAAAGCAGAGGGAGTGAACGATGGAATACAATAGACTGTTTATACAGTTACAACCGATGAATACGCATTTGCATTACTGAAGAAGGGACATCATATAATTTGTTGGTACATGTTAGTAAGGACAGACCATCCGAAATTATTTATAGTTGAAGAGATGAAGGGAATGCTCATCATATTAAAACCGTTCTTACCAACCGACATGGACATCTACTATGACATGAATTCAAAGTTGGTTTATGTTAAGAGACATTCAGGGAAACAAATGGCAAATTTATATCGTAATCTCATAAAGCGAAAATGCGAGTTAGAATTGAAAGCATTCAGAAATCAGCTGACATTAGCCACCTCTGCACCAGATCAATTTGTATATTTACTAATAGCGCAATCAGGATATATGGCAGTCCAGCAGGGGACACAAATAGATTGTGATCAATTAATACCACCAATGTACAACATACTTGGAGCATGGTACAAGGTTATAGGGACTGCAACTAAAGCTGTAGCCCCAAATAAATTAAAACCATCAATGAACCGAACTTGGGAATACAAAAGTCCAAAGGTCTAGTGACGAGTGGAATATACAGTAATGAAGATTCAGACAAATTCCGAGAACACATGATGTTTCCAGCAAAGAGACCTGCAGTTTTAAATTCAATCGCACAAATGATAATCGGACAAGATGCACAAATTCGAGAATTGAGTATAGCAGGAATGCTAGATGAAAAATCTCTGAAGAAAATAGCAGACAGTACATGGAACTATGTATGGGAATCATTTCTGTTCTTTGGCACAGACAGTGCGGGAGTATTAGTATTTGTGTTGATCCTAAAGATGATTAAACTACTAATAGACACCATTATCCATGGATATGCCTTGCATACCACATATGGAGGGTCGATACAAATGTTTAGAGCGATATGGGATTCAGTTGCAAATCTGTTAATACACTTAAAGAAGAGACCACAAGAACAAACTAACAATAAAAAAGAAGAGTCAGGACATGATTCTGAAAAGGGCGAGGGTGTAGAAAAGAATAAAGAAAAAGAAAAATCAATACAAATCCAAAAACAAGCGAATGAAGTAATTAACGTAACAGAAAATCCGTCATTCTATCATCCATGTTTCAAGGAATCACGTAATGTATCGCATGTATAAAAGCGAAAATTAAATGAGTATGAAAATACATGTGTATAGTGTTAGCTATATATATACATGTATGTATACTCATTTATGAATAATCAAATTTGTTATAGGATGTATAGACAGAGCTTATATCTGCTTCTCAGCCTAACAATAGTAGCGAAACCACTAAAAATACAGGAATTAAAAGTACCGGCAGGAATCTACTACGAAGTAGTAAAAGAGATAGCTTTTACAGAGAGTAAATGGAAAGCTATAGGCACTGTAGAACTCTCAGGAATAAGATTTTCACAACCATACCCAACTAATGAAAAGAAACAAATAATGTTGGAATGCATGGCACGGCTAGGCAAAGCAGAATGTCCTTTATCAGCTAGGATTGATGTATTGGATCACTTAGATGAACAAGTGAAAAGAAAACGAGAAAAGAAAACAGCCCTAGCTTTGCAATTAAAATCGGCAGATTATCATCTAATACAACATGCACGAGAAATCCAAGAATCCCAACAATATGGTGGACTAGCAGCAGAATTGAGACACAATGATTTGTATCTTATCAGGGGAGAATTAACAGATATGCTAAAGGAAATAAAAGAAAAGTATTATGACGCTCAATATTATGCAAATCCGACTCTGCAAAATTAAAAAGCAGATAGAAATGTGGGAAATGCAGAGTTATCAGACAAATACGACGATTGGATACACAAGGTTGTAGCGTACCGACTACAAAATATAAACATTTGAAACCAAGTACAAGAGATGCTAGATGAGACTGAGAAAGGAATTTGACCCTTGAAACTTACCAACTTCATTAAAGTAGTAAAAATTTGGGAAGATGATGAAATAAGCGAAGATCCAGCAAGATTAAATGAATTTTAAATAGCAGCAATCCTAAGTCAAGTAAATATGGAAATGCGTATGGACACTACAACTGAAGATATGAGAATTATAATAATATTTGAATTTCCTAGAGTGCGACCTAAAATATTTTTTGTTTATAGATTACATGGTTATTCATTACATGTAGAGAAGGGAGATACGATCTTTATTCACCCTAGAAAAGAATATCTATTATTGTCACATTATCAGGATTGGTTTGCTTTAGTTTAAAAAGAAAATTTATCGGGCTGTAGTGGAGAAAGGAACAATCAAATTTGTAAATTAACATATCCACTACTGAATGCAGCAAGAGCTTCAGAATGTGAAATAAAAATATTGTTGGAATCAGACCAGGATATATTAGAAGATTGTTTTGTCACCAAAGAAGATCCAGAAAAATCATATTTACAGAGTTTACCTACAGAAAATGCATGGTTATTTTTCATACCCAAGGAAGAGAAAATTAGAATTGTCATAAAGCAAACAACGAAAAAGAGAAAAATGGCAGGATTAGGAATTATTTATGCAGAAGAAAATTGTCAGACCTTTCTAAAGGAACAAAAGTTTATAGGAGAAAAACCAGGAATGAAGGGTACCTTACCAAAGATTGAACTTATTACAACTCGAATCGTAGATTATAAAAAGGCTATAGAAGCGATGAAAGTACGAGGAAATCAAATAATAGATGTAAAAGCATTCGAAAAACTAGTACATTTAGCGCATCAGGAATTGTGGGAAGTGAAAGAAGTACAAGGCAGATACTATGCATGTGGAACTGCTATAACAATGACGAATTTTGGTTTCAGTCTGACGGTCTTATTCTGCTTTATCTTTTGCAGTATCTGTGGAAAATGGAGGAGGAAAACTAGAAAAGTGAAGAAAATCAGCAGTACGCAAGTAGACATGGGAGTAGAGATAACAGAGGTAACAGCGCCCCGTCCAGCACTAAAAGTGAGGTATGTGCAGACTAAAGAGGAGTACCCCAGGGTCCAGTTCACATATAGTGAGTGGTGACTCAAATATTGTCGCCGCTGAAGTTTAAGTTTGCCAGCAGAAAATTTTCAAGAACAACGAAAGGTAAAAAACTCTTTTCCACATATACATATATATATAATGAATAATAAGGAATTCAAATATCTAACTTGTCCAATTTGCATGATGCCTGAGTGTGAAGTGAGCAAAATGTATAAAAGGAGCTTGGATATTTATCGCACGAAACCAGCACAAATATCACGAAGTCGACTGCACTGTATAAGGTATAATGTTGGGAAACTAACCAGCCAAGCAATGAATTTACGACAACATTGCGCAGCAAGGTTAGCAGCAAAAAGTATGTTAGAACTGATGGAGCAAAGTCTAGGGGAAATCAACATCGAAGAACGAGATATTCCAAAAACAGAAGGTGTAATAGAGGAAGGAAATGACTGGTTAGATTTCTCTTGTAAATGTTAAAAAATAAAGCATGCAAATGGTGAAAAAATACAATGTGAAATACAAATAGGAGGCGAAATTGTTCACATTCAATTCAAATAAAGAGGCTAACAAATTAATCGAAAAATATTATAAAACCTGAAGTAAAAATCATTCATTGTTCTTAAAGAAATAAAAGGATAAAAATAAATTAATTATTGTAGGATGGCTGCTGCATATCAACCTATGAAAGGACTACCAAACTTATATGTATGTGGTTTTTGTGGTGAAGCTGAGTGTGAGATACCACTGTTAATGCAATGGAGCATGATGGAAGAAGAACCGATGCCAAAACATTTTTGGAAACATAAAGCAGGAGAATACCACGTGATATGTTTAATAGGCATGATTGATAAAGAAGGCTTCGACGGAATATTGCATAAGGCAATATGCAAGGCAGCTAGACTACAATTAATTGCAGCTAGAGGAAGAGCAACTTTTAAACGTATACAAGAAAAAGTCGCGCAAGAAAAAAGTCAAGGAGAAAGTCATGCATAAAGAAAATTGATAATAACATATATGCACAAATTTTGTTCTTTGTAGATGTAGAAAACGTGATTGATGTTCCATGAAAAACATAGTCAATAAGAGTTTTACTAATAATAATGTCAACTATCCACAGTTATGTATCTCAGATGTGACATATGAAAGAGGGATAGCTGCGAGATCTCCTGGTTAAATATCATGAACATAGCAAGGGAAACGCCCAGAATAAGCTATGAAATGAAATATATACCGTTTATACAATGATATCAGTGTAAAAATATAATAAATGGCTTTGAGATAATAACCTCAGGAACAAATCTACATAATGCGATAAAAGAGAGGGCACGAATAATAATAAAAGAGTGGAAAAAGAAAGAATCAAGGGAGGAACCCAAAGGAATAAAGAAAAGCCTCCCAAAGACCAGTCGACTAAACCAAGGGCAATCACAGCATCAGGAAAGGAAAAGAATATCTTCACTTGGGGAAGAATTTAAAGAAGCGACAGATCTGACCGACAGAAAGGTAGAAAAATTTATTGATGACTTGTATGACGAATACAACAGTCAATAGAAATAATAATAGAGAGTAGAGCACAGCCAGTATACGCATATTTTATGAGGAAGGGAAAAGAAAACAGGCTATCAAGACAGATGAAATTTTTTTTTGGTATCTACAATCGACAGAGTGAATGAAACCCGACCAACTATAAGCCAAGTTCAAGCTTAAGTAAAGAGAGAGAGAGATGCACTAGTTGAGAAACTCGGTGAAGTATGGAAATATTTACAGAATTTAACGAAGTGCCAAATCTGTGCTGATTGTGAAATTAGTCAATTGTATGATAAAAAGAGGGATCACCCAACCTACAAAACAGCCTTACAGCATGGAAAAATATAGATAAAGTGTCAAATTCAAAACGTTGAATTAGCAAGAAAATTAGACGAACCAGACATACACAGTGTAATCCGCAAATCGGCCAGTGACATATTAGAATACCTAGATGAAGCTGAAGAAGAAGACAACAACAAAAACTTCCAAGCAGAATTACAAAAGAGAGAGAAAACATTAATTGAATTGATACAAAAATCGAACAGAAGCCAAATATCACGAGCAGAAAGGGAAAAGATACAACTTCAACTGCGAAAAATCCGAGAATTGCTGACATTAACACAATAGTAAAGAATAAACATGAGATTGTTTAGATATGTTGAAAATTTTATTCAAACCAGCTTGAAAATAATATGGAATTTAATGCAAGAGTTTTATGGTGAACAGACGAAAATGCCGAGACAATTAAAATTTAATTATTTTCTCCAAATACTTGCAGTAAATGGAATACAAAATTGTGACGCACTAATATATAATCGACCGTGTAAACAACTTACAAACAAGGGACGATTCAGTAAAGAACATAGAAGATCAAAACGATTAATCTGTGACAAGTACCATTTAGTGCGGAATTATCCATTCATGATGTTAAATTCTACAAGAAAAGAGGATGTCAAATATTGGACAGTGGCGCTCGAATGTGAATTATACATGCGAGAAGAATATGAGAGAAGATTTAAATATCAGTCCGATGCAGGACATGAAGCATGGAAAAAGGTGTTGCAGGATAAATGGCGCAAGTTATGCCTACAAGAATTAAATATCAACCAAGTTGGGACGAGTATTATCATACTGAGGAAGAGAGAATAAATATAATAAACAAATTTAACTTGCAAGTAACAGACAGAGAAAACTATGAAGCAATAAATAAAATAAATATAAACGAAGGAAAATTTAACCAATGGCAAATTCATTTTTATTATTTTACACATCAGTTTGATTATATCAGAACGCAGAAGGAACGAGAAAAAACAATAGCAAAATTTAATTTAATGATCAGTGACCAAATAACTAAAAATAAGACTTTATAAACGAACGTATGTGACAGATGTGAAGCAACGTAAATCTTGCTTTGAGGTGAAAAAGTTGTATACGAGTGAAAATAGGAAGTTCACGACTATAAAAATAGACATATGGTGAATATAACGATGTGAAAATATAAAAGCTAACTGATAAATTATTCTACAAACGTACAGACCGACAAAAGACGCAAAATACAAAAGTAGCCGATGTACGCATCAGGAGGGAGGAGCTGGACGTCATCATAGACCTTACAGCTGCATCGCAAACCATTGACGCCTAAGTCACCGAACGTACAGTCGAAAATCAACTCTTGGCGAAGACGGAAGTAATTCAAGGAAAGCTACTGAAGTGTACAAACTAAAATATAACAGAGCAATAAGGATACTATCAAGATAGTTAACTAACACAACAATTATACAAGAAGCCGTATTTTAGCTGAATCATTGTGTTGCGTAAACTTAACCGCAACTTGTCAACCCTCGTTCTAGCTCGTGC
Organism: Chelonus formosanus; assembly: GCA_028641665.1. NCBI lineage: Eukaryota > Metazoa > Arthropoda > Insecta > Hymenoptera > Braconidae > Chelonus > Chelonus formosanus. The sequence goes on from CM054002.1 coordinate 13,579,132, forward strand.
TCCGTCGAGCTCACCCGGTCCACTCGCTCTATCCTAGCTCTTTTTACAGCGCTCAGCGAATCTTAACTCTTCTTCTTCAACCTAGCTAATGACAGGAGATCTACTATAGTGCTAGGTCTACCGACGCCGGCTACAACGTGTTTGCAGCCATTAACGCTCATGTACCGCGCTCACGTACACGTGCTCTGTCAACGCTCTGCTTAAATCAATAATTTCTCAGTGTTCTACGCTCAAACTCAAGTTCAAAAAATAAGTTTATTTAAGTCCTTCCAAGCTCAAGATTTATTGTTATCTAATTGTTAACGAAGGAAAAACATTTATTTTTATGATAAAACATTTATTAAGCTCGAACAAGTGTGTCTCGTGTGTGAACATTCCTTTCTGACCAAATCCTACGGCGTAGCTCGTTCGCTATCTTTCCTCGAGCTTTTTCAGCGATAAAATGAATAAACTAAAATTAGTAAGCTATTTATTTGCATGAAAAACATTGGTCCTTCGAGCCGGATTTGGTCAGCAGTGAAGTAAAAAGTGCTCGGGAAAAACTTGTTCCTTAGTTTGCTCTCGCGCTCGAGCAAGGTACTACTCTCTCTGTTGCGCTCATTAACTTGCTAAGCTCTCTTGCTCGCACTCGTGTTAAGTGTATTTTGCAGTGCTCGTGGATATTGAAACTAACTTTTGGACTACGACTGAACACTGTGCTCTTGTTTATCTATCTTTTTAACTGTTATTAGTACTAGTTCGTGATTTTGTGTGCTAGTTCTCGAAAGTTCTAAGCTCGTTATTCAGTATGATTAACGTCTCAATGATCGAGGCTGATGCCAAGCTCCACTTCACAGCTCAACTAATTTTAAAAGAAGAGAGAAAGAAATATCTCTTCAAAGCTCTTGATTTCTGTCGATCAGACAGTGTAAACAAGCCCTCTCTTTCTCAGCTCGAGTCGAAGCTCTCTGTGGTTGAGGAAACGTGGCAATCTTTCAGCCATCTCAACAACGAGCTTGCCACAAAGTTCTCTCAGCTCTACCTTAACTTTTTATACAAGAAACACAAAATTTATCTTGTAACGCTTGAGGTCTACGATGAAGCTCGGTCAATCCTGACCAACCTCATTAGCTCTCTTCGCTCAGCTCGATCTTCAAGCTCTCCCGACGCTCGTCCAACTAGCTCACCCGGTGCTCATCTCTTCGAGAAAATCAAAATAAAGCCCTTCAGTGGGAAGTATTAGGATTCAAAGGAGTTCCAAGATTTGTTCTAAGCAATGGCTGGCAACAACGCTGAGCTCATCAACATCCACAAAATGACGTTATTAAAAGGTGCAGTTCAGGGTGATGCAGCTTTGCTCCTACAGAATTTGAGGACCACCAACGATACCTACGCCATCGCTTGGAACTTGCTCACGTCTCGTTACGAGAATAAACAGTGCTCGATTTCAACGCAGCTTGACAAGCTCTTTGGTGATAGCTTAGTGGTAGATCCAACATCAAAGGGTCTCCTGCTCGCTCAATGGTGTTCGAGAAGCTCTTGATTCTCTGAAAGCTCTTGAAGCCGAAGGCGACGAGTGGGATATGCCACTTGTTTACCACTTGATCAGAAGACTAGATCCTGCGATCAGGAGAGAATGGGAGAGAACCCTCGGTTCGAATACCTCTTATCCATCGCTAAGCTCGCTTCAGGAGTTTCTGACTTCTGAAGAAATTTCTCTTGTAAGTATTGAGCTCACTTCAGAGAAACCGATCAAGGTCAAGTCGCCATCAAAGGCCAGCTCTGAGCAACAAAGGAAACCAACAGCTCGGTCTTATGCTACCACCACTTAAGCTCCATCATCAGCTCCTGCCACTCCAGCTCAACATGATCCAGCTCAAGCTCAACGTCGTGGCTTCAGTGCGAAGCCAGCAGCTCAACAAAGCTCTGCCAGTAAGCTCAGACCCTGGATAGCTGGTTATCGAGGTCCCAATGGTCCTGGTCACACTTGGGATTATCGTAACAGCATCGATCATTACATCGCCGGCTGTCCAGAATATAAGAAGCTCTCTCCATCTGATAGGCTTAAGCTCGCCATGCAGTATCGCCTTTGCAGCAACTGCCTTGGCAGGCACGACATTCAGGCTTGCCAGAGCGAGAAAAGGTGTCGTCACTGTGGTATGAAGCATCATACCACAATTCATTAAGGTGAGGCCACTCAGCTCCAGCTCCTTCAGCTCCTCAAGCTCCTGCAGCTCCATCAAGCTTCAGCTCGTCTAATCAAGCTTCAGATCAACCAACTCCATCAACATTAGGTTAATAAGCTCCAATTATCCTTGTTAGATATGCTCAAGAATTAATTCTTTTTGTTTCTTATGTTGTTAGCTCAATGTGGCTCTCCCTTGCTCGCTCAACAACCACCGCTAAGCTCTACTTCAGCTCTGATCACAAGCTCCAGCTCTGCTCACCAGCTCAACTCAACGCTAAGCTCTCCACCAGCTCCTGCTCTGTGCTCCTGCTCAGCTCCAGCTCTTGATTCAACGCTCAGCTCGACCTCTCGTCATGTGCTAAGCTCTGCAGCAGCTCTCTCTTGCTCTACAAGTTCCTGTGAAGCACCTGCTCTGAAACAAGCTCAAGAATTGCCTGTTTATCCAACAGCCCTACTTGCTACAGCTCAAGCTCAACTAATTGCTCCTGTTTGTGCTCGGCAACCAGTACGAATGTTGAGGGATTCAGGATCAGAGCTCTGTTTTATAACCAACAAGTTAGCTCGTTTACTCCAGCTTCCAAAATAACGTCAGACGTAATCTCTTTACTCAGACGATCAAATACAAGTTCCTGTTCATGTACTCAGCAAGATAACAACAGTCTTGCCTGCCTACAACCTAGACAGCTCATCCTGATCACATCTAAAAGGACTACAGCTCGCAGATCCGCATTATAGAGTTCCAGGTAATATAGACATTTCTCTGGGCACTATACTATTAGCTCAAGTCATTCGCTCGGAGCTCAGAAGAGGTCAAGCGTCAGATCCAATAGCTCTCAAGAATAATTTTGGTTGGATCGTTTCGGGTGCAATGAAATCAAGCTCTTCAGCTCTAACAAGTCCAGCTCTTCATGTGAAACAGGATCATACTCTTCATGAGCTATTAACTAAGTTCTGGGTTCAAGAAGAGACAGATCAAGCTCATTCTGCTAAGCTCACTCCAGATGAAGAACATTGTGAAGCTCACTTCGTCGAGACTCACTCAAGGGATGCAACTCAAGTATCTTCGATCAATGCTCAAGCGACTCTTAACTGACTCTAAGTTCAATCAGCTCTACAGAGATTTCATGGATGAATATCAAGCTCTAGGCCATATAGGGCGTGCTCCAGAAGTTCAATCAAGCTCAAGAGGAAGTCCAGGTGTTGTATCTGGTGATCGCTCGAATGAGATGACCTGGGCACATGACAATTCGGTATCAGGAGGGTTGAGGGTCTCGGAAGAGGGGTCATCGGTGCATCCCAATGGGCTTTCTTATTTTTATTTGCCTTATCATGAAGTTCTACGGGAGCAAAGTCTCACTACAAAATTGAGAGTCGTCTTCAACGGTTCAGCTCAGACGAGCTCTAGTTTCTCGCTCAATGATGTTCTTCACACTGGTGCTAAGCACCAAGTCGACGTCTCCGACGTCTTACTATGGATTAGAAGACATAAAATTTTTTTCAGCTCAGATATAACAAAGATGTTTCGACAAATAAATGTTCATCCCGCAGACTGGGATCTCCAGAGAATTCTATGGCCCGATGAACATAACAATGTTGTTCCATATCAGCGTACAACGGTCACGTATGGAACCTGAACAGCTCCATTTCTTACAGTACGAGTTCTACTTCAACTAATAAAAGATAAAGGTGAAAAATATCCTCGTGCAATAGCTCCTATGACTAAAGGTCGTTATGTAGACGACATTTTCGGTGGCTCAGACATTTTATAAGAAGCTCAGCTCATCGCTCAAGATCTAATACAGCTCTGCATGGCGGGGAGCTTCCCTCTAGCAAAGCGGTCAAGCAATAGCCCTGCTCTGCTACAAGCTCTAGCTCTACAAAGTCTCTCAACTACTCCTGCTCAAGCTCTAGATGATACAGAATTGAAGGTGCTTGGACTATCTTGGAGTCCTGCATCAGATCAGTTCATCTTTTCACCTAAAAGCTCGACGCTCGAGGAAATAACCAAACGCTCAGTGCTCTCTTAAGTAGCTCAGCTCTTCGATCCTCTTGGATTCTTAGCTGCAGTAATAGTTCGAGCAAAAATGTTCATTCAAGAGCTCTGGTTGAATAAATCTGGATGGGAAGATGAACTCCCTGCTCAGCTCTCTCACCGGTGGACACATCGAAGAGACGAGTTACCATATCTCGCTCATGTTTACATTCCCAGATGGCTCAACATAATCTCCAGCTCCTACATAGAAATACATGGCTTCTCAGATGCATCGCAGTTAGATCAGCTCGGATCCAGCTGTTGTGTGCGAGAACTAAAGTAGCACCATTAAAACTAGTTACAATTCCTCGGCTCGAACTAACTGCTGCTTGGATGCCTGCTAAGCTCGTCAAACATGCTCAACAAGTGCTCAAATTAGCTCAAGCTCCAGTTTTTCTTTGGACTGATTCATCTATAGCATTACCATGGATTCTAAGTCATCCATCCAAGTGGAAAGAATTCGTGCGCAACAGAGTATCATCAATCCAAGAGCTCAATCCAACAGCAAAATAGCTCTACGTCCCGGGAAAACAAAATCTAGCGGACTGCGCCTCTCCTGGTCTTACTCCCACTCAATTAAATGATTTCAAGCTCTGGTGGAATGGACCCGAATGGCTTCAAAGCTCACTTTCTTCTTGGTCAGCTCAACAGTTCAAACCTTCAGCTCTTGCTCATAAAGAAGAAAGATCAGGTGTATTACTACACGCTGTTAAAGCTCTATCTGAAGAAGATCCTCTCCTATAGTACCTTCTATGAAAATATTCATCGCTCTACAAGCTCTCACGCATTATAGCTCTCTGTCGACGCTTCATAAACTTGATCAGAGGTAGAATCACCAGCTCCTTAGCTCACACTCCTATAGCTCCGCAAGAACAGCTTGACGCTCAGCTTATATGGGTGAAGATCATTCAAAGACTTCACTTTTCATTCGAATTCAAGGCTCTGCGAGATGGTTTTCAACTACCATCATCACACTTTATCTCTAAGCTCGCAGTTTTCTCTGATCAAGAAGGTATACTTCGCGTTGGTGGTCGTCTCACAAACTCTGAGCTCGAAGAAGATGAGATTCATCCTCTAATACTCCCAGGGAAGTCCTACTTTTCACAGCTCGTTATTGATCAAGCTCGCCGACAAACGCTTCATGGTGGAACGCAAATTACTTTCATCCATGTTCGAGAAAAGTTTTGGATCCTTGGAGGAAGAGCTCCTATCCGCTTATTCATCTTACGGTGCGTGATCTGTGCTCGATATTGTGCTCGTCGTGCTCAGCAGGTCATGGGCCAGCTCTCAGCTGATCGTCTGGTACCCGTTCGACCATTTCACACTACTGAGGTAGATTATGCTGGTCCCTTCACGCTCAAGACGTTCCAAGGAAGAGGTGCGAAGACATATAAAGGCTGGATAGCCGTCTTTGTGTGCTTCACTACTTCAGCAGTTCACTTGGAGTTGGTATCAGACTACTCTACAGAAGCGTTCATCAAAGCTTATCGTCGATTTGTCAGTCGTCGAGGAGCAAGCTCAGTGCTCTATAGCAACTGTGAAACTAACTTCAAAGGTGCTGATTCATTCCTCAAAGCTCTCTTCAAGCAAAGCTCAATAGAAAACGCTCAGCTCGTCAGCTCCTCAGCTCAAGTGGGGACAAAATGGATCTACTTACCTCCCGGCGCTCCTCACTTTGGTGGAAAGTGAGAAGCCGCTGTTAAGTCGGTGAAAAATCACTTAGTAAGGATTCTCAAGACGATCTTACTGACTTTTGAAGACTTCACGACTCCCTTAGCTCAAATCGAGGTGGTATTAAACTCTCGACCGCTCTCGCCTCTCACCGATGATCCAGACATTCTACGTGCTCTAACACCAGCTCATTTTCTACATGGGACATCTCTAGGAGTTCTTCCTGAATTATCTCTAACTCATCTCCCAGAGTCACGACTAGCTTTATGAGAATTAATACAACAGAAGCTCCAGCACTTTGAGAAGCGGTGGTCCAAGTAGTGCTTACAACGATACTTATCCATCTCGAAGTGGAAAAAAGCAGCTCACGACAAAAAAATGGAGCAAGCTGCTACAACGTTGTCTAAATAATCAAGAAACGTTACCAGAAATAAAAGTAGCTGCGCAAATAAAGTCACATTGCAAGAGAAAGTAAATGGATAAACACTACATGATACGTTACAAGAAGTGGCGAAAAAAATTTTTAAAGCAAAACAAGAAGATATGAGTAGACCTGTGACGAAAACAACGACATTGGTGACTTACAAGTAGTGATACGTCAACATGTAAACCGGCGGCATCCAAGAAAATAAACAAATGGCTAAATCCGATTGGATATATATATTCAAAATTTTACATATTTGTAATCAGTTTTGGAAACTATAATCAAAAACCATTATAATCCAAAAATTAAAAGCAATAAAAGTATTTATTTGGTGTCAGCAAAGAAATCAGCGCGAGTAATTTATTCATTATTATTTATTCCACAATCTTGTCTTGCTCGATATTAATGTAGTCCTGTTCATTGTTGTAATATTGGCCTTATTTATGTCTAAAACAAATCAATAATTTCTTAATCTCGTTCATCATCACCAACGAAAGCGAGGTCTCCGCTCCCGTGAAAGTAAGTAAAGTTCTTTTACTGTACTTAAACTAAGATACCGCTATCCAGTTACGGGACGTAACATATGGAAGCTGGAGGAAGTAATTGACATTTTTAAACGTATGTAAATTTTTTTTTTTTTTATTAATCAAAATATATTGTTATATTTATAAAAAAATGTTTGTAATATTTTAAATACTCTTTTAATAAATCACTTCTGCGTAGAGAAAATTATTAATCGATGATAAAGAAATATTAATGAAGTTTTATTAAACAATGAATACTTAAAAATAAATAAATAATGATATGTATTTAACAATTTTTTCAGAACATAAAGTAACACAAGATAACATTAATTTGCTTATCGACGATCTTATCGAAGAACTTATCTCTATTATTTTTTCCCATGGGCTATTTTCCTTACCGTTTGGAGAAAACAATTTTTGTTTGCGTCAAGCGTAAAGAGAAATTATGATATGAACAATTCTATGAGTCCAGGTTGTTGTAAATGGTCTAGAAGAAGACAATCGTCCTGGAATATTGCTCTGAGGCATTGGAAAATTAGTGCGGATTATTTTAGACCTAAGAAAAGTAACAAGAAACTACGACGCATTTTTTTTTTGTATTTCTGTAAAACATATACCTTTAATCAGTACATCAACAATAATTTAAGATGAAAGTACGCTGTCTTGTAATAATTTTAACTATTACATTTTTTGAAAGGCTAATGAAAGATCAATAAAGTAATTATGATTCAATAAAAGAATTTTTTTTTTTAGAAAAATAAAAAAAAGTTTTTCTAACAGCTTGTAATTGTTGATAACAATGAAAAAACGTCCATAATTGTTGAATTCAAGTTCTCTCAGCTAAATTTGATAACTATCGACAGAGTAAGGTATCTGACGGCTCTAAAACTACTGTCGCGTTTTTATTTTGTGTATAATAGATTGTAATTGTTATAATTAATCCAATAATGTTGATAAGATTTAGGTTTTTTGATGGTGATATGATTCTATTTTTTGTATCCTTAATTTTTGTATTTTAACTGGCTGAAAATTTCGCAGTCCAGCTATGATGTTGATATTCTTCGTATCAATATAAGTGGAATGTGAATAGTATAGGCATGAATAAGCGTTTTCTTGTTTTTAACTATTTTCTTTTAATTACTATTGTAAATTCTTAGAGAGTTTCAACTTTTTTTATTAGCAGAATCTACGTCTCAACTCAATCTATAAAAATTTCATTTATAACGAGTGCATGCATATTTTATATCGACTAATTTTTTAGTAGTGGTTATAGGTTTTATAAAAGTGTGGTTAATGATTATAATATATGAAAACAAATGATATATACATTTTTATACTAACTTTATTATCAATACTACCTATTTACATTTAATAAACAATTGCTCATTCGTTACAGCTATCATTCACTAACTTTTCACTTATAATTATTTTTAAATATTTGAATGAAAAAAAAGCTTTGATTTTAATCAGCTTCCCAGCAGTTTGGAAGTTTTATTGCATATATGAGTTGTTCAAATGATATTCGAAATGCCGGTTTTATAGAAGAACTTTCGGGTATAAAAGTTAATTCATCAGTTCTCGAAACTCGATGTATGTATCGAGTATCGAATTCGTATCCATGGTTTTGGAGTTTTTAAATGAAAAAACTACCAATTAAGTTGTTATTATAATTAAATTTTACTATGTTCTGTATTTCTCCGAATCTATCGTTTTCAGTGCAAATGATAAAATTACAAAATTTTAAATTGCGTAATTCACGACACTGAAACTCTGATTTATCTAATGTACATTTTTTGAAACATTTTAGTTGCAGATTCAGACCGTCTAATTCTCTCAGTCCTCTACGCTCTTGTTGTGTTGGTCGTCGTACATGTGATTTTCGAATTCCTACGATTTTATTTCTTATGTTTGAATTATTAAAATCTAGTTTAACGTTTATAATTCGTAAATATTATAAATTTTTCCATGAGAAATCGTGTGAGTATTTGATTTTCACATATTTATTGAATTCAGCTGAGAGAACTTGAATCCAACAATTATTGACATTATTCAATTATTTATAACAATTACGGGCTGTTATAAACAATTCACACTCGCGAAAGTAACTGTAGAGTCGTCAGATACCTGACTATGTCGATATTTATAAAATTTGTCTGAGAGAACTCAAATTCAACATTTATTGACGTTTTTTAATTATTTATAACAATCACAGGCTGTTATCAACAATGTATAGTCACGAGAGGAAGAGAGAACCTCGTAATTAACAATAAAGATGTATTCGTATTATTCAACTAAAATTTAACTCTGTTCCAACTACTATTTAACCATTTTTTTCCAGTTAAATACGCGAGAGTAATTTTTATTATTTTACTAATATTTAACTGTTTTTCAACCAATATTCAACCGTAATATTTGTAAGGACATATAAAAATTATTTTAGTTATTTAACCACTATGTAACTGGTTTTTAACCTATATTCAACCGTTTTTATTTTATCAAATTCTTTATATTTTTTCCGTATTTAACCGGGATTTAACCGAAATTCTACTGTGTATGTCTAGTTAAATACGAGAGTTATTTTCTTGCTTCCTAACCGGTTTTTAACCGGAAAAAACGGTTGAATTTCGGTTTGATTCTTTAACCCGTTTTTAACCGTTTTTTACCAAAAAAATAACTGGAATTTTACCTCAATTTAACAGAATTTTAACCGGTTTTTAACTGTAGAGATCCAGTTCCTAGGAACCGCGAGGGTCTAGCTTTGATACTATTGTATTAACAACCACATTTTCGCTTCCATTTTGATACAGCAAAATATTATAAAAAATTCGTTTCTAGTATTTCATTTCTATCAAATTCATAAGTAGTACAAATGTATGTACAAATTATGTGGAGAACAGAATCATCTGAAACTCCGCTCCTATTGCATAACACTTTATGCTCATGCGCACAACATACAATAGACTATATAGTAGAGACTTCTCCGTTACTAAATGAAAGATATCTAGATCTATCTCTTCTTCACTTCTTTTTATATCAGTTCATATCAGGTTTTATCAGGTTTATAATTAATATAATGATGATTATTATTATTAAATATATATATATATACATGGGATCCTTATTTATTTTTTTTTGAAGCTGTGATTATTGTATTGTTTTAAAAACCAATTCTTTCTTTTTATATATTTATTAATTAACTTTACTATCGCTTAATTGGGAAATAACACTCAGATGTTGCTTACAATAGTGTTGAACAGATGGAATTATTCATTTGTATAATTAATAGATTTTTTAGGCTCAATGCATATTGACAAAACCTAACTTGTGCCAGAGAATGTAATAATAATGTATTTAAAGAAAGTAAATTTCAACATTTCTGTTTAATTTTAAATTTTAATGTTAATACAGCTTTTTGGTGTTGTGCGTTATCATATAGTTGAAGTAGGTGTAACCTACTCTGCTACATTATGTTAGCGGCTCTATGGCGCACAACATAAAAACATGTACATTAAAGTACTTTTTAAAATGTTTTGAGAAACATAAATGATCTATTGACATAATTTTATAATACTCGGATTTTACATTAAAACCGGTTCATTACATCTTAAGATCAACATGACTAATAAAATTTTCATGATTCATTTAGTATTTTTTAATCTTTTCGCGATAAATAGTTATATATTAACTTTTTTCAGCCAATATAAATGTAGCTTTTGAATGAAAAAAATATTAAAAACATAGTTCATTTATAATGTACAATTTATTGTCTAAAAACGGTCGTAAATTTTTTAAGAAATAGAATTTTATTTCTCAGGGACGATGGGGCAAATAATGTGAAAACTACAGGAAACTTTTTTCTGAAATATTTTCACTATATTGTATGATATACTTTATTTTATGATGACTACCTTCACTAAAATTTATGTAATAAAATAATCTTTATGGGTTTTATTGTAGTAACTTATATCTGTAAAGAATAGCAACTAATTGAAAAAGAAATCTAACATAATTTCAATGCAGCCCTATTCTTTGAGACTTCTGCAAATAAGATTGGGTGGAATGCTCTCAAAATGGAGAGAAGGAGTGAAATGAGTGATTTCGAAAATTTTTTTACATTCTATTTTTAGTTAAATTAATATAAAACTAAAGGAATAATAATTAGTCTCTTTTAAAACTTTATCAATGCAGAATTAATCCTAACTCCAATCTATGAGAAAAAAGGATATTTTTCCATACAGCCAACTCTTTTCCACGTCACCCATGAGGTAGAGCTTTCAGACGGGTTTTTTATAGTGGTGTCCCCATTAGGCCTACTCCACTGTTGTTTATGTGAAAGATTTTATCACATTGTCATTACTGTGAACTTTTCGTTGAGTGGAATTATTTATTGAAAGATGCAGTTGTTTGTATAACTACTTGCATTTTTCGGTTCAATCACAAAAAGCATGCGTACCTTAAAATCATGTGCATTGTTAAGAAAAGTTTTATACTTTTTTTTTATAGAATATCAAGGGGAAATTGTTTTGACTGCTTAGTTAATATGAGCTGAAACATATGCGGTCTCATTATTCTACTAGGATCATGACCAAGAGCTATGCTCGTTGCAAAAGCAGCGGCGTACACTCCACAGCTATAACCGTCTGGTTGCTGTGTGACTTCCTTATAATAAATATTATCCACTCGAGTGGGATATCGTTTTAATAAATATTCACGTTCATGTTCATTTAGACTACGATGGTTTAAACTATCATAAATAAAAATACCATCATAATCACAAAATACACAAATCCAATGCAGAAAGAGTCTAAGTCCAACAATAATTTGAATTTCATTCGGTGAACCGGTTGAAATGATATTATCCAGATATGCAAAATAAAGTGGAGAAACTGTAAGAAAGAAAGTGGTCGTACTAATAATATGCATGAAAGCATGAATGACTGTATCTTCTGGAAACTTGTCACATGGTAAAATTTGTGGCCTGAAATCATCATCAGTTAGATTATCAATCATTGAGTTATATTGGGCTACTACATCAGAAACTACTTGTGGACGTTGAACATGGTCCGTAACATTATCCAATGTGTCTTCTTCGTTATCAGAAGCATGGCTAATAGAGTTGCACATATTGCTGCCGGATTGAATTACACTAACAGTTATCGTCGTATTATTCCCAACATCGTTGGTGACTTTCACTCCTCGAGCTGGTAATTTTCTATCTATTCTACTATCAATTATTTCTGGGAGAAGGGCCTGTAAATGAAATCGTTTAAGCTTAGGTTGCATTTGATTCATCCAAAAGTAGTTATCTCGATCAATCAAATGTGGTATCAATGTTTGTGGAGTAACAACTACAAAAAAGCAATGCTTTCTGTTTGTTATATGCAGCTGCCCTTGAATGTTGTAATACCAGGCGTTAGCTTTTGTAAGAATTCCTTTTTTCTTAAAAGAAGCTAAATCTTTTGAAACGTTTTCGTCTATGAAATTAGCAACGACACCAATGATATCTTCATCAATGAGACTATCTGGTCGAGCACAACAAAAAAATTAATTCTTATCGTCAGAAACAAAAATGCCACATTGATTAAGATGGTGTCCGAGATTTTCTGATATGCGTTGAAGGGCTTGTTCTCGTTGTTTGTTCATTAACATTAATGCTTTTGCATCTAAACTCCTATGTTGACATATTTTTTCCACGACTTTTGCAGTAGATGTCGTATTATGCATACGACATATTTCTCCAAAGAAATGAGCTAGAATCATATCTCTTTCAAATTCATGAACTTTGCCATACAATAATGTGTTTTGAGTACCTCTTTCAATCCTCATTCGGTCTTTTATACAAGATTGGAGTTTCAGTTCTTGTTCATCACACAATCTAATAAACAAAGAATAATTACTATTTTCCAGGTCTGGTTGAGTACTTTCGAGACCATAATCTTTATCTGTACCCGGACGATTATAGGAACGTCGTCGTCTTATTTCTTGTTGACTACTCTCAGTAATTTTCCCTAAGTGTTATTCTGCCTGATCGGTTTCTAGTTTTTCAACAACATATGGAACATTCAGACAGAACTGTTCATAAATCCTCTCAATGCTTTACCTGAAGAGGCTTGTTGGAGGGCAGCAAAATACACTATCATCTCATACGTATCTCGACTGCAATAATTTACCCTTTTACCGCTTATATATTGGGCTACAATAGAGAAGAATTGTTCGACAAGATTACTTGTAACATTATGCATTAAATATTTAGCATCTTTACTTAAATCATTATCAATATTTATAATAACCTCGAAGAAGCCCAGTTCTGTGAATCGTACTAAATTTTCCTTCGTAGTATCACAATCCCACTCTTTAGGACTGGTTTCATGATCATGAAAAACATGAAAAGGAATAAATTGCATGATTCGGCGCAATTCCTCGGTTTGTTCATCGAAAATCGAATCTTTTTGTAATTGAGGAAGCGTTGAATTTTCTTCAATTCTTTTGCAGAACCGATGCACATTAGACTCAACAACTCGGCGAATTTTAATTCTGCAGTTTTTTAACTTTCTCATGCATTTTTCCAATATCTACTTTCTTTGTAGAGCAAGATTGTTCATTTATGGATGATTTAGAAGCTAAAACTAATTTACGTCTAACATTTCGATGCAAATGGTTTCTACATTTTATTCGTTTCGGCATAATTTTGAGATGTGCATATGAATTTTCTTTATGCAATCGATGATATGTACTGGCATCATCATCGAAAATGAATTTATGACAGATCAGTCCATGTATCTCTTCACTACGTTGGAAAGCTTTAAGAACTCCTTGGGCTTCCATACTTGTTAAGCTTTGAGTTCGATCCCAATTTTTATGGCAATCATGTTTACGTAGTAGTATTCCAAGATTCTCTGCTTTTGTGCATATGATGCAGTACTTTTTTTTGATAACGATATCTAAGAGTTTCTGAGTGTGAAAACCGATGATAGCAATTGTCTCATCTAATGAATCATGTTTTCCACCTCGATGACGTCTCTTTCCCCAAGAACCATCAAGTACAACTCGTATCACAGGAGTGCTATTAGACGCCAAACTACCTATAGCTTTGGCGTTTTCTATTTCATCCAGAGCATTTTTATGTCACTGTATGGCGAGTGTATCTTCTAATTGAGGTGCCATATTTTTCCTGGCATCATTATAGGTATTAAATGACATACAATCGATATCTATTTCAGCTAAAACAGTTTGAAAAGACGAAAATGGTGTTCCAGATCCTATAATACCGCATACAGCAACTTCATGTATATGTAATTTCTCAATAGGCTCTGGATCATTCGTCCAAATATTTTGCATGAAAGGGCATTGTTGACATCTAATGTAACATTGCGTATTCAATCCATGAGGTTGAAAATTAACCCACTTTATATCATCTACACGACGTGGGTATTCTTTATCATGATTGTCAGGATTGCCGAACTGAGCGTTCAATTCTTAAAGAAAATAACCCAAGTCAACATGTTTACAACCGAGAACGTCAAAAATACTCGGTTCAGTGCATACAGAAGAAGGGTTAGTACTATGTACTGTACTACTTGGAAAACTATTACTGAAGACTTCATTATTAAAACCGTCAGTCTCGTGTACTCTTTCAAACTCAGTATCAGAAATGCTATTGAGATCATTATTTTCATCATAATAAATATTATCAATATCCACGTTATGAATATTACAACATAAATTAGAAAAATCTTCGTTAGTAGTATGACATGATTCAGGGCTATGTAATCTATTACAACTATCATCTCCACATACTTGTGGTACATTAAATTCATTTGATAACATATTTAAACCATACGGGCTTAAATTATTGTCAGAATTAAAATTATGAACGCGTTTCACAAAACCATGTGAAAATGATTGTGTTTGTAATGAATGACTAGAATTAATATTTTTATCACTAGTAATACTGACAGAATGGTTGCTAACATCCTCGAATGAATGATCAGTTGTAGCTGATTTTTCTGAGAAAGAAGCAGCAATCTAATTGATAGTATTTTCTCTTTCTTCATAATTATTACTTAAACCACTTAAATCTTTTACTTGCTTTAGTTCGTTTCGGATTTTTTTGATCATCTGACTGTAAGTTGATAAAACGGATTTAATATAATATAAAATAATTGGTGAATTATTGCCGTCATAGTACAATGAAATAAGCGGATTGGAAATGATATGTGTTTTTTGATTAAGAATGGAACTTACAAATAATGTTTCAGGAAATGGAAAGTCAGCAAATTAAATTTTTAAAACGAAGTATCTTATAAGATAGGGGATGTTTTGGCAAAATGGGGTTGAATACATAAGTATGCCACATGATAACGTGCAAACGTTAACGTCGGCAGAGGAGGGATTTATAGTCCAGTCAACGAAGCTCGATTTACACCATTTGTGATCGGTTTTATTGGGAAAAAGGCAATATTAAATTTTTTTGCGTAAAATGATTGGTCATTGCTCATCGAAAGAAAATACCACCATGGGAACAACTGTTTTTAGTTTTAGATATGACTTTTTCCCAATTTTATGTCCCCGTGTATCTAAGAAAAACAGCACTACAGGCAGTGCTACGCATTAGAAAATGATACGAATAGAAGAAAGGCCTCTCTCTTTCTTTTCTCTCTCGCATTTTGGACAGTACGAACTAGCAAGCGACACATAAACGCTAACGCATCTCATTTAGTGTTCTCTTCTAACACATATTGCTGTCTATAGTACTGTCTCGCTTAGGTACATGGGAACATAAATTGCCAAAACGTCACATTTAAAAAAAAGGTCTGAGCACACATTGTCTGTGCTTACATGACGAACTTCCCATTATTAATTGTTTATAACAAATTCACATTGTTATAAGCAATACGTCATATTTTGTCATAAATAATATTATTTTGTCAAAACCATCTGAATCCATGTGCTGTCTTGCGCTTAAAAGTATTTTAAATAGCTTGTCATTTATTAATTATTAGTTTTTTTGTTATAAAAAAAAACGGCAAGACCGAATTCATTTAAATTTCTTTCAGACTTTCTTTATAATAATATCTTTCAAATAAATTTTGGTTGAATTCGATATCTCAATATGTTCTTGAGATATCGGAAACGAAAAAAATGCTGACATACATGCGTCCATATGGTTGGAATATCTTGAAACGTGGAGATATGATGAAAATTCTAATTTCACCAATCGACCCATTTACAATAACATCCTTACGGGAAGTTAAAAAAAACAGCTGGTCTCGTGTTTGTAACTTTATTTCTAGGAGTCATGACCTATCATCTTTCGCAATTTAAAATTGCCATTTTTTTTAAAGAAACCGATAGCAAACGGAGTAAATCGAGCTTCGTTAACGGGACGAATATAGAACAAGAAAGCATATATTAATAATAAATATCGTCTATAAAATGCGGTAATAATAACTTAAAACTAATTTTCGTAATTTTCATAATTATGATTATAAAATTACATATTGATAATGATTACTTCAATTTACTTGAAAAATTTTCATTTATTTATTCATATATTTTTTTTATTAAACAAATGGGCTCTCGACGGAGTAATTCTGCTGTTTACTTATTTATTATGATGAATAAATCCATTTATTTATTTTATTTATTCATTGATTTTTTTTAATTTTTATTTTTTAATTATATACTTTCTTCTGAGTGGATGCTATTACCATCTAGCGTTCTCTCATACATTATTCAATGTAAGAATTGAAGATGGAACTGTGACATAGTGGCATCTGGCGGTGTCATATCATAATTCACATTATCGATGCATTAGTAAAAATGACAGCTGTTTTTATCTCTTTGCCACTCCGTTGTTTTAAACAGAAAATTTTGCCTCTTTCCTTTGTGAATGTGCCGAAAAATACATATTAAAATTTTCGTTTTGCTGCTGCCTATCGCATGACACTCGTGATTTTTTTCTATTCTCCCATTTTTAGGCAGTATTGCTAGATTTTCGAATGTAGCTTTCTACCTTACAGCATTTTGCACATGGTATGCAGAAACCTTTTTTTTTTAATTATATTTACCAAAAATTTGCAGTATCATGCGATACAGGATAGAAAATTGAACATTCACCTGCATTTTCATTTACCTCTAAATAGTTCAAGTATTGAAATTTTCTGTTTGAAAATTTTTAACTCTGTCGATAACTTCAATAGCCTCTTGAATTGAATGATGGAATTTTTAATGTTGCAGATGCACATTGAACGTACTGTCCTATGATACTGTTGACTGTTGAGATACTTTCCGTAGAAATTCCATACAAAGTCTTGTCTCAGCTCTCCTTTTTGTTGTTCAGTACGCATAATTTCAGATGCTAACCAAACAGACTGAGTGGATCCTCCTGGAAAAATTGGTATACCTCCAGATCCTGTTGCCCATCTGAAGAAAGAGCCAATTGATCTTGATGATTCACCACTGCCCAGCTTTTAAAAAAATTAAAAACATTTTTAAAAACATCTAGAAGAAAATGTTGGCATTAAAATGTGACTCATAAAATACCTCTCGAAATGCTTCTAATGAAAGATAAGACGGAAGAATATCTTTAAAGTAAGAATAAGGAAGTAGTTTCAAAAGTCTTGAGACATAGATTTATAGGAACACATTGCGATAATGATTCATGACCAAGAAATTCTGGAGCAATTGAATTTTTCTCCATCTTCACATTAGTTCTATTTGCAGTGATGAGCGATACAATAAGCCCATCACAAGATGACTGCCTAAATATAGTAAAGTCTGAAAACAATTCAACTTTCAATTCGGTAGCCAGGGGCTGCCCGCAGGGTGAAGTCATATCTCCCCTGCTGTGGACCTTGGTGCTGGACGAACTCCTTACGAACCTGAGGAAAGCTGGCTTCAGCGTGCAGGGATACACTGATGACGTGGCTATTACGGTCCCAGGCGATGATCTGGGAAGTCTGTCTCTCAGGATGCAGACGGCCCTTAACGTCGTTGAGAGATGGTGCCAGGCTCGGGGTCTTAAGATTAACCCGCGCAAAACTGAACTGGTTTTATATACCAGAGGTAGAAGAATTAAATCCAGGCCTCTTTCCATCTTTGGTAAACAGCTGAACTGTTCGGAAATGGTGTGCTACCTCGGACTGACTTTAGACAAAAAACTCTGCTGGAAAGCGCACGTTGACAAACAGGTGAAGACGGCTACGGCTACCTTCGGGACCTGTAAAAGAATGTTCAGCATTACATGGGGTTTCAAGCTGAAAATAATAAAATGGCTGTATACGGCCAATGTCATTCCTTAACTTACTTACGCCTCGATAGTATGGTGGACCTCCGTCCGGAGGGACGTTTGCAGGAGGTAATTAAATAAAGTCTATAGAGCAGCGCTGCTGGGCATAACGAGAGCGTTGAGGACGACTCCGACCCTGGCCATGGGCTGCCTACTGAGCATACCTCCACCAGAAATAATGGTAGAGGCGTTAGTGAAGAGGGCGGCCATCCGCCTAAAAAGCTATAGATAGTGGAGGGGCTTTCGGGCAGGGCATGCGGCAATACTGGCCTTAAAGGACCCTACAGGACTCAATGGCAAAAGGGTCGACCGCTGCCCCAGGAAGCTAGAGTTCTCGCCTGGATACGAAGTTCTATTACCGGACAGACAGACCTGAATGGAGGAGGGCGAGGAATCGCTTACTCCTCAGAGGCCTGTCTGGTACGTGAATGGAGCAAAGACCAAAGGGGGAGGAGCCGGTTCCGGGAAATGGCGCAGTGGAACAGGGGTGGAGGAATCCTATACTCTGGGCCGGGATGCGTCAGATTTCCAGGCAGGAGTTCACGCAATCCTGGTATGTGCAATGCATATTGTCAGAAGGGAGTGCAATAGGCTGCATATCTACATTTGCAGTGACAGTTATGCGGCCTTAACGGCCCTCTCGCGGGTGGCTACCTGCTCAAAGCTTGTGAACAACTGCAGAACGGTACTACATCAAGCTGCATGCTGTAACAGAATAAAGCTGCTTAAGATATCGGGTCACTGCGGTATGCGCGGCCACACCGAAGCTGATAGGCTGGCCCAGATAGGGACTAGCGGCAAAAGTGACAAGGGCCCAGTGGAGTTAGACGCTCCCGGGGAACTTGTGAAGGCGCTAGGGGACAAGTGGATGCACCAGAAGTCCACCAGCTACTGGGCGGAGGCCTCAGGAATGAGGCACACCAGGGCGTTCATCAAGGGACCCACAGCTCAGTTTAGTAGGGAACTGACTGAACTAAGCAAAAGGAGGCTGCGGGTGGCCGAAGGCGCTATTACAGGGCACTGGATAACCGCCCGACACATGAAGATGCTAGGACGCACGGAAGACTCTGCGTGACGGTGGTGTGGAGAGGAGGAAGAGACTTCCCTCCACATGATAAGGGACTGTTCGGGGCTAAGGGAACCGAGGAACCAACAGACACATCTTTGCAGATGTCGGGACGGCTGAGCTTCTGCAGTTTTGCCAAGAAGCCTTGCTAAATTGATCTATGGCTGCTTGATGACCGCCTTTACTGTACTTATTGACCCAGCACAATGGCCGCGTGGCTCAGCGCCGCGGAGGCGAGACGATGAGTAAGGAAAAAAAAAAAATGAAATAAGTCGCTTAGAAATTAGTTTACTAGAGGTCTAAGAGAAATATAATTGGAAGCTTTTTATTTATTGTATTAAGTAAGGATGTTGAAATTGTTTTTGATGATACAATCTACATTACACCATTGAAAAATGTATCAGTATTATTTATTCGTGTTTTTTGTTTACAATTAATTCTTTTCTTTTCGTATGAATAAATAGTTTCTTTATCTGTATTTATGTGTAAATAAAAAACCTTTTCTCAATATTTCTATGATGGAAAAAAAATCTCTTTCATTCTTCTATAAAAAAAGAGTAGAGGTAACATGGAATGTTGGAATAAAAAATAATTTTGCCGTTGGAAAATAAACTAAACTAAGATAGGTTTTGCTATTCCATTTTCTTCCTATAGAAGAGAAATGAATAACGCAATTATATTCATAATCTGCTGATGTTACTGGCTTAAATCGTAAAAGAGTTATTCTTTTTTTTTGCATATACTCATACTTCTATCTTTTATAAAATATATTTTTAGAAAAATATTCTTTCTAATACATTATTTATATAATTTTCGATAAACAATCATAATAAATACCTTTGATCTTAATTCACCTTAAATTTTCTAAGTAGGATTATAATGTTCTAACCTGGCTATTAAGAAATGTAGACATATTCATTCGATAATTATCAAACTTAACTTACCACCCCGGTATTTGGAGCTTCATTACTGAAAGTGGAGGCTAGTGTGCTGGAGCAACTTCTATCGTTATGAGCATTTTGTCCAATATTAATTGCACTATTGATGCTAACAGTCCACATGCTTGCAGCGTATCCATCACAGTTGCAATCGTCTTTTTCACCAATATCTCCAGACGCCCGGACATAAATATTACCGAATCCTCGGCGTCCCTAGGAAAATTACACAAATTATGAGAGAACAATTTTTGTCATCTTGTTCAATGTAATTTATAAAAATCATTACAATTAGTTTAGTACTTGGTTTAGTAATTTTTTATCACAATTGAGTGATCAAATACTTACTTTATTAACTTCACAAACAATGGCCCTTATCGTAGCATTTCTTGGACCATCCACAGTTTTGCTGTCATCAGTAGGCCCCCAAGAAGCACTGTATATGTCAATGAGGTTAGGTTCATAACCCATACGATTAGCTTCTATCAGATCGGTCATATAAAGTTGATCTAACATTCTAATCTCAGCAACCTTGGAATCATATGCTACGCCAACACCACAAACGCCATTATCACGAGCAGCTGCAACCTCCCCTGCACACCTTATTCCCTGGCTATGGGTTTATTTTTAGTACTATAAATAATATCTTCTTAGAAGAAAAAAAGTTGACACCTAACTGAAAGCTTTATGAACCAAATCATGTTACTCACCTATTAAACCAGTCATCTGTATATCTTGGATATGGATGAGAATCATTACTACTGAAATCATACGATGCTTTTGCATTCTGGAATTAAAAGGACAATTTGTTCGATTAAATAAGAATAAAGTTATGGAATTCGTAATTTATTAAAATAACTTTTGAAATGGGAAAAGGTTCTTACATAGGTATACTTTAGATCGGGATGCATATAATCCACGCCGGAATAGAAAAAGCTGTATTAGCATAAATTAACATACATCATAGTCAAGTCTAGAAAATTAATCATATTTTACTTATCTTAAATGATTTCTCTTTATAATTATAAAAAGAAATATGTCAACTTTTTTGCATTTGAAAATTATAGAATACTGTTTTTCTATTGAAGCATTAAAAGTAATAATTGAGTAAATTTTTTCTTGAAGTTTAAAATGCAGGTCGAATTCTCATGGTTACCTAAAATCATGAACAGCTTTTCTAGAATATTTTAGAAAATTGTCAGATTTTTTTCAAAGTTATGTCAGAGTTTTTCCAGGGCTTTGTCAGGAAATTATTTCCATGCGGGTACCAGCAAATACTTTGCATATGGAACTGCCATAACAATGACAAATTTTGGTTTTCGTTTGACGATTTTATTTTGCTGCATCCTTTGCAGCATCTGTGGAAAATGGAAAAGGGAATCTAGAAAAGAGAAGAAAACCAGTGGTACGCAAGTAGATATCGGTGAAAAGATAACAGAGGTGACAACGCCCCGCTAAGCACTAAAAGTAGAGTATGTGCAGACTCTAAAGAGGAGTACTCCAGGGTCCAGTTCACATGTAGTGAGTAGTGACTCAAATGTTGCCGCTGCTAAAGTTTAAGTTTATAATCAGAAAATTTTTCATAAGAACAACGGCAGGTCAATCTGTTATATATATATATCATAAATAGAAAAGAATTCAAACATCTTAGTGGTCCAATTTGCATGATGCCTGAGTGTGAAGTAAGCAAAATGTACAATAGAAACTTGGATATTTATTGCACGAAGCCAGCACAAATATCACGAAGTAGACTGCATTGTATAAGGTATAATGCTGGAAAATTAACTAGCCAAGCAATGAATTTGCGACAACATTGCGCAGCAAGACTAGCAGCAAGAAGAATGTGGAAATTAATGGAGCAAAATCTGGAAGAAGTAAACATCGATGAACAAGAAATTCCAAAAACAAAAGGTGTAATAGAGGAAGGAGATGACTAGTTAGATCTTTTTCTATAAAGGTAAAAAAATAAAACATGCAAATGTTGAGAAAATACAATGTGAAATACAAATAGAAGGCGAAATTGAATTATTCACATTCAATTCAAATAAAGAGGCTAAAAAATTGATCAAAAAATATTATAAAACCAGGAGTAAAACCATTCATTGTTCTTGAAGAAATAAAGGATGAAAATAAATTTATTGTTGTAGGATGGCTGCAGCATATCAACTCATGAAGGCACTACCAATCTTATATGTATGTAGTTTTTGTGGTGAAGCAGACTGTGAAATACCACTGTTAATACAATAGAGCATGATGGAAGATGAACCAATACCAAAATATTACTAGGAGTATGAAGCGGGAGAATACCACGTAATATGTTTAAGAGGCATGATTGATAAAAATGACTCTGACGGAATAATACATAAAGCAATGTGCAAGGCAGCTTGATTACAATTAATTGCAGCTAAAGAAAGAGCCACTTCTAAACGTATACGAGAAAAAAGTCACGAAGGAAATCAAGCATAAAGAAAAATAATAATAATATATCTACAAAAATCTCTTTTTTATGTAGTGTAATTAATGTTACATGAGAAATATAATCAATAAGAGTTTCACTAATAATAATGCCAACTGTCCACAGTTATGTATCCTAGATGGGACATATGTGAGAGGGATAGCTGCGAGATTTCCAGATTGAATGTCATGAATATAGTAAGAAAAACGCCCAGACTGAGCTGTGGAATAAAATATATACCGTTTCTACAACAATATCAATGTAAAAACATAAATAAAAGAGAGTGCACGAACAATAATGAAAGAGTGGGAAAATGAAGATTTGAGGGAGGAACCTAAAAGAATAATGAAAAGTTTAACAGAGACCAGTGACACAAAAATCGCCGAACGGACAGTCGAAAATCAACTCTAAGTGAAGACAGAAGTATCGCAAGGAAAACTACTGCAGTAAACAAATTATAACAGAGTAATAAGAACACTATTGAAATATTTCACGAATACAAGAAGTGTACGAAGAAAATAAACTACCGTTCAATTGCCAATTACGAAAATAAACAGCTGAAAATATTATAAAAAAATAAACAAGATTCAAGATAGAAGCACAACAAAATCAACTCATTATCAACATAGGCTGCCAAGAATGTGGAACACCAGATTGCTAAGGGAATAAATTGCTGCAATATTGTATAACTGGTAGAGAAGCATCACCAGAAATACAAGTTGCCACACAGATGAAGTCACATTGCAAGATATGAATGTTGAAATATGAAATTAGAGCATTGCAAAAGGAAGTATAAAGCCACACATTACACGAAGAACTACGAAAAATCGCAAAAGAGAATTCAGACGCGAAACAAGAAGATACGAGTAGACCTACGACGAAAGCAACGACACTGGTGGCTATTACAGGTAGTGATACACCAGCAGCTAAACCGGTGACGTCCAAGAT
Source organism: Chelonus formosanus (assembly GCA_028641665.1). Lineage (NCBI taxonomy): Eukaryota > Metazoa > Arthropoda > Insecta > Hymenoptera > Braconidae > Chelonus > Chelonus formosanus. The sequence continues at coordinate 13,602,644 of CM054002.1, forward strand.
AATAAACCAATGGCTAAATCCGATTGGCGACAAGCCGGTATTTATAAAACAGTATCGTTTTCTTAAAGAACATCGTAAAGATATTGAGAAACAAATACAAGCACTTCGTCAGCAAAAAATTATGAATTCCTCGCGATCACCTTATAACTCACCACATTAGATCGTTCCAAAGAAACCTGACCCTTAAGGAAGAAAACGCTGGCGACTAGTAATTGATTTTCGAGCATTAAATCGTAAAACTTTCGGAGACGCATGGACCCCGCTCACAGTCACAAGACCGCATTTTCATCACCAGACGGTCATTGGAAATTTATACGCATGCCTTTCGGGTTACAAAACGCCCCCGCAGAATTTTAGAGAATGATGGACTCTGCCCTCACGGGTTTAAAAAGAACTAAATTGTTTGTTTATCTCGATGACATTAGTATCTTCGCTAAAACTCTCGTGGAGCACGGTAAAAGAATTAGTAGATTATTCCAACGACTCAGAGAAACTGGAGTCGAATTGCAACCTGAAAAATCTAAATTCTTTTGTCATCAAGTAAATTATCTGGGCCATGTTATTACCACCCAAGGAATCAAACCTGATCCTGATAAAGTCTCAGCTGCTTCTCAGCCTCGTACACAAAAGGATGTCAGAAAATTTCTCGGTCTTGCAAACTAGTTGCGACGATTTGTCCCAGATTTTTTAAAACTAGATGAACCATTAATCGATCTTACTAGCAAAACTCGTGAATTTAAATGGAACGAAAACGCAGAAATAGCTTTTAATGATATAAAAAAGACACTCTGCGAAAAGACACTATTACACCATCCAAATCCTGACCTACCTTTTATCTTGGCAACTAATGCCTCAGAAGTAGGGTTAAGTGTTGTTTTGAGTCAAGAAGTTGAAGTGGGAAATCCAGATGGAGACGCTAATGGAAAAATCAAAGAACTGAGACATATTCCATTCGCTTCCAGGGTTGTACGCGGTGTAGAAATTCGATACTCACCCCAAGAACGCGAATGTTTAGCCCTTGTATTTGCAATAGAACATTTTAGACCATATTTATACTCAAACCGTTTTGTCGTGCATACAGATAGTGGGTGTATAGCATGGTTACAAAACGCTGTACAACCCACCGAAAGACAGATGAAATAGAAGGCTTTATTGAACAGTTATCAGTTCAAGGCAAACTGTAAGGAGAGGATAGAAGACCTATACGCTGATGCGTTGTCTTACAACCCTCCTAATTGCCCCATTGACGATGATAATACTCGGGTAGTCCTTCCATATTCAACAGAACAAACTAACGTACCCAAAAAACCTCGTTGACGTCCCCCGGGAAGTAAAAATAAACCTAAGATAATCCCTGTAACAGAGAAAATCGCTTCTCGATTAAGAAGCAAAAACAAACAAGACAGTGAGACTTCTAAACCAAAATTTCAGGACCAACAAGACGTAGGAAAAGCAACAACGACGGTAAGAACCCAGAGGATCAGAAAAACGACCCCTGGTAGAATAGAGTTACCTCGAGCAAAGAATGCAGACTCGACGATAATGGAGACTATCCAAGAGGAAAAATTCATGGGGATCGAGTCTCCAAGTAAGTCGATAACAACCCTTGGCGAATCGACCCCAATGGATTCAACTCCGGCAGTCCTTTCACAAGACACTCGACCTAGCGCTCCTTCCCCGATGACTTTTCCCCCACGAGAAATTATACCCAGACGTCTCACTCCAAACTTCATTAAAGAAATGAAATCTTCAATTGCAAAATTTGATCAGACGATAAAAGATAACCCCTCTACTGATGATACATTACGTGAGACGAATGACGATGAAGGGGAAATTATCGAAGACGAAGTCGACATAGACAACCAGGAAGAAATAAGCGATGACTTGAATGAAAGCTCTGATGACTCTGACATTGATTCAGAAGAGGGTGAAACTGATGCCAAACAGCCTCCAAGTCACTTATCCATTGAAATTCCTCTCTCTTCACCCGATATTCGAGATATTTGAATTCAACCTTACCCCTTTTTAAGTCATGTTTTGGGATAAGGGATCCTACCAGTTTCTTGACTCTCCTGTAGTTCATGATTCTTCACATCTTTTAAAACAGAATGAATTCCTTTCAGCGTCCTCTTTACCTCCTTTTGATTTCAATATACTCCCTAAAGCTAATTCCAGTGTTTTATCCACCCCTAAAGAACCTGAAATTGTTCTTGACGTTCCTCTCACAAATAAAAAAGATATCTCAGTAGATTTACAATCATCCACTGTTAGAACTCCTTCCCTCTTGGAGTCAGAGGGGATCGTAATTTCACCTGAGAACACAAGCTTCTCCCCTGAACCACCCGCGGAACAACCATCCCGTCTTGCAGAAGTTTCACCCCCTACTGAGTCCCTCCCTACCCTACAACTGCTCAAAATCACTGAGACACCAGACGAACTAACCTATGCTCGCGACAACATAGCACATTTCTTGTCGACAGACTGCGAGTTGAAATCACCAGTCTCAAAACTTCTTCAGGCTCTGAGATATATCTTAAGGGAAGATCTAAAAGCCGAAAATCCTTCTCCTGGTGATGTTTTTATTACGCCTGTAGGAAAGAAGCGAGTGTTTACTGTTTTCATTGAGAAATATCATTTCGATAAAACCACGCCAGAACAGGTTATTGGGTCATTGGAACGTCTGCGAGCAGCGTTAGCAAAATATAATATCCAGACGCTTTGAATGGCGACCAACGGCGATGACTTTGTGGAAACATTAAACAATACGTCATTAAAACATTCGAGCATTGCCCTATTGAAATTTTTCTGACTCAGAGAAAAGTTGAATACCCTGAGTTAAACAAACGTATCGAAATTATAAAAGAAAATCATTGTAGCTTAGTAGGTGGGCATAAGGGTGTTGTAAAGACATACGTAAGAATTAGAGAAAGATTTTATTAGCAGGGCATGAAGGAAGAAATTTATAAATTCATAGAGCAATGTGAAATTTCCCAAAAAGAAAAACTCTCGCGCATTAAAAATCGCCCTCCTGTGATCATTACTGACACTCCTTTCGATCCCTTTGAAAAAATTTCAATAGACACTGTGGGGCCATTGGATATAACTCCTGATGGTCATGTTCACATTTTAACGATACAAGATAATTTTTCAAAGTTTTGCTGTGCCATCCCTCTTCCAGATATTCGAACACAAACAATCGCAGAAGCCCTTGTTAACCATTTTATCTGTCTTTATAGATGTCCAAAAGTAATTTCATCCGACAGAGGGACATCCTTTACTAGTAAATTATTAAACAAACTCGCGAAAACCCTTAAAATAGATGGAGTGACCACATCAGCATATCACCCTCAATCAAACGGAGCCCTTAAGGGATCCCATCACTCTCTCGTCGAGTATCTTAGAGCGTTTATTACTCCTTTTAATGATTGGGATAAATATTTACTAATGGCTATGTTTAGTTATAATTCCTCGGTCCATAGTAGTACAAAATTAACCCCCTATGAATTATTATACGGTAAACTTGCACGAGCCTCTACATCTTTTCCTGATTTTTCAGAAATAAATACCTATCCTGAAGCTTTAGAAAAATTAATTCTTCGTCTGGCAGAAACGCGTTCAATCACAAGAGAAAATCTCTTAAAAGCAAAGAATAAATCTAAAGAACGCTTCGATGAAGAAGTTCATGAGGAAAAATTCACAATAGGTGACTTCGTTCGAGTTCAAAACGAACCTCGACGTAATAAATTAGACCCTCATTACACTGGTCCCTATGAAATAGTCGATATTACAGAACAAGGTAATTATATCCTGAAAAAACAGGATAGTACACGCTTTATGAAGCACCTTAGTAAAATCAAAAAATTTTCTCCCCCAATAAAATAATTTTTAACTAAAATCTTTTTTCCTCTTGGTTTTCTTCTTGGAATAGGAGGTTAAGGAGAAAAACGATAGGGAATAATTCTCTTCTCTCTTTATAATCCTAAAAAGTCAAAACATCAGTCCTGCTCCTGCTGGAGGAAGCACCCCAACAGATCGATCGACTTTTTATGATTCAGACACCCTTTACTTCATGCCGAAGGTGTGAGACCAGAATTAATCGTGGTCCCGAAACTGGGCAGAAATGAAGATTTTCTGGGGGGGAGGGGGGGGGGTAGCAAGGATCTGGAAGGTTTAGTGATGCTTGCTAAAGTTTATGTATTACATGTAAACTTGCTCTCGACTTTATTTTGTAAAGAAAATTAACTCCCTTTTCTTCTACTTGAGATAGAAGAATTAAGGGTATGTTTTTCTTTACATTCAACACACCAGAGAAAGCGAGAGAGTCTATATCTTTCCCTTTCGATCTTTCTTATTCCTCTTCACAACCATTTGTTTACTTAAAATTCATCTTTTTAAACAGTTGTTGATTCCAGATAGAGTATTGTTACTTAGCTCACTTAGCAGTACTCTCGCTCTCTACTGCAAGCTCTTCTTACAAACTTGAACCTTTTAACCACCATCCTGGAATTTATTATGAAGAAAACACTAGCATACATCTAGTTCGAAGGACGTGGGGATTGTCTTAACTCTGGACGTCTCGACGCTTATCACAGCTCACCAGCATGACTGGATGACTTTTCAAGAACAATATGCTAATTGTACAAGACTGTTGAATGACAATTGGTGTCGAAATCTCTTACAACCGGACTCCATTGTCCCTGAGATCCTCCAGAGAAATCAATTATCGATCTATCTTCGCCAGCTGATCGAGCGTACTTCTCTCCACGTTCAGAGAAGCAAAAGATCACCCTGCTTCCGTGCGATAGGCACTGTTCTCAGGAAACTCTTCGGAACCATGGATTACAATGACTTTGAACATTTTTCCCACAAGGTTGATAAACTGTATCAAGATCAAGCTAGCATCGTACATCTTGTCAATAATTCTACTCATATTATCAGAGCAGAAGTCAACACGCTCGTTGACAGCGTCAAAGAAAACAATCATGTAATCAACAGTTTGATGAATAACAACAATGAATTAAACGTAGACCTTACGAGCTGGAAATCTGTGTATAATTTAGAGCAAAGCTACACTCTGTCCGGAATGAAGTTCTTTAGAACCCTACAACAACATAATTCAATTATGAAGCAAGTTATCCTAGCTGTGGAAGAAGCCAGAAAAGGAACCCTCAATCCTATCACCATTTTGTCAACCCAGATGATTCAAGCATTAGCGCACATTGAACAACAGCATCTAGATTTGAATCCACCTCAACCATTGGATCATATTGACCTACAAACCTTAACTGAAATCTCAGAGGTTTATGCCACACGACTTGGTCAATGTTTTGTGACAGTTATTAAGAATTATCGTCTACTTACATATAAAATCCCTGAATATCGGGAACACTGGTTCAGCTCTCACGATTATTCCAACAACAGAGTATATTACACTCTCGGACGATGGAAATCACTATTTCCAGAACACTCAAGATGATCTAGAGGAGTGCACGCCGGCTGGGAAACCCCATCCATGCTTTCCCACAAAAATAATTAAATCTTCGAATAACTGGCCCATTTGTGAGGTAGAACTCTTACGTCATTCTTCTAACAGCACCCTCAGGGAGTGTAAAATACATCTATCAACTGATACAACCTCCACCTTGACCGCTTTATCTAAAAGAAACTCTTGGTTATTCTCAACAATTAAACCAGAGAGCTTCCATATCATTTGCAACAGTCAGATGATTGAAGACATCGAGCTAACTGGTGCAGAAATTCTCCATCTTAATCCTGGTTGCACAGCTGAAAACCACTACGAGTCAATTTTGAGTTTGGAAGAATATACTGGGCTAGGAGGTCTTTCACTCTTCATCGTGGCTTGTTACTTCCCCTATAAAAACTTCTATCGCTGCAAAATTCGCCTCCTTCAGAATCAAAAAGGGCTTGAGACAACAGCGAGGCGCTGAATCCCCTTTGACTATCGTAATTTCTCCAAATGACACACCCGTCTCTAGCACGATAGCAGAAGGAAAGCCAGTCACAACCACTGAGGATTTACCCAACGCTACTCCTAGAAAAACCACTGGGGTTGTAATCGCTCCTAGTCCAGGTTTTTAAACAGAGATTTATATACATCCGATATATGCAAATATCTATTGATTTATTTTTATGGTTCTATCAATTATTTCTTTAATCAATAATTTTTATATAACAAAATAATATACATATTTTTGTCTGAGACTAACGAGGAAGTAAAAAGAGATTTAAAAATCCATTTAAATTTGACGTCACGTCACCTAAGGACGCAGTAAAGTGTGCCGATACTAACATTCTCGAGAATCATATAACTCGCGAGCGTGTAAGATATCACAACAATACACTCGACGCTAAAACTTTTACAATATTAATTCCTCATTTCCATCAATTTTATAATTATACAGGTATACAAAAAAAAGGAAGAGTTACATTAACCTAATAATTTTAAAAGGGAAGATTGTTGCAGATTTACATATCTATAAATATTCACTCGAAGCTCCTATATAACAAAACATGTATATTTTTTATTATCTTATACTTTAATTGTTAAAATAAAACTCAGAAAGAAATTTATTTATGAGTCTCGCGATAATTGACAATGTCTTACTACGCGGTGGCAAAAGGGCGCAAAATTGGCATTCACCCCTCGTGGACTCATTGCCGCCCCCAAATTAACAATTACCTTAATCTCATATTCAGTAAATTAAAAAGCTTATCTGATGCTCATTCCTTTCTTATACGTCGCACACATCCTTTATTAGACCTCACAACCCTTATAAAAACATCCCTATTTCCTCGAGATGAAAAAGGACAAGTTGTAGCCTACGCTGATGGAGCCTGTACAGGGAATGGTACGTCCGAAGGATGAGCAGGAATTGGTGTCTACTTTGGGGAAAATCATCCTTAAAATATCTCCAAATTCATCCCCTGGAGATACACCAATAATGGAGCAGAAATCGAAGCCATCCTCCATGCTCTACGAGTACTTACCACTTTTCAACTACGGAATGTACTCATCTACACAGACTCACAATTCGTTGTGAATAGCATCTACGAATGGTTACCGGGTGGCATCGTCAAGGGTGGAAAAATTCCTCCGGTCAACCAGTCGTCTACCAAAAGGAAATAGAACACATTGACAACATCACCAGACAGTATTCCATTACCATTCACCACGTACGGGGCCACCAAGGGATCCCAGGAAACGAAAAAGCCGACCAACTGGCCAAGACAGCACTGATGAATATTTAAAATAGAATTGTTCCAACTATCAATTTATGAAAAGACGATGTAACCGGGCTGGTCTCATCGTCTTGGGGGGAACTGTTACATCTGACCCAATTCTCTTCTTTTTAAATATTCCATAAAAATCGCTAACTTCGAAAACATTCAAGATGAAGAAATCATGAACTGGAACACCTGAAGTCATCCACGCTTATTCAGCATTTCACAAATTTATTGAAACTTCTGTCCTAAATCTCCCCTAAATGTCCCCAATTTATGACCCAACTAACTACTATAAAAACCGTCAGAAATTGTCACTCTTCGGTACATCGGCAACCTAGACGGTGACACGCAAGCTTGATAGCCCCGCGCTCGCTGACCACGTCGCGTTAATAAGTTGAGAATTTTATTAAGATCTTCAACAGTTATCCTAACGGAGTATAGTATACTCCGGCCGTCAGGACCTGTTTGAGGTCTAACGTAGAATCCTCTTGGTTCATGTGCGTACTGAGACGCCTTCCAAAAAGACTTAATACAAAATAATAAATTTCTTATTGAGTTTTATTTTCCATTCACAATCTGTAATTTTTGTGCAATTGTATCTCGCGTTTTGGAAATAAAAGTGAAGTGAATGTAAGAGTATTTAGTGCGTCAAAGTCCTCTTGAGGAAGCACCTCTATTTACCTTGACTAAATCCACTTCCTGACAAACCGACATCGATTGCCTACGTTCGATCATTAGCTGAGGTTGCTGAGCAGATTGATTTAAATATATATATATACATATATGTATACGCTCCAAGCCGATACTGCTGTACGGTAAGTATAAAAAATAATTCATATCATTACATTATTCTATTCATTGAGGCGTGGGTTCTTGTAAGGTAGAACTTCATTTGGAGACAATTCCTTATAACAAATTCTTCTAGTATTATATATGTTAGAAGAGAAAAGCCTTGTTAGTCCAAGATCCCTCGTTCAGCCTTTTGGCCGCTACCAATCCATCGAATTAATTCTTCAAATTAATTAATGAATATCTTTGGACATAACATTGGAGATGATACACTGTTTGAGATATGTTTCTTTTTCATTTAAAATATTCATCGTTTAGTTAATTCAATAATAAATACTCTTTATGTGTTTTAGATAGAGTAAAATTAGCATTATTTTCAAAATAACTTTATATTGGACCTGCCGAAAGATTGAGTAACAAATATAAATTAATGTTGCGATAAATATTACATATATTTACTACTTATATATTACATGAATTACCATTATTATAATATGTAGTTATTCATTACAATATCTATTTATAATCTCATTCCGCATAGCTCATAGTTAATAATTGTTTCTTTTTCCTTGAAATGGTTTTTTCATACATCCGAATTAGTATTATAGCAATAATAACAGAATTTAAAAATATTAATCTGTTCCATTTAAAAAAAAAAATTTTTTTTTTCTATCGTCAACTGTCTTTAGATTACCACTGATCATTTAAAATACATTATTTTTGAGGTAATTCATTTTGAACGGATTTGGAAAGGTGTGTGATAACAAAATTTTTAATGCACCTGGGTTTTAATAACAAATCTCTTCAGTTTGACATTCATTTATACCATTTTTATGTTGTTTTTTTTCTTTTGTAATTCTTATTAAAAAAAAAAAAGTCGAAAAATAAATTAGTTTTATGCTCCTAAAAATACCTTGATTAATTTTTTTGACTATGACTTGGATATTAATTTTCTTTTCCAAACAAAATTTCTATTTTTTGTGTAATGACTCTCTAATCTTAATTTATTTAAACAATTGATGTATTCATAATAAACGAAAGGAATTAATCAATTCATTCGGATTTTATAAAAATTATTTTATTTCATTGCAAAAATTGAGATTTAGACACTCAACGTACACTAGCTACTGTGCAGAACATTCACTGTTGCAATTTCAGATAGTAATCAGTACGATGATCAGAAAAATCATTTATATTTAAATTCATTTTTATGAAAAAACCCTTTAATGTTTACTTTTGTGCATGTAAATAGAAAAATCAAAGTACATCTTTTTCTTACCCCTCATACTCTATTAAAATCAGACTGTTCAAGGGCCATACAACTGGGGCGTAATATAAAAGAATTGTTGTCAACTAGAAATATTAAATGTCATTTCGTCTGCAACATGGTTTTTGGAGAAATTGCGATAAAAAAAATTGTTTGAATAATTTTGTTCTTCTTTTTATGAATAATATTCATTAATAATGAATTATGTAGCATACAAAATTTTTAGGTATCCACATAGAATTATATGAAAAATATCAAAGTGGATCTATTTTATTTTCTAGAACACTGAATAATTGATAACTATGACGTTTCATTTAACAACAGCTCGAATAATTGTTCTCTATGATTAATACCATCCATATTCTCATCCATTGGATCTTCAAAATCTGAATCATCATCTTCATCGGCATCCACTCGAGTGTCATTTTCATTAATACAGTAATTGTGGAGAACACAAGCACTCATTACGACTTTTTCAACAAATGGTGAATCTGTATATTCGATGAAGAATTTTATTCGACGAAATCGACCTTTTAAACAGACAAATGCTCTCTCAACTACAACTCTTGTCGTCGATATCAATCGATTAAAGTGCCTTTGATTTGAAGTCAATAGTCCATTATCTCTGTATGGTTTAACAAGCCATGGAAAAATGGGATAAGCAGAATCACCAATAATGTGAATATTCATTAGAAAAAGTAAATTCTGATTATTATTAGCTGCACGATATAACAGTGATCTTCTGAGGACTTGAGCATCAGGTGCTGATCCAGGACTTGGTGGCAATCTGTTCTGTATATATTTAGCCCTTACCCTAGCGACTGATAACTGAAACACATTTTCTAAGAGTGTAGTTTTTTTTGTAACTTTTGAAAGATTTATTCGCAGAGACGTACGTTATATTTTCATTCCCAGTATTAAATATCAATATTATTTCTTCGTTAACTTTTTCAAAACAAACGACGTCATCGAAGTAACAAGTCTTTTTTCTTTGTATATTACAATATTAACAGATCGCCGGTTTCTTAGGAAAAATGTAATGTCAGAAATTCAGATAACGTATGTTTTATCAATCAGTTCAAAACATTTGAACTGATAACATCAAACCTACACAATGAATATCTTTGTTGATATTCAGGGATTCAAAGCTCCTCCGAATCAATTTGTTGTGAAAGAATTTGCAGTAATTTCCTTTTTTATTCAGGAAGCAGCACAAAGTTGGTTGTGTTTATTTTTTGAAACACTATACAATTGGAAATTATTACCGCGAAAATTTCAAGTAATGAATCGTTGGTATACTTGCAATTACCATGGACTTCAGTGAGATTCTGGTGAAATGGCATATAAAGATATGCTGGGTGTAATTATTGATGTGATTTGCAAAGATGATTTCATTGATGTGAATGGTCTAGAAGAGAAAGAGTAAATGTATCAGTCTGTGAATAACCGACAAACTGTGATTAACTTGGAAGATTTGGATTGCCCATCATTACACATTATTCCCGATTCACCAAGATGGAAACATGCTTCACATCATGGACCAAGTTTAGCTTTAAATTGTGCATTAAAAAATGTACGGAAAATGGAGATGTGGTTTGATTCCAACTCAAATAACAAAATGTGACCAGTGCTGAAAAAGCTCTAGAATAAATTTTAATTGCTTATCATTGGATGAGATTCATGTTATCAGAAAAGTTTCTTATATACTTTGGAAAAGAAATTAAGGATATGAAAAACAAATCTATTAATTTATAATGTAATTTGTATGCGGTTATTCGAGGAAATATTCTATAACATCGACATAGAATCTTGGAATTTACTTCAAACCACAAAAAAGCCTGGGTGAATTTAAGTTGTCAATAAACCATTTGATAGTGGAAAACATTCGCATGATTCTAAGTTGATCAATCAGCCCTCTGGCGACTAATAGACAGAATTATTTATTTATCGATATACATACTTGCCCTCTACTGACTGAGAAACCAAAATATCGATCTGTTGATGTACATTTCTGCCTTCTGTTGACTAGCGCCCGAAAAATGTCGATCTATTTTAAATGCTACTTTTAAAATCAGCCTTTTATCCTTTTCATGAAAGTATTATGTTAATTATTGAATAACAATTTAATTTGTATGTAATAATATAAACCAAAACTTTATTAGATAAGACTTATTATTGAACAATGATTATATTCAAGATAATTTTGATTCAGAAAAAAATACAAAAATTAAAAATAATAGAAAATTGCTATTTAATATGTCTGTTTTGAATAAAATAATGATTGAAGTTCAAAATCATATAATTATTAACTTTCAAATGTTTAATTTATGTATTCATGATACGTATAAGTAAATATTCATATATAAGCAGATTTTTCAGATCATCCATGAAAAAATACGTGTTAACAATTAATTTTCAAGCAATGTTTTTATCTATAAGTGAAATTTTTGATTTTTTGAACTCATCAGTGAAAAGCCGTAATTTTGTTGAAGGAGAAAAAGTTGTGAATGCTGGACATTTGATTTATTGTGGCATATTACATAGTGAAAATAGTCAATATGAGTTACTATCGTATTGTATACAATCATCCGAACCTCGAGGAACTCCTCATGAAATTACAACAAAGATAAATGAAAATGGAAAAATTACTTCCGCTAAATGTACTTGCACTGCTGGGTTAAGTCAACGATGCAAACATGTAGCAGGAGTACTAATATTTTGTAATAGGTAAGTATGTCAACAAAACTTAACCTTTTTGCTGGTGAAGTTTTTCTTTTCAAAGGATTTTATAAAGTTGAGTTAATTAATTATATAAAACATTTTTTTAGAAATAATAAAAGTAAATTAAAAACGGTTTCGTGTACTGACAGAAAGTGCCTTTGGAATGATCCTCGTAATTCCTGTTTGGAGCAGTATATTCCTAAGCCTCTGATGGAGCATGGATGTTTTAAAATAAACAAAAATCATATTGAATTACCAGATCATATCAAAGAATCTATAAAGAAGAAAATGTTTACGCAAGACTTAAAGTCATCATTATCAGAACATATGTACGAATTTAAATAGTTATTCACAATGATGGGAAAATAATCTCCATAAATTTGATGTATTAATATTTAATCATGTTCAATGAATTTATATACATATTTTATGATAACTTCAATGAATTAGAAAATATCGTAGTAAGTTTGATTTTTTCAAGTAATTTTGTATCTAGTTATAAATATATTGTAATTGATATGTATTTCATCAAATTTATGGAACTGTAACTGAATCTACCAGATTTCTACTCTTTTTATCAAAATTCCTTAAATTTTTCATCTTCTTCTGTTACTCTTCTAGAACCGGAAGACATGCTCCTTTGCCAAATATCCATGAAACTTTACCGCCTGCATCTATTGCAAATATTATGTTGATCTTCTATCACCAATCCTCTTCACGATTCCTATTTTATTTATCACATATTCCTTACAAACCATTAAGAAAATGTTGTGAAAAAATCATGGAAAAATTAACACGAAATCCGATTGATATTTGTAAAGAAAGTTTACAGTTATATAGTGTTTGGAAGAATGAACGGCAATTTAGAGTCACAGGATCTAGGTGTCATGGGCTATATACTTATAGAAACAATAAAAACCCTGATTGGGAAAAAAAATCATACAAATATTTTTATAATAAAGACATTGTGAATAAACAGATAAAACACGGCTTACAATTTGAATCTGAAGCCAGAAATAAATATGAAACCGACCAACAGGTAGAAGTTTTTCAGTGTGGATTGGTTGTATCATTATACAATCCTTTTTTTGGTTATTCACCAGATGGTATAATATTTAACAATAACGTACCTGTAAAATTAATAGAAATCAAGTGTCCATTCAGTGGAAAAACTTTAGGAATTAATGAGGTCATTAACAAACTAGACTATGTGCAATTAGATAACGAAAATAATTTGATTTTAAACAGAAAGCATATGTATTTTTCTCAGATTCAATTTGGCATGGCCATGTTAAACATTGATAGTACTGATTTCATCATTTATTCATCTTATAGCAAAGAAATAAAAATCATTACAGTTCATTTTGATGTAAATTACGCTGCAAATTTAATGTTATCATTAAAACAAATTTATTTTAATAATATGTTACACTTCATATGTGAAAAAAAAACTTCATTACATTAATGTCTAAATAATTTGAAAACTTATAAAATAAAAAACTTCTTATCTGTGAAAAAAATAGGTATTTATTGATAAAGTTACAACCTTATAATTTAAAAACAATTTTAAGTAATTTTAAGAAATTTATCGTTTTTAAGAATAGGTGAGCTCATATTTACGATTGCGGAAATGATAGTAAATATTTCTTCACCTTGTCTTACTAATCCAATCGGCATGCGTGAACCTAATACTTTAAATACTTTTAATCTCTGATTAGATCGTTCTACATGAACACGAGCTTCGGCAATTTTTGCACTTAGCAGTGCTTCATCTTGAGAAAATTGTTGTTGGTCTTTTTTGAATGGCGGACGAATTAGTTTGATGTCTTTATTTTTGCACAATGTATCGACTCTAAATCCTTTATCAACCATAATCGCATCACCATGTTCTAAAAGATTTAATACACAGGACTGTTCAAATATTGCGTCGTCTGAAGCTCTTCCACCATACATCTTACTAATGAAGGAGATCATTCCACCTGGAGTAACACCAGTCATAAATTTGATCGTATTTGATCCTTTATATCTCGAATAAGTTCCCTGTTGACAACATAAATTTTTTGGTTTCTCAATAAATATTTCAATACAGTCTAATACGATTCGAACATCACTGAAATCACGAAAGCACTCAGGGATATCTCTCGAAATTTCTTCTCTAGACGGAAACGGAACTCCTTTTTTTAAACAACAGTAAAACATATCGATCATCTTCAAAATTACTTTTCGACATTGACAAGCTGATGACTGTCTAAACAAGATTGCTAAGATGGCATAAGATATGTTGTGCTTCAATTTCATAAAAGTCATAATAACTTTACTTTTTAATATTCTTTTATTACATTCATAATGAGGATATCCTAATTCAATGATATCTATTAACGTATTTAAAAAATTGAAACTATTGATTCCAGTGATAGTATTTAGATCCTCGTCAGTTTTAATGGTATCACATAAATCCAAAATTAAATCACCGCAGGTAACCTGTATACCAATGTCATTTAATTTATTTTCTACCACTGTCAACCTCAGGTCTGAAGAATTTGTAGCAGAAGAAGCACTAACAATAACAGAATTTATATTATTATTTTCTGTAGTTGAAAGGTCAGAAGATGTAAAATCATTTTCTTCATCATTTAGATTATCACAATTTTCATTTTGGCGGATTATACTATTTTCAGTAAAAAAAATTTTTCTGTTTAATCTTCTCATACTTCTATTAATTTGTTGCTGGTCATCTAGGTGCTCTTCTACTTTACATGTAGGCAAATTACAGGACGGTATGGTATCTTTCTTTAAATATTTCAAACCTATAAAAACAAAATCAATGTCTCATTGTAATATTTGAAATATAAATTAATATAATCAGCAACTAACATTTAATTATCACTAGTAACTTGAAAAAATTATGTATATATTATGAATATTTACCCGGTGGAATATAATCACTCTTCTTGAAATGTAATGAACAAACTTGCATATGCTGGGTTATTTTTTTTCCAATTCTTAAAACTTGTTGCCATTTTTTGAGGCAATCAACTTTTTCGAAATTACCAAAATAATTTGTTATTTTAACATAATTCCTATTTGGTTTTGGAAAATAGTGGAAACGAACGTTCGGATTTTCACAGGCTTTGTTTTTGCAATTGTAAACACAACAAAACATTTTACTCGTTGTTCTTTTTGGAGAAAATCTTGCTCCATTTTTTTCTAATTGTTCTTCCATCTTTTAAAATGATTTTATTTCTTTTGTTCGCGTAATAAAAAGTGAAAAAAAAATTACACACGTATCTTTTCGTAATGTTTGTATGACAGCTGACCCGATAGGATTAGTTCGAATTTTCGTCGCTAGGAGCAAAGACATTTACCAATTTCAGAGGATCCAACAAAGCAAGTTAATTGGTTCAACACAAAATACACCTAATTATATCAATGTTATACAATTAAATTCATGTCAATGATTATAAAAAAAATTTTTTTTAAATTCAAATATTTTGTTGATATCGACTGGTAGCACCCTCTAACGGATGACAAATCAATTGCTTAATTTCTCTTTTTTTCAGTAACAGCAGTGCCATCTGGTAGAAAATATCGACAATAGTTACTCCCCGAGATCGATGACAATTACCGACAAAAAAAAAGAAAATTTCAATTAAAATTTTTTACCGTTACAACAGCAACTCCACTTAGTTTTCGTTACTGTTCGCTTAATGAAAATCACTGCATATTCTATCACAACAAATTCATTTGGAGGAGCTTTGAATCCCTGAATATCAATAAAGATATCTATTGTGTCGGCTTAATGTTACTAGTTTAGAAGTTTCAAATCGATTGATGAAACTTTACAAACGTAATTTATCTAAATTTCTGACATTACATCTTTTCTAAGAAACCGGCGATCTGTTAATATTCTAATATACAAAAAAGAAAGACTTGTCACTTCGATGACGTCGTTTGTTTCGAAAAAGTTATCAAAGAGATAATATTTATGAATGATATTACTTTGGGAATTAAAATATAACGTACTTCTCTGCGAATCAATCTTTCCAAAGTTACAGAGGAAAATGCGCTGTTAGAAAATGTGTTTTAGTCATCGGTTGCTAGAGTAAGGGCTATATACGAACGGAACAGATTTCCAAGAAGTCAGTTCAGCAACAGAAATCATTGAACACATATCTAAGTCCACACGATCAAGCGTAGAACAGTGATTAGTAAATTGTTAAGTGAAGTAAATATGGATTTCAAACTGCCGGAATAACAACGTTATGGAGTGAAAAATGTTGGTAATAATTATTGCCTGATGGTCGATAATCGTTACAGGCTAATAATAGTAGATAAACTTGGGAACTTCAACGGATAATGACGTGTACGATTTGGGAGGGAAGGGTTATCTGTAGAAATCCCATGGGTTTGAATAGGAGGAAGGGAATGTAGTTGAGTGGTTGTTCTCACATAGGTATTGACCGGGTGCTGGATTTTTACCTGAAGTCGGTCAATGCTCTATGTTGGGTCCTAGGATGGGGCCCTAGGTGGAGCCCTATGTTGATTACGATGGATTAAAAAATTATATAAAAAATTGATCAATAATATAAAATTGTTTGAATTCTTGTATTGAAATAATACTTTTAAAATTTCAAAATTGTTATAAAAAAATAATCAATAGAAAGTTGTAGAGAATGTAAATGTTGAAATTTATTTCATCATTTTTATATAAAATCAATAATTTAATCAATCATCAACATAAATATATGTTCCATTTTATGTTTTAACTCTCTAAAATTTTACACTCAAAATCAAATTTCAAATTTCATGTCCAAGTCATTTTCAATAAATATGAAAAATTTATTAGTTAGTAAGTTCTGAACATTGATTCAAATTAGATCATCAACAATGAAGCAAAATGAATTCTATTATTATAAATGTACAAGGTTTTACCTTTTCAGATAGTGAGTTTGTTATTTAAGAATTTTCTGTTATAACCTTAAATAATTTCCAAGATATATCATATGAGCGTACTGTGTTGTTTCAATCACCTAAAAGTTTTTCATCATTAACAATCGATATTCAAAATCAAATTGAATGGGATACTTATGCTATTCATGGAATGATTTGAGATTGTGGTCAAGTTCCATATGATCAAATAGAAAAAGTTATATCAAACGCAATACAAAATGTTACATATGTTTATGTTAGTGATGGTTTACAAAATAATGTTTTTTCGAAATTTATATCATCGAATCAAGTGATTATTGATATTTCAATTTTTGGATATGGAACATCAGGAATAACATCAGCACATAAACTTGAATATTGTCCATATCATGAGGAGCATTGTGAAGGTATTTCTTATGAAAAAGATCTTGATCATATGTTCCAAGTCAACTATAAATATTGTGGAAAACATCTACACTTTGAAGAATATAAATTCTCATATGATTGTTCAAGACTTGCAGTACAACTCCAATGGTTCTACATTGATAAATTTATTAATTTAACATCAAAACAAAATTTTTGATCTCTAATATATTTAAACTTGGGTAGTATTACACAAATGGAAACGGATGATATTTTAAAGTTGGGTTTTCAAACAGTATTGAAGAATGCATACAACGAAATTGATTATATGTGGAATAAGCTACCATTCTCATGGAAACATCATCCATCAATGATAGGATACAAACGTTGTTTTGAACATTTTCATAAAGATTCAATGGGAGTTTTTAAATTCAAAAAATATTGTTTTATGTGTAATACTTATAATAATAACCTTATATCAAATATAATTAAATAAAAAATAATAATAGAAAAGATTTGTTTTCCTTTATCATAATTCCTTATATATTATTAATAAGAATAAATGGGTTTCTTTTGAATAACAAATCATCAATATAGATATCTTAGTTTTATTAAATGGACATAACAATTATAAATCATTAATCAATTACATTATTTATAAATTATAGAAATAAATTGATGATAATAATAATCTTCTATAGTGATCTGAAAGAAAAAAAAAATGAAAACATAAGTAACTTGGAAAAAAAATTAATTATAATATAAATGAAAAAAATAAAAGAATGAAAAAACTTACTTAATATTTATAAAACAGGGACATATTCATAGGAAAATTCAAATGAATTACATTCATCTCCATTAATATTCCATAAATAAATGCTCGCCTTCACAAGCTTTTTTAAATTCCATTAATTGTTTACTGTTATTTACACTCAATAGATTTACAATTCTTTTCGGAAGAAAAACTTTAAATTCATGATCTAAAGTAGCGACAGCAGCGTTTCCGAATTTAGTTGAAATTATATTTAATGATGAAACTTTATACCTTTTTGATGTTTCAAGTTCTTTCATCTTTTTTGTAGTCAAAGTCTGTTTAGCGATATTGTTGAATGTAGATAGATCCATTGTTGTTTATATGTTTATAATGAATATAAAAAATATCAAACGATTGTTTGTTTGAGAGTGATTTTTCTAGCAGAAAGTATAGCCTTTTATACAACTTCACAATATAACATTTCCCCACTAATTTGAAAATTTTTTTATTCCTTTCTCAAATCAAACAATTTATCATACTGATAAAGTTAATTAAAAAATTTTCTCTTCATATATACATATGTTTAGAGCAATATTTTGAAATTATCTTGACATCATTCAAGAATTTACCGCTTGTAACATTCCATATTTTAACATACTTTTTCTTCATGTATACACATGTTGTAGATCTATATTTCAAAATCATATTGATAATATTACAAATTTACCGTTTATAACATTCAATACTTTTTAATACTTTTAATTATTTGTTATAGTTGATTAAAAATTTTTTCTCAATATATAAATATATATTTACTCCATCGGTTCATTCAGAAAAAAGGGAGTTAAAGAAAAAATATATAAACAAAGGATGAAAATTTATTTCTAGTTAAACAGAAAATTGTGAACGATGAATTTTCTGCGTGTTGATCAACTATATAGTCTTTTAATATGTCAATTAAAATCAGTCTACCAATACTTAGTTAATGAAAATCGATGTGATCATGACGAAATTATACAATGGATTGATGAAGCGAAATTGTTTTACAACATGCTTCATGCTGATTCACAAAATAAAACATTTCCATTCACTCAGAAATCTAAAGTTATGAATATAGCTGTAAGAGTAAAACATATAAGTAAAAAACTTAAAAACATACTAATACAGTGTAGTTCATCATTAGAAAACAAGTCACATATATCTATTAAAGATTATTTATTAAAAAATAATAAAAGCTATACATGTATACATAATGAGCTTAAAGAAATCAAAAGTGGAAGTGGAATAAAAACTACTTCATCATCATCATCAACATCAAGAGCATCAGTAATACAATTAGTATCAAGATGCTATACCATCTACTTCAAGACCATCAGTTATACAATCACCATCAAGATCATCAGCTACACCATCAAAAATTAATTTGTTTATGAATTTTATATTAAATTGCACATTTGAAAATATTAAACAAGATTTGATAGTGCATGATATGAAACATTTTAATACAAATAACATGAAAGCATTATTATCAACAGACTTTACAAATGAAGTTTTTAAAGAAAATTATACCTGAACTATTGAAAAAAGTTGAGGATTTTGAAGTAGAGCATTCGGGATGGTCAATAATAAATATTAAAAGTCTACACGTAAACATTAATTACTATACACCATTGAAAGGTTCGGGACATGTAAATGATAATAATCAATCAATGGGAACATGTACATTTTGTGAACTCGATGATTTCATAAAGAATAAAAGAGCCGTTATTAATATTAAAAATCAAGATCAATATTGCTGTTTTTGGTCAATCATAGCAGCAATACATCCAGATCATCAACATTAAAAGGTAATGAAGTAAGAAATTATGTATACTATTGGGAAAAAATAGATACAACTGGAATTTCCGCACCAACATCATTAAATGATATTTATAAATTCGAAAAATTAAATAATGCAGTCATGTTTATGGAATGAATAAAAATAATTTTATTATACCATATTATATAAGTAGAAATTTTTAAAATTTTTTTTAAGAAAAAAAATAAAAATTCATCTTTTACTACCTGAGAATGGAGTGGATAATAGAAGTGGGAAATCAATCTATTATTATCCACTTATCTTAGATCTCTCACGTTTAGTTTCGAATCAATTAACTAAACATCATGGAAAATCAAATCTTCGTAATCGATGTCAAATCATTTCTCTTCTAAAAAAATTTTAGAAAGACATATTGTTGATTGTATTCAATTAAATGATTGTAGAGTTAAATTTCCTACAGATAAGACAATAAAATTCAAAAATTTTATGTATAAAGAAAAAGTACCTTTTGTAATTTATGCGGATTTAGAATGCATTATTGAATCACCGATTAAAAAAAAATCTGCACATATACCATGTAGTATAACATTTTATATACAATGTTCGTATGATGATTCTGAATCAAAATTTGCCAAAGATCGTGGAGAAAATTGTATAAAATGGTTTATGCAACAATTATTTAATTTTTCAAAGGCACATAAAGAAATAATTGATAATTCGATACCAATAAAACCATTAGATAATCAACAAAACTTTTATTTTTATAATGCAGAACGGTGTCATATATGTGAAAAGCCTTTTAAAAATAATGAAACTAGAGTTCGTGATAATTGTCATTGTTACATCTGACCCAATTCTCTTCTTTTTAAATATTCCATAAAATTCGCTAACTTCGAAAACATTCAAGATGAAGAAATCATAAACTGGAACACCTGAAGTCATCCACGCTTATTCAGCATTTCACAATCTATTGCAACTTCTGTCCTAAATCTCCCCTGAATTTCCCCAATTTATGACCCAACTAACTACTATGAAAACCGTCATAAATCATCACTCATAGGTTAATCAGCAAACTAGACGGTGAAACGCAGGCTCGATTGCCCCGCGCTCGCTGACCACGACGCGTTAGTAAGTTCGAGAATTCTATTAAGATCTTCAACAGTTATCCTAACGAAGTATAGTATACTCCGGCCTTTAGGACCTGTTTAAAGTCTAACGTGGAATCCTCTCGGTTTATGTGCGTACTGAGACGCCTTCCAAAAAGACTCATAACAAAATAATAAATCTCTTATTGAGTTTTATTTTCCATTCACAATCTGTAATTTTTGTGCAATTGTATCTCGGGTCTTGGAAATAAAAGTGAAGTGAATGTAAGAGTATTTAGTGCGTCAAAGTCTTCTTGAGGAAGCACCTCTATTTACCTTGCTTAAATCCACTTCCTGACAAACCGACATCGATTGCCTACGATTCGATCATCAGCTGAAGTTGCTGAGCAGATTTATTAAAATATATATATATACACACCAAGCCGATACTGCTGTACGGTAAGTATAAAAATTAATTCATATCATTGCATTATTCTATTCATTAACTGAGGTGTGGGTTCTCGTAAGGTAGAACTTCATTGCGACAATTCCTTTTTAAATAACAAACTCTTCTAGTATTATATATGTTAGAAGAGAAAAAGCCCTGTTAGTCCAAGATCCCTCGTTTAGCCTTTTGGCCGCTACCAATCCAATTAATTAATTCTTCTAATTAATTAATAATAAATATCTTCGGACATAACATCATTAAACTGGAAATTTCCGTGGTCCAGTTCATTATACATGTAATTTGAATTATCAAACACAATCAAAAATTCCAGTTGTGTTTTATAATTTATCAGGTTATGATTCTCATTTTATTATTGAAGAATAATCAACATCTTTTGACGGTGATATATCTATTATACCCCTCAATACAGAAAAATATATATCTTTTACTAAAACTGTTGAATATAAGAAAAATAAAAATTGAAAAAGATTGTTTAATCGTTCAAAGAAAAATTCACAAATAAAATTTCGTTTTATAGATTCATATCGTTTTATGAATAGTAGTATTGAACAATTATCAGAATTCTTATCTAATGACGCTAAAAGAATAACATTGAGACGTTTTCCCGATAAAGAATTATTTAAATTAATGACACATAAAGGCTTATTTCCGTATGAATATTGTCATAGTTGGGAGAAACTAGAAGAAAATCAATTACCAGATAAACAATTATTTTCTTCTAGTCTAAATAATTCAACTATTTCAGATAAAGATTATGAATATGCTCAAAATGTATGGTCACACTTTAACTAACTGATATGTTTGAAAACTTTAGAGTGAATTGTTTAGAAACTTGCAATTTAGACCCTTTACACTATTACACGGCACCTGGATTAGCATTTGATGCTATGCTTAAATATACTGGTATTGAATTAGATACGTTTCAAGATGTTTATATTTTAAATTTTATAGAAAAGGGAATCAGAGGTGGGGTATCACAATGTTGCAATAGATATGCTAAGGCAAATAATAAATTCATGAAAGATTATCAATCGCATAAAGAAGAATCGTATTTAATGTATTATGATGTGAATAATCTTCATGGGGCTGCTATAAGTTCTTATTTACCAGATGGATCATTAAAATGGACAAGTACAGAAATAGATGTTTTAGAAATTCCTGATGATTCATCTTATGGTTATATTGTTGGAGTTGACCTGGAATATCCCAAGAAGTTATACTATAAACATAAAGATTTACCGCTTTGTCCTGAACATTTCAAAGCACCTGGCTCAAAGCAATCTAAACTAATGAAAACATTATATGATAAAGAAAAATATGTTATTCATTATAGAAATCTTAAACAATTTATAAAATTAGGATTATTTGTAAAAAAAATTCATAGAGTGTTAAAATTTAAACAGTCCCAATGGTTGAAACCATACATTGATTTAAATACAAATAAACGAAAAGAGGCAAGGAATGACTTTGAAAAAAATTTTTTTAAATTAATGAACAATGCAGTATATGGAAAAACCATGAAAAATGTACGAAAGTACAGAGATGTTAAGCTTGTTCGTAAATGGGAAAATTTTCATGTTCCCCGTTATTTCATTGCACAACCAAATTATAATTCAAGTATTATTTTCAATGAAGAATTAATTGCAATTGAATTAAATAAAACTGAAATAGTTTTTGATAAACCTTTATGTATTGGATTTTGTATTTGAGATAGTTCAAAGATATTCATTTATAATTTTCATTATGATCATATTCAAAAAACATTTGCTTCTGAACAGGTAAAACTCATGTATACAGATACAGATAGTTTAATTTATCATTTCAAAGTTCCTAATCTTTATGACCATATAAAAAGTGATATAAATAGATTTGATACTTCTCATTATAAAGAAAATAATGAATATGGTATACCATTAAAGAATAAAAAAGTTATTGGATTAATGAAAGATAAAAATAATGGTAAAATAATGACACATTTTATTGGTTTAAAAGCTAACATGTATACTTATAAAATACAAAATGTAGAAGAAGAAGAAAAAGAAAAGAAAAAGAAAGAGAAAAAAGTAGATACAATGAAAGCTGAGGGTGTAAAATCATCAACGATGAAAACAATTACATATAATGATTTTAAAAAATTTTTATTCGATCATATTGATGTAACTAGAGTTGAATATCATATAGTCCGTGAGAAACATGGAGTAAGTAAATGTCACTTTTGAAAGTTGCCTTCAGTGCAGATGATGATAAAAGAATGGTACAAAAAGGACAAACAGATACATTTCCATGGGAATTCGAAGATGAGTCATTAACAATAATATTAAAAAAGAAAAAAGAAAAGATTGATAACAGTAGAAAATTTATTATCAATAATATTACATTTTAATTTTACATATTGTATTTTTGTAATGGATAAAATTATAAATCTTCTATATTTATCCAACTGTTATGTGTTTTATCAAAACCTAACCATTGACCATAAGCTTTCTTTTTTTTCTTCTTCAATACTTTCTCAACAAAATAGACATCTGGATATTTAACCTTAGTTAATTCTTCTGTGTAAAATCGTTCCTCAATAGGTTGATCTTAATAATCAATCAATTCATAAGTCACAGGTCTAGTATTTTTTATGTTTTTAATGGTAAAATTTTTGTTGTCTAATTAGGTGTATATCCCTTCTCAAATGTATGTTTATATTTACTTATACGAACTTTTTCTCCAATTATAAATTTCAATTTTAATCGTTTATTTACTGTATATAAATGTTTTTTATAAATATCTTGAAGCAATTGTTTTTCATTATCAACGATTACATTTTTAGGTTTTATCATAATAGTACTATGTATTGTATTATTATATGATTTTATTAGAAAAGGTAAAATATCAATTCATTCATAATTACCACGTATAGTAAATTGTTTCCACATTTTATTTTTTAATGTACGATTGAATCGTTTACGTATAGAAGCCTTTAGATTTGTAAATGTTGAATACATTTCAATGTTATATTGTTGCATATGTGTTTGAAATTCTTTGTTATAAAATTCTTTACCTCTATCTACATGTAATTTTTGAGGTACTCGTTTTTGCATTAACACTGATTTCATAGCATCGGAGACATCTTTTCCATTTTTTGTTGTCACTGGTACAGCCCAGGCATGTTTCGAGAAAATATCAATAATTGTTAAAATGTATTTGTATCTATTGTTGATGGATAAGTAGACAGTTAAATCGACCAAGTCAGCTTGCCATGTTTTATCAAGACCACGTATATTAACTTTTCGATGTTTGAAATTTTTTCTTGCAGGTCTGTGCAATTCATCGGCTATTGCTTTTTTAATTTTTTCCATTTGATTCATTATTCCAGGTTAGACCACTCAGCAAGAAATTCAATGATTGTGATGATTATAATAGTGCTTCTTGTTCTCTTGATTTTCCGAAAAGGTTGATTATAACTTGACGACATACATTGAATTGTGATTTCATTAATTCAGTAATAGCATCAAATTTTAAAAATTTAGAATCAGTATAAATTCTTTCTGCGAATAGATTTTGTTCCATATTATCAAACTTCTTCTCAAAAGTAGATGTAGTTTCCTTCAATAATGATAATGATGATATTTCATTAGATACTGAATCTTCTACGTCATTTATCTCTTTTCTCAAAGTAGATATAGTTTCTTTCAATAATGAAGTTTCATCATGTGATCAATTTATACTTTTTTTAAATCAGCTATCACAATTTCATGTAAGTTTCGAAAATCTCGATACACGATATTTTTAACACTCTTTAATGATGCTGCGTCATTTGAATCTATGGGATTAGCTATATTGCACAACCGTTTATCATCAATATCAAACTGTTTGTCACTAGTTAATTGAAAACCAATTCCTAGGGGTCCTCTCACTAAACCAGAAGTAGATTTCCAACGTTCTCCAAGACGATGAATGCTCATTTTTTTCAGAAGATAATGTGAACACAACAAAAGTTTACATACGAATGATTAGTTTTCTACCTGAACTTTAGAATATACAAGCTGATCTAAAATCATTATCACAAGGAAAACATGTAGAAACTAGAGAGAATTTGGAACAGATTGGCGTTTGCAAATTTTCTAAATTCGCAAAAATAGAGGAGATTAAAAAAGAGAACTGTATGCGTGAGTGGATGGAAATAGTCCCGGAGAAAGTACCGGGAATAATATCGATAAAAGTCTGAAAGAAAGTAGTCCATAAGTAAATAGTAATTTATTTCTTAAAAAAATGAAAATATTGAAGAAATTCCATTCCCAAGTCTTCCAATATTATTTTCAAACAAAATTAAAAAAAGCTGTAGAATTATTTTTAATTCTAAGTATCATTTTACGTGTGCGGTCTATTCGCGCTCAATAGACAAAGATAACAGCTTGTACATGTGAAGTTGTCTCACTTCAATGTTTACCTATTGTTATGGTTAAGAAATCAACTGGAATTGTTGCCGAGTGATATTAGTCACTTTGCAATCTTATACACGGTAATTCATTTTTCATCGATAAAGTCTCCCCTCTCTGGCTAACTCTGTCTTGTTATCTCCGTTATCTGATTGGTCGTTTATATTATTTAATAACTCCTCTATTTTTGGGAATTTAGAAAATTTGCAAACGCCAATCTGTTCCAAATTCTCTCTAGTTTCTACATGTTTTCCTTGTGATAATGATTTTAGATCACCCTGTATACCTTTTTTAAGTATTGTCTCTAATTCATCCAATTTGGTTTGAAGTACTATTAACTTTGAATTTATAGTATCGATTAAATTGTCTGCAGTAGATGTATAAATTTCCAGTGTATTCTTTACCAATGTTACATCCTTCTTTATCATAAATGTGATGCTAGTTATTTTTTTATTATGCCCTCTCACTCTATTATTAACTGTTTCAATTTGCTTTTTCAATTTTTCAGAAGTATCATTTAAAATTTCAAATAATCCAGCATCATTTAAATCTATAGCATTACCTATATTACACAATTTTTTATCATCAGTATCATAATTATTATCTTTAGTTAAATTAAAACCATTTCCTGGAGGTCCCTTGAGTTGATTATAACTAGGAGTCCAATATTGTCCTTGATGATTGATACTCATTTTTATTGTAGCGATGTGAACTGTACTATAGCCACCACATAA
Source organism: Chelonus formosanus (assembly GCA_028641665.1). Taxonomy (NCBI): domain Eukaryota; kingdom Metazoa; phylum Arthropoda; class Insecta; order Hymenoptera; family Braconidae; genus Chelonus; species Chelonus formosanus. The sequence goes on from CM054002.1 coordinate 13,629,246, forward strand.
ATGATAGATATAAAATTTTTATGATTTATTTACCATTTAAATGTTCAGTATAATTCAATCACATTTTATTTTGAGTAAATTTACAGTAAATTTCGAGCAAACAAAAATATCCTCTAACATTATCTTGTTTCTCACAAGCTATATCATCAAATATCATAATTGAATTTGGTTGTGCATCATCTGTTTTTACAACCTCTTTATTTCCATTGAATGCATTTGTTTTTCCACAATTTGATGGTCCACAAATAACTGAGCATACAGCATTCGATAATAATTCTTCATGACGTTTATTTTTTATATTTTTATCCATTGGAATAATATCATCAAAATTTTCTACAGATAATTTTAAATTATGTGGTTTAAACTCCATCTTGAAGACAACTAAGTGTAAAGGTTTAAATATCATTGCTTTTGTAGTTTCAAATCAGTTGAATAATGACTGTTAATAGAAAAACACCTAAGAAGAAAGGTGCTGGACTTTTAAATCAAGTTATCAATAAATTACCAGTAGTATTACATATTCCAGGATATCAATTCTGTGGACCTGGTACAAAATTACACTGAGAAAAAATCACGGTAAAAATTACTGTGCTTGGCACTGTAAACGGGATTCAATCTGCAGTGCATAGAAAAAATTACCCTAGTGACGTAGAAAAATTATAATATTTCTTAGAAATTTTACCAAGCAACTTTGAATTTTTATTAAAAACTCCAGTAAAAATTATTGTGCAGCACGATAAAATAATAGAAATTTACAATACCACTACTTTGAACCTCGATTACCGTGGAGCACAGTAATTTTTACTGAATTTTCTATATAAAAATTACTGGAATTTTTTCTCAGTGTAGAACAACGATTGGCTTGAGGTGATCAAGGAAACAATCCATTAGATACTGCTTGTCGAGCACATGATAGAGCATATTCTCAGAATAGAGAAAATTTATCTGAGAGACATTCAGCTGATACAATACTTGCTGACAAGGCATGGCAACGCGTACTAGCTAGAGACGCTGACTTAGGTGGAAAAATAGCTGCATGGGGTGTTGTAAATGCAATGAAACTCAAAACAAAATTTGGAATGGGATTAAAGAATAAAAATAAAGAAAAAAACTAACACTAAAAAGAATAGTAAAAGAATGAAAAAGAAAACACCACAATGTAAACGTCGTTTACCTTTAGCTAAAAGATCTAGTGGTATATTACCATTACTTTCAATATTTGCTGGTTTGAGTGCTACGGGTGCTTTAGCAGGAGGTGCTGCTGGAATTGCTAAGGTAGTGAATAGTGTAAACGCAGCAAATAATCAATTAAATGAACTCAAATGTCATAATGAAAAAATGGAGGCTATATCTGTGGGTAGAGGGGCTTATTTGAATTGAAATGAAACTGAAAAAGGAGCATATTTGAATCAATATAAATCAGGAAAAAGTTTAAAAAAAAAAAAATTTCGATAAAATTACAAAATCGTGAATTATCTAATTTCGATTTGTTGAAATATATAGAAAAAATGAAAATACCATATTTTCGAAATGTTTTTATGAGAAATGATTTACTATTATCAGGACCTTGAAAAAATGAATCAGCAATTATCAATTTAGACAATAAAGATAGAGCTGGAACTCATTGGGTTGCATATAAAAAACGAGGAGAAAAAGTTGTATACTTTGATAGTTTTGGTGATTTGAAACCACCTAGAGAACTCGTAAATTATTTTAATTCTAATCATATATTATATAATTGTAAACGATATCAAGATTATAATACAACTAACTGTGGATATTAATATTTAAAATTTTCAAATGGACAGCTATAAATATGATATAGAGAAAAATTATATTTCATTTACATTTCAAAAGTTATACAGTAAACATCATGGGTGATTCTCTAATGCTAACACTTACTGGAAATTTAGCATTATTGAATGTTTCATTTTCCGCCAATTGAATTATCACCTACAAAAAATTATGTTCTTGGACTTGTTGATTTTCTTACATATGAGTCAATTCCAAACTTATATGAAGGAAACAATAAATTTCGATATCAAATAAAGATGAATGGCGTACAATTACAATTCTAACTGGTACTTATGATCTTAAAGATATTCACATATTTCTAACTACGATAGATCCTAAATTGAATCTTTCATTAGGAGTCGAAAAAAGTACACTTGTCACAAAATTCTATAGTGAAAAATCAGCTATTGACTTTACATCTGAAGATTCTATTGGTGAATTTTTAGGTTTTAAACAAAAAATTTCTAAAGCAGGAGAAATATATAAATCAGAAAAACCAACATCAATATTGAGTGTTAATGCAATATGTGTAGAGTGTAATATAACAAGTGGAGCATACAAAAATAATCAATTTGCTCATACAATTCATGCATTTTTTCCATCAGTTCCACCAGGATATAAGATAATTGAATTACCAACAAAAGTCATTTATCTTCCAGTCACGGTGAGGGAAACACATAATTTACAGATACGTGTTGTGGATGAAGACGGAAAATTAATTAATAATCGATCTGAATCAATCACTGTAAGGTTACATTTAAAGAGTGTATAATGGTGATTGTTTATGGTGGACGTCTTGAAGAACAAAGCTATAATAATTAACTGCCATGCGCCAATCTAAACAGTTCAAAAAAAGCATTCAAACGTGCAACAACCCAGAGGAAGAAGAGAGAAGTGAAACAACTTATTTATCAAACCGCTCAGTTTCTAGAAAGTCTTGGGTTAAACTTAATTTAAAAATTGTTTAATTTAAATTCAATTTTTCTTGTTTAATACCATGGAGGCGACGGCATTGAAAATTAATAAAAAAGTCATCCAAGATGAATCTATATCTCATTATGAGATTCATGCACATCAACCATATGGATCATCGTTATATAAAAACAATGATGAAATACGTATTGTTGTACAACATCAAGATTTATGGGTTTTACCTAGTGAAAGTTCAATTCATATCACAGGTAAATTTACAAAAGAAGATGGAAGTGCCACCTCAAATGGATTTATACGTGCAACAATGTTTGCATGTTTTTTATTTGAAGAAATAAGATATGAATTAAATGGAGTTGAAATCGATCGCAGTACAAATGTTGGTATTACAACACTTATGAAAGGATTTCCATCATTTACACTAGAGTAAGAATATTTTTTGGAAAACAGTGAAATGGTAATTGATAATCGAAAAATATGTGATTCTAATGGAAATTTTGATGTTATTATACCATTAAAATTATTATTTGGATTCGCTGAGGATTATAACCACGTTATCGTTAACTGCATACTTGAGCTAATATTCATAAGAGCTAATACAGATTTTAACGCAATACATCAAACTACCGTCGTTAATGCAGCAGTAGAAGATGTAAAAATTACTCTTGATCAAATTGAATGGTTGGTACCATATGTTACAGTGTTACAATGGTTACAATGTCTGATTCAAAGAAAGTTGATATGTTAAGTTACATCAGTAAAGATCCATCGATATCGATAGCCTTCAGATCATGGGAGCTATGTGAATATCTATCTCTACCTATAACAACAAAACACATCTGGTCTGTGAAGACAACAAATCAACTAGAGAAGCCGAGATATATTATATCTTCATTACAAACTCAACGCAAAAATCAATTATTGAAACCTGCTGATATGTTTGATCATTGAAAAATGAAAGATTATGCTGTTTATTCAACTTCACAACGATATCCATATGGTAACATGAACATTGATATTCTAAATAGTAAATATGCGCTTTTGTATAAAATGTATACAAATTTTTATTCATCTTATTATAGTAAAAATATTAAAAGACCTTACTTGAAGAACGGAAATTTTATGGAAAGAGGACCGTTCATTGTAATAGATTGCTCAAGACAAAATGAATCTATTAAAGCAGGTCCAGTTGATGTTCGACTAGAATTTGAAACTAATGATGTGTTCCCTCCGGATACAACTTCATATTGTCTAATTCTACATGATGGAATAGTCGAATATGAACCATTAAATAGACAAATTCGTGAATGAATTTGATGAATTATATTTAAGTTAAATTTCAAAAAATTTTAATCGTCTAAAAAAAGTTGATTAAAAGCATAAACTTCTTTCTTCGGGCAATGAGCGATTCTAAGAGTTGATTCACCCCTACAAACACTCAAATCATCATGCTGAAGACAATCCAATGTTTCAATTATTTCAAATAAATCAGGACGGTGTTCCCGTAATTGATTATATAATATCTCAAATTTTGGACACCCAAGCTTCTCAATATTATACCAACCCAAAGAACTTGCTTCTTTATCGATTCCATGCAAGAAATCTTCGATTGCCCCTTGATGTTGATGCTTGCAGTCATCTTCCATTTTCAACCCATGAACAAACATGGTACAAAAACGTGCCGATGTAAAATCTTCTCGAGATAGTTTATGATGTCCAATATTATAATGACTTGAATATATTTCACCACTTTCAACTTGAATGCACGCTACTTCTTTACAGTAGAATTTTTTATTAATTCTGAAGCCATCTATATTAATGATATGAGTTATTTTAGGATGATTTTCCATTGTAAAAAACTTTAGATCAGAATGCTACTCGACTAGCTCTGAAAATCGACAAGGTTTACTGATACATCATCACAATAAAGCCAATGCAACATCTATCCCCCATCCAAAACCTAAGCTCCAAGCCATCCTCCCCAGCATATGCCCAAACGAGGCCCAGAATCCTCCCACCTAATCAAAACCTAAGAAGACACCAGCCCCTCCACTTCATCTTCAAACCTAAGAAAGCCAATCTTCATCCTCATTTTTCACGTACACAGCAATGAGAATTGTATTACACTTTTCCTATCGAAAATTGTTCCAGAACTCTCATAGTATATCTACTGTTGAGGATTGTGAATTTCTTTAGCATTGTTAGAAATTCTCAAACTCTTCAGTGTTTCTGAGAGTAATATCGCGTGCTATTTTATCAACTCCCTCATCACAGAAAATTGGTAATGATAGTTGGTTGGTAAACTGTGCCATATTCTGTAACAGGATGGGATAATGTCAGTAGAAAACTAGTGGGATGTACTGGTCTCTTATCATTTATCAAAAAAGAATTGAAAGAAGCCCAAGTTGCAGTTTGTTGTTTCGTATTTCTCACAAATATTATTTCAGGGATTTCTGAAGGGTCTAACTTGCAGATGTATCAAGCTAAATCATCTCCACGTATTTCACTATAACTATCAAGAGTTAGTAAGACCCATTTGAAGAAATTTGAAACTCTTTTGGTAACTCTAATGATTCAAGTGGCTTATTGAATACTTTCAGCTTCTGACATTCTAACATCGATTCGAATGTTTTACAACGTATTGATACTGTTGTTTCGTGAATTTGAGGTTTGCAAGATTGTTCCTTTGTTTTTTCTCGAAAGGATACGGCAACAGTATCATGGGTGCTATTAAGTCCTGACATCATAGCTTTATTATAGTCGAAGTTATCAAAACCAGCAATAGTGAATTTGTTTATGTGAAAATGAGTTGGTATTGGAACATTATCGGGTGAATTTTCTACAATAAAATTCGCGAAGCGTGTTTTGGTTCTTCCCACTTCTTCGTAAGAAATGCTTACACCGATCCGATTAAAACTTCGAATTGGCGATACATTTTTACAAATAGAATGAATGGTTGTTCCCACCATTGCATGAAGAGAAGTCTTTTTCTTACCGTCATGTAAAATGAAATACATCATTTGAGAGAGGTTTCTTATTCTTAATTGCATAACTTCTGCGGAACTCAATTTACTGCGTTTTTCATTCGTTTCATCACTATCGTCAGATGTGCTATCAGGTAACATATTATTAATGATTTGACAATTAAACAATTCAGTAAAAAAAGCCTCTACTTCAATGGGCATTGTTGCATTTTCCCAACAATCTTCTAAGTCGTTGCTATCACAAAATTTATCATTTAAATTAAAATTATAATCTTTTAGAGAATTTCTGATTACCTGAGCACTTTTTTTTAATAAATTTGTTGTCGAATGTTGGTGACTCATAATAGGATAATAATCAATAGGAGGGATGAAAATTAATGTCGGTTTGTTGCTTTGTTTCGGTACAAGACAGGTAATATGTTCAGTATAGTAGTTATCAATAATCGTTTTTACATCCCTATTGTGCACTGGAGATGTGGGATTTAAAAAATTTTTTTCACTCGATTACTCGATCTCGTACATCTAAAATTGTAAACATTTTTTCTTTTCGAATGCAATCAATAATTAAATCGATAACCTGTCGAGTTATCAATATTTGAAATAATACTTTATTTTCATCCCGTCAATTACTTACATTAGCATTATTTTCACTGTCTATAAAATTTATACCTTTATTTTCCATAACATCAACACTGAAGTTATTGTTATAAGTGCGTTCATATCGCCGTAAATATGATCACATATAATTTGCGAGGCAATAAATATTAATTTTACTCATTTGTTCTGGACTTTGAAAATGAGAAACTTTTGAGAAAACTTCATCACAAAAATAACGAGTTGCATCAAAAAACTCCCTTATTCTCGACATATCCGATAATAAACATTTTTTAACTAGATTTTTTTAGCCAATTTTTGCCACAAATGATGCAAATTATATCTGATTCACATGTATGTTTGGTTTTCGCTTGTGGTTCATTCTCAACGTTTTTCGAACATTCGAACATTTCGAACATATTTTATTCATATGATATGAAAAGTTATGATTGCTGCACTCAATTTTTGCGATAACTTCATGATCATTACGCTGAGTTGCAGCATTGAAAATACGTTGACGCCCTTTATCACCACTCACAACATTATCAGTTCCCCCACAAACAATGCATGTTTTTAAACTTTTAGATTTATTTTCATCTGATAAAACAACATGACAGTTATCCATTGCAATAAAATAAAATTATCTTCTCAGAAAACTTTAATGATAACGTAATGAGCAATTGTATTTCAACACGGGATGGAACTTAGGAACACTACTCAAAAATTGTCAGAAGACTAAACTTTGAGTAGGAGAAATAGAAACTGTTAACCCTTCTGAATTGTTGAATATTTGAAATTACAAAAAATTGAACAATTTGTGATTGGTTAAGAACAGCTAAGTATGGGAACTCGCATAATTTAGGTAAAAATGAGTTATAAATCCTCAATAAACATAAGATTGGGGAATGAAGAAATAGAAAATTTATTAGCTGAATTCTATGAAGGGAAAGATATTGTAAAGAAAATTTGTTTTGTTAAAAATTATTGAAAAAATCGCAGTGAGATGCAAAAAGTTGTTTACCAAGTACCATAAAAAAGGAGGTCACAACTTATGCCCAGGTAATTTAGATTAGGATAAGTGAATGTTAAAAAAATCCAAGATTAGTAGGCCTGAAGGATTGAAAATGTCACTGCTGTAATAATGAATAAGCCCTAAAAATAAGAAAATTAATCATCAGATTACATTCAAAGAGTAAAAGTGCCTTGACCATTTTAATAGCTGAGAGTAATGAAATGAGGATTAACACTCTTGCACTTTGCTTAATCAAATAGAGGCAAGAGTGTAGAGAAAATGCAGTATAAAAAAATTTTAAATATAACGTCGGAGCCCTGACAACAACAATAGTATTAAATGAATAGATACACGAAGCAAAAAAAAAAAAAATAAATAATTAAAGTGGAAACAGAGTAGACAATTTATGATTAACATTTCAAGGTGATAGTGTTAATTTGTATCAAATTTTTTTAATGTGACAATAATGAGATTTATGCTGATAAATTCAATGACGTATAGGAAAATTTTATTAGTTATTAAAAGACTGAACATCATGCTCAGACTCCATTTTTAAAGAGCGTGCACCATGTGCTCCATAATTTAAATATAAGAAAATTATTGTAAATATTATGTACCCATAATTAATACATTTATATTCTTTTATTGATAAATTTCTTATGTTTTTTTATTAATTAAAGAAAGAATCCTGATCAGTAAAAAGTTTAGATTTGTTTTAATTTTTAATAATAAATATTGTAATTCTGATATAAAAATTAATCATTTCGTGTTAACACATGTAATATCTAGGTATCTCAATTACTTTGTATATAAAGAAACTTAAAAAAATTTCATCAGCCATGAGAAGACTGCAAATCACGCTCTGATCTCATCTTTCGAAAGCGTGTGCCATGTTCTCCACGTGAGTATAGCCCAAAAACTCAGGCAGCCAGTGGCGTAGAGCGCCGTTTTCTGTACAAATTTTTTTTATGAAAGATAACTTCTGAAATAATAAAAATTATGTAAAAATGGTTAGAATAAAAGTTGATCCCTTCAAAATAAGGATCATTTTTCATTTCAACTATTTTTCTCTATTTCTCATAGCTTGGCCAAAAAACGCGTTTAAGCAATTAAATTGTTTAAAACCAAAAAACTGGCCACTCTATGAAAAAATACCGATGAAATCGGATTCTGCAATCAAAAATCTATCAAAATAGCCACAGATATCGCATGGACCTCAATGTTATAAATATTGTATACAGCTCTTATGGCCTGCCTATGGATCAATTAGAAGGATCATAAAAATCATAAAAACTACCTTTATCCACACATTTATAAGACTTATGGATATCCATTTTTTTTATCGAAAATAACAAAAAATCTATAACTCGAAGACTATTAATTATTTTTTAATACGACCAATTTTAATCGGAAGAGTATAAATAATTACAAGATACGCGTCCTTGCAATTTTCAAAATAACATCAAAATCGGTGCCAAAAAAATATTCTTTTTTTCCCCAGATTTGTATCAAAATGAAGAAGATAGATGATTGATTCATTGTACGTATTACATACATGATAATCATGATAAAGATGTTCGACACATCATGATTTTTTACACCATGCAAAACGAATAATTGCAATATTCTTACATCCTGGAATTTCACAATGAGACTTACAGTTATCTCTAAATGCAAAGTTGACTTCATTTTGAAATTCATCTGGTTTAATAGAAATATAACCACTTTGGAACCATGAATATCGAAGAAGATTAATATATCGTGGAGACGAAAGTTGATTAAGGATAAATAATTGTAATTTAATTATGTTATTCCTCGAATGTAAATTTAAATTATCTCCTTGTCATAGGACACTGTCTGAAAAATGTCTTAAAAAGTTTGTCCATATTATAAACCCAAAAACATCTAATAATTGAATTTGTCCAGTAGCTTCTTTAGGAATAATCATTATCTTAACTTCTTTATTCGGTGGTTTGGCAGCCGTGACAGCTTCAGGACAATAACCAGTCCACGAGTCAACTAAAAGTAAACTTTTTTTTCCAGCGTTCCGAAAAAAAACATTTTTCAATCAAATTTTAGAGTGGTCTGAAAATAATCATTATACCACATTTTTATGTAAATATTATAAAATATAATATCCATATTGAATTTTTTACTTGACGTAAGTTTTCCAGATTTCGATACTTTTATGTATACATTATCTGGCCTACAAAGCGATGCTTCTACCCGTGGACCAAGTTTTCCAGTTGGTTTTTTCTACACAAGAAAAAGAGGAGTCAAAAGTTTTCCATCAGCTGATATAGTTAATTGCATAGTATAACTATGAGTTATCGAAGAAACTGATTAAACTGTGCTCTCTATTTTTTTTTCTCCTTCCGGAGTTAAAGTCCTCTCTGAATGGACTTCTAACTGGAAGCCACTTTAATCAGAATTATATATGTTGTCTAAACCATATGATTGAATTTGCGATTTTACATCATTAATACCCGCTTCTGATGTTTGTTCTAAAATTCGACAATCTTGAACCGTTTTCGATGATATGAATTTATTAATTTTACGAGAAACAATACGATAAGCTTTTTCAAATGGTAGTATTTACTTTCGAGATGCTTGGAAACGGAGATCATTGAAGTGTAAAATTTTTTTAGCTAATGATGCCCATGTTTGTAAATCGGAATCATCGGCTATCATACCAGGATTGATAGCAGTTTTAAAATTTTTCAACGTATATTTGCAAATTTGAGCTTTGTTTTCTTTGTATGTTTCACCTTGGTTCAATTGATGTACCCAGCGTTTTAAATTGTCGAGTAGACTGTACTTTTCTAAATTTTTGCTTAATACTATCGATACTTTAATTCTTTTTCTTACCACTTTGCTAATACTCAAGTGCTCGCAATCTATAATCATGACTTAGGCTCTCTTCATCAGTAGTACATACTCCATCAGACACTTTTGGTTCATGGATTGCAGATGCATGTTTTTTCGTCTTCTATAATTTCTGGTTCCCAATCCTTATATGGTTCTTCAGAATGTAATGAATTCTCTTCCATCATTTTAATATCAGCACGCCCATTCATTCGATTTGGAAAATTTCAATTAGGAATATGTGAAAATTAAAAATCACCTTTATAGGATGTCAACTTTAGGGGTGACTTTCACTCCTTTAAAACATTTTTCCGCAGAAAAAAAAAAATGTAGTAAATCATTTTCGACGTAGATTATTATATAGAAACCTCAGTTAAATCGACGGTGACCACCTCGCGAGGTTTCCTTTTAAGTTACGAAAAGTCCGTTTTTCCTCACTCTCCCCTTTTGGGAATTAAAGACAATCATTTATAGAATTTCCATATAAATTTCAACGAAATACATTAATAACTTCACGAGTTATATAATTTTTTAGGCTAAAAAACAGTGTTCTCTGTGGAGAATTTTTTTAAATGGAAATTAGAACGGCCGTAGTGCTGCTAAAAATATGTGAGTCGAGTTAAACATTTTACTGTAGTTAGCGACAACATCTTGGATAAAATTGTACTGAAAACAATTGAATTTTTCAATGAATAAGAAAATTACAAAGACAAATGCCCAGAGTACTGTGAGTGCGACGAGCGCTGACATCTCGTGCTATCTTTGTCGCCCCGGTTCCGACCTATTCGGGCCCTTTATTTTTTCTCATTTTATTATTAAAAAAAAGCCAAAAATATTCATTTCTCTCAGTGTTCAAAAATATTGGATTTAGGTGAAAAAAGTTTTAATTAATTCATTTTTAACTTTCCATTAGAAAGTTATTCTAATAGGATCGATTTTTGAAATTCGTAATTTTATTATACTCTTACATTTTAGGACATTTAAAAGCATATTAGAAGATTTAAAAATGGATATATGTATAATTGTGCGTACGTACGTGCGTGCGTACGTGAGTGCGTATGTCAGGTTTCTTTCGTTTTCGATATTTCAAGAACCACTAAAGATATCGACTCGAGACAAATTTTATTTTGGAGATAATACAATGAAGAAGGATAAAGTGAAGTTTTAACAAATTCGGTCGCGCCGTTTTTTTTTTATAACAAAAAGAGTGTAAACTGAGTTAAGTATAGAAGACATTAAAAATAAATTCTACTTATTAGATGATTAATATTATTGACAACTGAGCTCGATATAAAATGGTTCTTGATAACATCATATGACTCTGAACAATTATGTATTGTTTATAACAATTTGAATTTATTATAAACAAATAAAAATAGTGTGAATTGATTGAATTATTATGACTATGATTCTATTCGATGAATATTGATAAAAAGTTGTTATAAATCACATAATATGATAAAACAATTGTATATCGTTTGTAACAATAGTAGTTCTTTATTAACAAATATCAGTGCTCTCCGGCGGTCTGAATGCAACCCGAGAGATCGACATAATGAACTTCTCAGTGGGGGAATAAAAAGATTTCGTTTTTTATTGTTTATAACGAATAAAATTATATTAAACAAAAATAGTATGTTCACGTTTATTTTCAACATTTAGTAATTTTTTTTCAGTAGAAAAAAATTTTCCGTTAGAAGAATTTAAATATATTACATGAATTTCGTTGTCCGTTGATTATAAAAAAGCAATTGTTATAAACGGAAAAGGTATGTTTTTATGCATTTTAAAAGTTAAATACCTTATTTCAGTGGAAGAAAAAAAGATAAAGTTAAATAGCTTGGATAGAACTCGTTTCAAATTGTTTATAAACGATTTAATTATTATAAACGGAAAGATTGAGTTTTTATTTCTGTCATGCAGATCGTAACTTTATTCTAGTAAAAGAAAAAATTGCGCGTTAGAAAAATTTAAATGTATTGCATGGATCTTGATTTTTATTGTTTATAGTCGATTAATTATTATTAGCAAAAAAGAGAGTTTCCTTTATGTCATATGGTTTGTAACCTTTTTTAAGCAACTGGTCCCACGTCAATATCATTACGTGCTCTTGAGATAATCGACCAGGAAAAATTCTGAACGTACGTACGCACATACGCACATACACACACACATACAGACGTCCACTTAAGAACTATTGTATTCGATTCTAAGGGTCTTGAAACGTGGACATATGCCGAAATTCAGGATAAAAATGCTCAAAGATGACTAAATTACGGTTTTTAATTAATGGGAAATTAATGGGAGTGTAAAAAATTATTTTTTAAAATTTCATTTAGAAATTATATTTTTTCTTCAACAATGTGGATACATATCTTTTAAACTGCTTCGACGTTTTAATGGTGCTTTTTGAGATGAAGACGCAAACACGATTAACAGTGTTAATTTAACATTAACTATTATCACTATGGTTCAATATAAAATAAATAATGAAAGAATAATTGCACTTGTACACGAAACGATATAAATTTACAATGTTCTCACTGAGCAATTAAATTCTTTAATCATGTGTAGTTCACTATCTACTAATTGTATTACTAAGTAGTGTTTATCTTTTTTGCTTATTACTCTGTAGAATTGTTATGTACGAAAACAAATTATACATGACAATAGTACTACACGAAGATACCCACATTGTTTGAATCTTTTGAATTTCTTGATTATTCTGAGATAATTTGTATGACGGTTAAATTAAAAGAAAATTTTATAAATTTGAATTATTTTTTCCATACTACATTTGATAGTCAAATCGTAAATTTATATTCTCATTAAGTATCAATCATTTATGAAAACATTTTTTCTTGAATTTCTACCGACTACATTTATTAACAGGAAAAAATTCCATATGATGTCTACTTTATGTTATATAGATTTTTGATGCCAAAATTTCTTAAAAAGGCATCTTAAAGATCACTCTTTCTTAGCCTACACCACGTGCAATAGCTGGAATGAAATAAGAGGTTGTTGCATTAGAATTCATAAATGATACTGAAATATTCTTCAAGTTTAAATAAATCAATAAATGGAATGGAATTTATACAGATATTCATTAAATTAACAAATTAATTAAAAAGTTAATAAATAATTTATTCAAAAATTAAACACATTCTGATATTCTAAATATTGAATCATTTTCTATTAGTAATTATTAAAAAAACTTTGTTAAAGACATATTCAGTGAGAATGATCTAATTAGTTAATGTTCATTGTTTGTTTCCATTTAATAAAACAAAGTATTTCTATAAAATGTAATATATTCGAAACGAACACGTGATTATCATTGGAATTTTTTCGAGTCGAATTATCTCCTTAATAACTCCTGTTTATGTTTGATTCGGTTTAAACTCTTGTTTTCTTGAGATAAAATCATAACCAACTTGATAATTAAATCAAGCATTATGTTTTTTTAGTATTATAATTGAATCAAAGCATTCACTCGTGGAGAAAAAAACGAATAAATAACATTTTAATTCATGACAAAGTGCTGATTGTATTTTCAATTTAAAATTTATTTCATCCATGATGTAATAGATGAAAAAAACTTTTTATGATTTTTTCCATTGCAAGTGTAACGCGATAATTTATTAAATGTATATTCATAAAATCGCTCGTTTGAGCCTAAAATGCCTAAAATGCACTTTCCGGGATCAATCTCGGTGCAAAATACCACAAGTGAGGCTGAAAGACCGGGGGGGCTTGCGAGAGCCGACTGGGAAACCGCCAAGCTAGTGGTGACGTACGATCGGGTAAAATGGGCGGTCGGCACCTTTGATCGCTACAAAAGTCCAGGTACAGACGGAGTCTTGCCGGTTCTTTCGCAAATGGGTAGTGGACGACTTCGGCGCCAACTGGTCCAAATTTACCAATCTTGCATGCCATGGGATACAGACCGAGGGCATGGCCTATGGTTAGAGTGGTGTTCATACCCAAAGGAGGGAAGGACCGCTACGACCAGGCAAAGGCTTACAGGCCTATAAGCCTTACCTTCTTTGTCCTCAAAATATTAGAGAAGCTGGTAGACTGTTACCTTACAGAGAGCGCACTGGGCACCGGGCCCTCGTGCTCAGCTCAACACGCCTACCTAGGTGGCAAGTTTGTAGAGACTACCCTCCATGACCTCGTAGGGGTCCTATAAATGGCTCTGAAGACGGGCAGGTCAGTACTCGGAGTCTTTTTTATATAGAGGGGGCGTTTGATAACACACCCTTCGAAACTATGAGCGAGGCAGTTCGGAACTTCGGGGAAGGCTCTAGGCTTGCACGATGGATCAAGAGCTTACTCGTCAATAGAACGGCCATTGCGCAATTAGAAAGTACGGGAGTGCGAGCTACAGTAGCCAGGGCCTGTCCGCAGGGTGGAGTCATATCTCACCTGCTGTAGACCCTAGTGGTGGACAAACTCCTTACGAACCTGAAAAGGGCTAGTTTCGGCGTCCAGGGATATGCGGACGACGTGGCCATTACTGTCGCAGGCGACGATTTGAGAAGTCTGTCCCTTAGGATGCAGACGGCCCTTAACGTCGTTGAGAGATGGTACCAGGCTCGGGGTCTTAAGGTTAACCCGCGCAAAACTAAACTGGTTTTTTTCACAAGAGGTAGAAGAACTGAATCCAGGCCTCTCTCCATCTTTGGTAAACAGCTGAACTGTTCGGAAACGGTGTGCTACCTTAGAGTGACTTTAGACAGGAAGCTCCGCTGGGGAGTGGACGTGGACAAGCAGGTAAAGAAGGCCACGGCTACCTGCTGGGCCTGCAGAAAAATGTTCCGCACCTTATAAGGTTTAAAGCGGATAATAATAAAATGGCCGTATACATCCATTGTCATACCCCAACTTACCTACGCCTCCGTAGTATGGTGGACCTCCAATCGAAGGGACGTCTGCAGAAGGAAATTGACGAAAGTCTATACAGCGGCGTTGCTGAGTATAACAGAGGCGCTGAGGACGACCCCGACCCTGGCTATAGGCTGCCTACTGAACATCCCTCCGCCAGAGATAATGGTGGAGGCGCTAGCAAAGAGGGCGGCCATCCGCTTGAGAAGTAATAGACAGTGGAAGAGCTTTCGGGCAGGGCATGCGGAGATACTTGCCTTAGAGGACCCAACGGGACTCAGTGAAAGGTGGGTCGACCGCTGCCCAAAAAAGCTGGGGTTCTTACCTAGGTACAAGGTCCTGGTCCTGGACAGACAGACCTGGATGGAGGAGGGCGAGAAATCGCTCACTCCAAAAGGGCCTGTCTGGTACGTGGATGGAGAGAAGACCAAGGGGGTAGGAGCTGGAGCCGGAAAATGGTGCAGCAGACCATGAGTAGAGGAATCCTACACCCTGGGCCGGATGCGTCCGTATTTCAGGTGGAAATCTACGCATTCCTAATCTGCGCAATGTGCATTGTCAGAAGGGAACGCAACGGACATCACATCTACATTTGCAGTGACAGCTATGCTGCCTTAACAGTCCTCTCACAGGTGGCCACTTGCTTTAAACTCGTGGACAACTGTAGAAGGATGCTACAACAAGCGACACGCCGCAATAAGATGAAGCTGCCAAAAGTACTGGGTCACTGCGGTATACATGGCTACACCGAAGCTGACAGGCTAACCCGGCTAGGCGCCAGCGGTGGAGGTGACAGGGGCACAGTAGGGATTAACGCTACCGGGGAAATAGGGTGACAAGTGGATGCACAGAAGGTTTACCAGCCTCTGGATGGAAACCTCAGGAATAAGGCACACCAGAGCATTCGTCAGAGGACCCACTGCTCAAATAAGCAGGGACTTGATTGAATTAGACAAAGGAAGGCTGAGAGTAGCCGTAGGGGCCATAGGGCCATAGGGCTGAGCCGGCCTTTAATTGCTTGACGACCGCCTTTACCGTTTTACGGACCCAGCACAATGGCCTCAAGGCTTATCGCACGGGAGGCGGGACGCACAGTCTTTTGAAAAAAAAAAAAAAAAAGGAAATTTAATCGACTATTTTAAAGGGGTAGAGACTACCCCCTCATGGAGTCAGGTGTTTGAAAGTCTCGCCTTCCCCTGCGCTGAGCCACGAGGCCATTGTGCTGGGTCTGTTTTCAAAGTCAAGGCGGTCGTCAAAGTCTTAGAGACTGCAGGTTCTCCCAGGTTCCGAAGTTGCCTTGGTTCCCTTGTTAGCCCCGAACAGTCCCCGTTCATTCCATGGTGTTCGAATTTTGAATCGAATTGGATCGTTATCTTTTGCCTCTGGAGATTCTGCGAGCCCCGTCGCCCCCCGGTTTCTTCACCATCAGCTAGGCAATATCTGTAGGCCCGGTATCAACCTTAGAGGTCAGCCCAGTTCCACAGAATCGTCCCTGCCTCCGGAGATTGCACCGGTTGCCTCAAAGGTCCTGGTTTCTTCAGCATCGGCTGAGATAACGAGAGAGAGAGAGTGAGGAATTTTTGGGGTCCACCTGGCAGAGCCTCTTGCTTAGGTAAGGCTATATACAATGGGGTGTCGCCTGGTTCCCCAAAGGCATCGTAGCGGCAATAGTACTTTGTACTATTCAGTCATCAGCACGATAGCTTACACTTTTGACTGCTCCCTGGAGAGGCCTCCCGCTCACCGTGGTCAGAGAAAAGACTACAAAGATAAGGTCTTGTCTCGGCCGGGAATCGAACCCGCTACCTATAGCGCGCCAGGCTGACGCGTTACCACTAGACCACGGGTCGGTATTAATCGACTATTACTCGTTTACATTTGGATCGAAGAACGCATGTGCGTAGAATATTCAATTCGGAAATGAGGTGGCTGCCTAAGAAAATCATTAAACATTACATTCCACTAAAAATCAATTCATTAACTATTTTATGGTAAAAATAAATAATTAATCATATAATATGCATGATTCCGTAACTTAGAAAATCCTGCTTTCAGATGGAAAATGCACACGTAAATTTAGATCTCAGCAAATGAGAGGTAAGTAATCAAAGAAAATATACTTGCGCTTACTACACGGATAACAATAATCAGGTTTACTTTACTTATTCAATGAATTTATTCCAATAATCGTTACGAGATTTCTCTATCTTCGATCTCTGTATACGTTAAATTGGTATTCAACATTCATAGAGTCTAACAAAAACAATTTTTTCATTGTTCAAATCATTATTTTTATTACGTATTTTGTATTTTCTAGGTACACCGCTACGATTTTCCCTATGTGAAAGTTATGGAAAATAATATTTTCTCAACATTATTGTAAATGATACATTAAGTTAATGAATTATATTGTTGCTAATTTTACAAAATTATCCATTTTTTGAATGTACTGTTAAATATTTTGAATCAATCAGCCACAATATTTGTCAAAATTACTTCCTAGTCACGTAAATTTTACTAGAATTGATCGTAAACTTCAAGTTTCTATTGACGAGACATTTCCAGTAAATTTTGTCTGACTCGACGATCATCCGTATATTGTAGTGCGTAGGTCTAACCTCTTAAGTCCAAAACGACGACCAAGGTACACGCACTACAAAACTATCGTCAGTCCGCTCCAATAAAAATCAAGACTCGTGCTTTAACCAAAAGGGACATTTGGAAACTTGACCATTCTTGGAAGTCTTCCTGGTTGTACATGATCCACTTTACTACATCTAACCCAAATAGTCAAGTAATATGGAAGACAATTGAGCACGGTAGGAGATTTCACTTTAATTAGTAGCTAACTAGTCAATGACTTAAGCGTTGGTCGCGTTTAAGCAGATAGAAACAGAGTAAATGAGTATTTATTTTTAAACAAACTAATTGTTATGAAATATATTGAGTTATTGTATTCTAATGGTGTAGCTTAATTCTACCGCATAAATGTCGCGGAATCTAGTGACAAACCTGGATTCATGTTTTTTCTTTTTTAAAATTGTTGTAACAATAGCAACTTGAGTAATACATGAATAAAACTCGCCATTTTTTAATAATTTTCCTGTTACTTAATTTATTAATATGGTCACACAACAATATGTAAAGGAGTTTCCAGTAAAGTTTTCTAGAATTCTAGCAATATTGCCATGATTGTATTCTCCTTGTAGGTACCAAAATTTGTTTTCTAGAAAATCGAGTTTTTTATAAAGGAAATAAAACACAAGGCATCTTATTAAGTTAGTTTTTACACTTAATGCATTTTTTCGGATTTTTTAAGAATTTTTACAGATTATTATTGGAGTAATTCGTCACTCATATGTCCAGATTGAAATTTTCTATAATATTATTACAGAGATATTTAAGTTCGAAATTTGCATTTTTGCGACTCTTATACAGGGGCAATTCTTAATGAAAAAACATTGTTAACTCGGAATTCCTTCTCACAACTGTTGTAGAAAACTCAAGAGACATTAAACAATAGCTATTAACTTCTAAAAAAACTATTAACTGACTGTTCGATACACTCTAGCTTAAACTTTTTACTACTAATGTCGTGAAACAACTATCTTGAGTATCTTATCATACAACGAAGTATATGTGTATGCTGGTGATTTAGCAAAAATTGAACAGTTGCAACAGCAGCAACAACCACAAGAAAAACAGCAAGAACAACCGCAACCTCAACTAGCACTGCAACAACAATCGCAACAAATTAATCCAAGTAAGAATTTTTTTGCATTTTTCCTACGTGAAACTTACTACGTAAAACTGTAATTATTCATAATAAAAAATCATGCTCGGTTATTTTTTATAATTATTTTAACAACTGAGATTTTTTATATCGTATAGTTTGAACCGCTTATTGTTGATACAATGTATCGTTTTAGGACACAACGTTCCTACGTTAGGTCTAACGGCTCATAAACTCTTCATTGTTAGTAAATAAAAATTCTCAAAATAGCACGTTGTACTTCTATAAAATATACATGAAAGAATGTTTACTCAAGATAAGAAATTTCAAATCGAGAAAGGATATTTTAACCCACTCTCCTCAAACTATTCGGTAGACATGTTCACATGAATACATCAATATCAATCAACTTGTCGCAGTTTAAGAAAACATGGGAACAATTCTAGGAGAACAATTGCAACTTCTGCAACCGCAGCACCAAGTCCAAATTCAACAGCTGCAAATACAGCAGGAGCAGTAGCTACAACAACTACAACAGCAGCTACAATTCCATCAGCAAGAGCCCTGGCATCAGTTGTTCCAACAACAGCAGCAGCGGATTGCGCAGCTGGAACCACAGCTACAGCGTGTTGAGCGACCAGAACAGCCGAATCGCAATTGTCAGTTGTTATACATATATATTATCGCAACTGTGAAAAAATAATTAAATATAATTGTAAAAAATTTCGTGTGATTGAATTATATACAAAGTTTGATTATACGTTCTCATAGTATAATAAAAAGTTGAAAAATTTCATACAAAATTGTATAATATATTGTAAAAATTTTTATATAATGAGACTTTATTTTGATGTTGAATGACAAGAATAAATAGTTAATGCCTAATATGGCATTCTAGGGCACAATGCAGCAGGCAGAAGCCGAGCAGTGTGGCGTAGTAAAAGAGGTGCAGGAAGGGGGCATGTAAATAAACCCGTAATTAATAAATTTTACGGGAAACACTTTTATTATTATTAAATACTTTGAGTTTTTACTTTTTTTAGAAATACGTCATTCTTGATCCTTTTCTGTTTTCCTTGCAAACCTCTCTCCAAGAAAAATGTTTATCAGCGATCAGTAACTCGCAATATAAGCCATTGCATATTCTACCTTATAATTTCAACAAAATGAGTGACTCAAACAAATAGAGTAAATATCTGTTGCTGACCCTGGAATTCGATCGACGGCATGTTACAGAGTGAGAACGCAGTTTTTATTATTAGAACATAAGCTAAAACCCATGTTTGTTTATTGAAGAAAGCGTTTCAGTGTAATGATAAGCAAACAAATGTTGGAACGATATTCCGCTATTGGAACATAAATAAGATTGTTCAGAGGTATTCCTCATTATCAGGATATCAATTGGGTCATTAGAACCCATAAGTAGAATGCTGCCACTTTGGCAGACCCCACTCCCATCGCCACCACAAAGTGGGGATGAATTTGTGTCAGCCGGAGCGGTTTCATAAGGAATGGGGGTAGGCGTTGCGTGGGGGTAACGAATTCGGATAAAAATTTTTATTCGTATTTAAAAATATGATTCTTGAATTTTAATTAATAATTATAGTGTAAGTCTCCTCGAATTACCAAATTTTTAATTATTGGGGCACGCGTATAACGTAGCACGAGGTGTAGTTTGGCTAAAGGGCCTTGACGAGCCATCTAGCGGCTGGTGCTGTGGTATTGCTTTCGACGGGTAAGCGGCAGCTGTGCTACCACGCTCGAGAATGAGAGTGGTGGGGCTGGCGCGTGGCGGGCCCGAGTCCGATTCATGCTGGCTGAACGCCGTTTCGAGCGATCAGTCTTGCCCAACCAGGGCCTACTCATGGGGTGCCTGTTGCTGTCGCTCGCTACACGAGAAAATGAGTCTACAGAATGCTGCGCACGAACGCGTTACCGTATTTACGGCTGCTACGTGCAGATTTGTATGCTCCAACATCTTTTCAGTTACAGGCGTGGTGCATGAGCAGTATTGGGTGTAAATGAGAGCACAATCACACAGCAACTAATGAAGGCTTTGAAAAAAGACAGCCATATGTTTGATGCTACGCGGCACGTGTATCACACACCAATGTTTGAAGTCGTTGCTTAGCAACGAGCCATGATGACTGCCACTTATACACGTGCTCACAGCCAATAATTGTTTCGATTAATCGGTATTAAACATGTTTATCATAAATGACATAAGGTGTTTAAAGAATCGCTAAACAAAATAGATAAATATGGCTTTATTAAGTGATTATTTTTATTTAAATACAATTTTATACTTACTCAAGCATGTTTGATTTAATTTAAGCCCTTCGCCCATAAAGGTATTTTTATTATAGTTCAAACGTTTCTTTTTCATGAAGGTTTTATAATATTCAGCTTCAATTTTATCGTTTTCCAAATATTGTCTACTAAAGCAAGATAAAAAGTCACTAAGTGGATAATTAATAGACATAGCATGCAAAAACATGATACAATATTGGCCGCACACTTGAGAATCTTCCTGTTGTAGATGTTTGACAGAGTGACGGAAGTATCGACAATTCTCTCTAAGTCTCCTAAGGTGTTCTGGAATAATTGGTGGCATTCCATAGCTGTCGAAGTAGCAGCCGATGTCATCTCGATTGACGTACATGGCAACCCAATGTTGTCCTGGTTGTTTGTGGCCATCTGTATTAACCACTAATGCTGTCGGTTTTGTCCACACCTTCGGAATCTTGTCTGCTGAATACACGCCTATTGCATGAGCCGGGATGTACTGAAGAGCTTCTATAATTTGCAGCGTATTCATTACAGGCTTTACAGTTATTATCGTCACAATTTAAATTTTGCTTGGCTGTTAGAGAGACCGTAGATTTAATGTACATTGACGAATTATTTTGTTGCCAACTACGGTAATAATAAGCCTTTGACATTGAACAGTGGCCTGTAAACACGGTTGTCAGAGAGGAGTGACATGAACAAACGATCTCCACGGTTGACGGGACAGTTAATGGCGGTTTATCAAACATGTCGTCGATATTTATAATTTTTTTACACACAACCGTTTCTAACAAGCGTTTTTGCATAAAACCACGTGTATAAATCTGTTCAGCATTGTGTGTAATAGCTCGTAAATTGTTGTATACAACCTTGATTGATGATGAGCCTTCGTACCATGGTATACCATGTTGTGATGTCAATAAGATATTTGCATGTTGTTTCGATTCCGATAATAATGAATAAGAAAATTCAGGAGCAATTATCCAATGGCCAATAATATTCGCCTCTAAAGCAAACACGGCAATTTCTTTTGGTAGAAAATCAGCATCGTTATTGAAAAACCCTTGTATATCAATTACAAATTTCATCTTGAGTCAAAATGATGCACACTATTTAAAACGTATTACACGGTAGACGCTTAGTTTAATACTGAACTCTTTGTTGAACAATATGACTCTACTTTATTAAAATATACTTAGCCAGCAAAATCCACAATAATTTGCCGAGATGAATCAATTCATATAGATAATTTTTAGTAAAATCTGGCTGGAGAGGTTTTGAAGGAATTTGACGACCATCGACATATAATGACAAATAATTAATTTTATAATGATGAAAATTAAAAGGATTCAATTTTGGATCGCCGTTAAAAGCTTTGTTATCAACAAAACCTACGATTATTCGGCGTGGTAATTGTCCCAAAATAACATTTTCAATAGTCTCACCGTGAACACCACCATGTATAGAAACAGCCTTGACTTCCACACGTGTTGAAGGATATTTAGCAGTAGTTTTCGTAAGAACTCGAGCATGTGAAAGCAAAGTACTCGGGGATATCTTCACTCGCCTCATTATCAGAGAGGCTTCAATTATTTCAACTTTGCATTCAACCACTGAAGCATTCATTAAACAAAATGAATCTCGAGATTTTGTTAAACGTAGTCGTGTTTCAACACCGTTTATTGAAAAACGCTCTTGATTAATTACATCACAATGTAGATGGCCAAGTAAATCAAAGGTCTTTCCATATGCTAAATATTGACGCCGTTTTTTCAAGCCTTTATTTCCATCTGTTAGACTATCCATTTTACCAGGCGTGTCTTGAGACTATCCAACAGTACTCAGATAAGAATTTTTTGCATCACGACCATAATTTAAAAGTTTTTCGATGTATGCTCTAAAGCATATAAATTATTAGGTGGTGATACACATTTTTGATTGAAATAGACATCAACTTCATAAAACAGATAATGCATAAAATTATTGATAGGTCCAACATTAATATCTGATGTTGTTTTTGGAGCAGTAGTAGGTTGTAATGATTCACGGGCTGTGATGTTGACTTTTAAATTTAACATAGTATGTGCACGGTCAATGTATTCATCTCCCTGACCTTGTACAACGAATTCGATTGGTGAATTATCTGTTAATGATGAAATTGGTTTATAAAAGACCCATTGAGAGCCCTCAATTGTTGTTTGTGTCGGTGGAACAGAAAATAATTCTAGCTCTGTTTTTGCACACTCACAAGAATGAACATGAAGAAAAGCCATTATGCTCATTTATATATATATCTGCTACAGGTCGTAATTTCTTGCAAACCTATTTCTTAATCTTTTTTGTTTCTTTTACCTTCTTTCTTCTAATCTTAGAGGCTTTACGCTTCCTTTTTTTTCCTTTACGGACCTGTTTTTTTGATTTTTTGGCTTTTTTGACAGAGCGTTCTCTTCTCTTTTGAAAACGGATGTTCTCTATACGGCTGTCATGGAGCAACTGTTGATTCAGTGTTGAACCTAGCGGTATATAGCCCGAACCGCTCATCGAGTTATCAATTTTTTCAGTAGCTTTTCGTTTTAAATTTCGGCCAGACTCGCGTAAACGCGCTCGTGCAGATTCTTTGAATGATAGTCCATTATCAAGGACATCGTCAGCAATACTCAACCCTGATTTCAATGCTTCTTTACCTATAATTTTTGCACCACTTTTCAGAAAAGGCAATACAGACCTAAATAAACACCCTAAAAAACTGCCGATGCCATGCCCGCGTTGATTAGGTGTTCCAATGTAAATTCGACTAATACCGCTGTATCCACCACGCCCCAAGCCAACTTGTGGAATACCATAGACAGTTTCTTGATACATGTTTATATTAATTTTTTGAAATGTAACGTTACAGTCAACGTACCGTGTTCAAATGGTATAGTTTGACCAAATCCATCTCTTATATCTATTTCTATTGTATGAATATCTGGCTCTAAAAGAGGGATGTAGCGCATTGTTGAAAACGATTTTATGCGCATTGAACCATACGTATAATTATGCATGTCAAGGGGCACAATGCGTAATAATGGTGTCTGTATATCGCCTGTTACATAATGTTCACAAATATCTGTGTAAACAAATAAGCTACACGGTACAGACGCATATATATTTGCTGGACGTGTGCTTTTTAGAAGTGGTAATAACACAGGTTTATCGTCAACTGGAAATCCAAGAATCTGTTGGAGATATGGCGATAATTGAACTAGATGAGCCCCGTTACAGCTGTCCTTGCAAACCATTGTAGCTTCTATATAGCCGCAGGAGATCAGTTCCCATTTTATATGCTCACTCATAATAACGAGCTTATTCAACTCAACGATCAGATGATCGAGTCTTTGATACACACCAGGGGGCAAGCGGGTCGCATGATTTTCAGCATTTTCTAAATTATAAACATCAGTAACGTTTACTTTGAAAAAATCTAAAAGATCAACATCATGTATGAGAGTGAATAAAACTGTAGCATGTTTTACAGGTAAATTCAAAAAATTCATTAGAATGCTTAATTCTTCTAGAGACACGCCCCACTCGCCAGTTAATTTGAGAGGTTGGGATAGCTGTGTAATAAAGTGCGTTGTGGTGTTATCAGGAAAATAAAGCATGCTACTATTACTGGGTAAAATTATGTGGAACTCGTCTTTTTGTAAGGCCATTTTTTATTTTTGCCGTTTCGATTCTCGACCAACTTTTGATAGTTCTTCTGCATAGAAAATACCGTCGATATCTTGATGATTAAGATCTTGAAGTATGTAAACGGGTGGTTGGCGGCTCGTTGATATGCGAATAATTTTGAAAATTTCTTCACTCCAACCACTTGTATATCCTTTCGTGAAAGCTGCTTCTGCCTTACTGACGCGAACGAGATCACCAACACTATATTTAGGCTTTTTTGATGCTTTCTTGAAACGTTTATTGTCCTCATATCTATGCTTTATGTTTGAGCAAGCTGCTAACTCATTGTTAAAATCGATTTCAACAGGCATGAGTTTTGTAGCACTATGTTTAGTATTATTGTAAGCGGCGACAATTTTTCGTAAAACGTCAATGTATCGTTTTGTATGTGCGTATGTAAAATAACGCCACATTCGCTATATCAAAGTACGATTAAATCAGTCAACAACAGCTGCTTTGACATACGGATTTCTTACAGTTCTAAAAATAATTTCTCTTTTATTTAAAACTTTTTGAAAATCAGAGCTCAAAAATTCTCTGCCGCGATCTGTCTGTAATATGTGTGGTAATCTTTTATAACTACGCTTGAAAATACGCTCCATTGCTCGAGCGACAGTTATACTTGTTTTGTTATGCAATGGTTCAACCCATATAAATTTACTTAAAACATCAATAACAATTAATAAATACTTAATGTTATCATTATAAGGGGCAATATTACGTAGATCAACTAAATCTGCCTCCCATACTTCGTCAATATGTGAAACATTATATGTGCGCCTTGAAAATCGACGCCTTATTGGCCGGTGTAACGTGTAAGCATCTTGATTTTCTAGCTATTTCTTCACATAATAACGATGTATGTTTTTTGTATAATTTAGCAACTGCTTTGCGCCAGCGAAACCGGCCGGATGTTCAGGACTGTAATATATCTTTTCAAAGCGGCCATTACTTAAACGAAAATTTTAACCATTTATTTTTACACTTTCACTTAGAAATCCCAGAGCCAATTTAAGATCTACTGCTACGAGGACTCAAAGAATCAGCGGCAGCATAGGGCTCGGACTCACTTTGTGATTTCATTGATGAAGAGCCTTCAGCTATTATATCCGGTATGATGAGTCGGCGTCTTCGTGATACACCTGTCGGTGTGGACGTTTCTACTTTTTCAGAATCAAATAATTCTTTATTGCCTATGTACTCCCGTCGCACGTAACCGTTATGAATAACACGTACAAACTGGTCTCTTCCTATAGCATATTCATTTTTTCTAGACCTCATAGCGTCATTTAAAAGATCTATTATATTTGAGCCTGGTATAACTCAACCCTCAATACTAACAATGCCTGAGTTATCCCACGGAATAATATTATCAGGCATATTTTTCAAGCGCCTGTAGAGAAGTTTTGCTTTTGATTGGAATTTTTTCGTCACACTGTCAATCATAGATTGGTCTATATTATGATAAGGCGATTTAAATATTGATTCATCTGTTTCGCCGTCATACGGCAACGCTTTTTCATTGTCGTTTTGAGTCAAAAGCGGACTTACGGCAGGGCGACTTTCATGGTTGATTAGGCGCAAATACCTCTCCAACACTTGTGAGTAGGCATTCCACTTCTCACATTCATTCTCATAAGCTGAAGAGCATAATATTTCATTCATCTCTTGATCAAGCTGCGTTAAAATGGTATCATAACTTTTATCTGACCTGTTCATCAATAATTTTGTGTCTGCGACTTGAAAATTCTTTACAGCCTCTTCAGGTATTAAAACGATTTTTTTAGCATGCTCCATTTTTAGCCGTTAATCAGTTTTGATCTTAAGCCACCAAGAATAAGTGCTAAAAGAACAGGCAAAAAACTACCCTCGTTCTGTAAAATGATTTTCTTCTTCCTCCTGGCACTACCACGGGAAGCTAGACGTCGTAAAAGAGAAGCGTGGCGCTTTAATTTACGTTTTTGATCAGCTGTCAATGACACGTTTCCCCGTAAAATATTAAGAGCACATTAACATATATATCGCACCAGTTGAGGATCAGCTTTCCGTAATATAGCGGCGCGTTGTTCTTTGCTTAGATAAAATAAAGAACTGAGAATTGCCGCTTGTTTCTTTCGTGATGCATTCGTAGCCATTACTAACAACTGGTAAATTGTGATTATGGGCGCTCTTATTTATAGATTTACGCTGCACATAAACATAGTGCTTCGGGTCCTCTGGGAAAATACATGTGCGGAAGCGACAATTTTCAGGTGTAGATTGTTTCAAGTCTAGCAATACGTAACTGTGCGGTTGAGCTGTTGCGTCATAATATATTTTTCGGAAAAAGCGGGTGTTTTCTGGACACACTTGCCGGGCTAAATGTTGGATCTGTGAGCGGTCACGGGGGTTTTTAAAAATTACAATGTAGTTAGCATTTGAAGAAATGTCTCGTTGGCCTTTCCCCTGATGAAATAAATTTTGTGTTATAAATATAACGCTCAGATTACGATAATGACTGCCCTTCGTGAAATGGTCAATAATTGTACTACTTGATGATTCACGCATAAGATCATCAATGATAATTAATTTTGGTGTGTGATCGGACGTATAATCATCGCTAGTTGGTAGTCCTTCTTTAAATTGAAGGGGTAGAAAGTTTGGATAATTATTATAGCTTTCTTGCCATTCAGCATAATGAAATATAATTCTTGAGAACCGTGTATCACTCATGTGATTTATAGCGGGAATAAATCTTTTTACGAAAACAGTTTTACCGCACCCTGTAGGACCACAGATAATCGAAGTCCAAAGATGTTTCCAGCGCGGATCCATAATTATAAATGGCCCTTATAAAAATGACTACGATTTTTATGTTATAAAAGTTTTAAGAAATATATATAGAAACGCCTGATCATCAACATATTTTTGTTGACGCTCAACATAGGTCTTATTATCATGGTCATATGATCTTTTAAGAAGGTCTCTGAAACAGCGTCAATTTTTTCTAGATGATTAATTTAATAAAAGAGCATTAGTAGCGAAAAGTCTTTCATAGTGGTCAAAGCAATAAAGCACCTATTTAAAATGTTTCAGTTTGTGATAAACATATTTTTCAAATTTATCAAGTACATTGTGAGGTGTATGTGGCTGATGTTTGATATTTGCTGTGATGGGCAAACGGTGATGAAATATCAGCAGGAGTTTAATCATTTTTTAGAGAGCTTAACCATAAAAAATTCACGTAAGTGTGAAGCCTTTATTTATCGTGATCTAGAGTGTAGTACCTCAACAACAAAAGGGCGATTTTGTGAAGATCATGAAAAAATACGGAAATTAACGCATGACTACTATCATTTCGCTCGGAATTTTCCATTCTTTACTTGGGATATTCAGAAAGGTGAAGACTTAACGAATGTTAAAATTGCAGCAATTGAATGCGAACTGGCGATGCGAGAGGGGTCGGAACACAAATTTAGATTTAAACCAGATTATGGCGATGAGCAGTGGAAGACAATGCTCAAACACGAACACTGTAAATTGAACGCTGTGAGTTGTGAACGTGAATTCAGGTGAAGTCGTGTATATTACCGTCAAGATGGACGTGAACCGATCATGCAGCAGCTTCATTTGGATCCTGTCAAGGTAGCTGAAGATTTTGATGATGTTTCTATCTGGGGACCGTCTAAAGAAGCGTCGAAAATTGGCTTAGACAGGAGGGCAATAAACAAATATTATTTTGACTATCACTTACACACCTATAGTAGTGATAAAGGTGCTGTAGTCAAACTCTACGACCTTCAAATAGCCCCTGAAAACTGATTGTAAGCATGTTCTGTTTACTATTTAATAATTGCAAAAAGATGTTAACAGAAAATTTATTTTCCAGTTATGACGGCACCGATGACTCAACGAGGGCCCGACTAAATGCTTTATATGGTTATAAAATGTTTTATATTGTACTATTTTTAAGGTTTTTAATAAATGAAAAACTTGTGTACTCAAGACCCTATTACTTGAAGAAACACGCTACTATTCTATCCGAGCCAAGAATAAGTTTTCATTGCAGCAAACGCACAGCCTACCTTCAAACAGACAAAAATGCTCATGTGGTTGAGACAGAAAAACCACGTAATGTTGAGGTAGTAACGTGTAGACACTAACAGCTGGCGCCACACTCTTCTCTCATTTCTTGATATGTCACAGGAGACTGCTCCCCGAAAATTAAAAAAGTGTTATTAAAATATACTTTTAGATAATATTTTCAAAAAAGCAACCTGAAATGAATAAAAATTAAAATTTCAATAGGTGTATGGATAAGGTGAAAAATATTTTTATTGACATTTTATTATCATCGTACAGTTTGATACATAAATGTTTGTATAAAAATTAATTGCAACAATTTTACCCGCGATATGATCAAAATATATGAAAATTATTAAAGCATCGCTTCACTCACAACGTGTTCATTGAAAAACAAGCACAATTCTCGAGCGATGATCTCGACGTCCATAACTGAGACAAACGTTGATGTTTTGTAGATAGGTTTCAGTTGTTCAAGAATTTTTGTCATTATTTCCACTCGTTGAAGGTTATTGGCTCCAAATGTATATATTAAATCGACAGGCAATTGTATAGTATTGATAGTATGTTGAATTCCAGGTATTTTATTTTTTAGGGCTGCGACCATCAACACCACGCATTTAGTGATCACAGGTATGATTGCTTGGAGCTGCTCTAAGCGTTTTTGAATTAAATTCTTTATACGTACAACGTACTCAAGAGTACCTCTTTGTATGAAGAATTGCCGAGATGCATTCTGCGATGAGTTGTTAGTAGTATCTTGGATTTTCAGCATTCGGTTCCCGTATTTCGTTCCACCCAGAACTATAAAAGTATATGAATAACCAGCACAGCTGTTCTCTTTATTGATTAATTTACGATAATCAGAATCAGAGTTGCCAAAGCACTTAATCAATTGTGGGAGATTCTCCATGAACTCTAACCAATTTTCGGCATTGAAAAGTACGCCTGAACATTTAGTGTCAACGATTGATACACAAGCTTCGAAATTATTGCTGATGGGATTCAAGCGCACACCCGTGATTATTGCTTTTGATCGTGATGCGTTTAAGCCATAAGTTTTTGAAAACAGGAACTTGAAAATTTCTCCACGCGGTGTATATTTTTGTGATGATGCTTCGGAAGTATCCATTTCACCCGGTTGATTGGCGATTATCGAAGATTCAAATTGTTGCCTTGGTGCTGATGACATGTTATAACTGCTGGCTGTTCGTAAGGCTTTGTAAATAACTATCGGCTGTTTCACTGTCAACGATACGAGACTAAATGAGTTGTTCGTAAGGATTTGTGGTTCGAAAACATTGTAGCCCCTTCCCGGTGAATATGTAACTTAGACCTCTGAAAAACGCTGATTTCTACAACATCAGGCGTTCGCTGTAAATAACCTTGAATATGGTTTTCTCACACGTAAGAATTTTAAAAATTTATAATTTTATGTCTATTTTGCTAGTGTAAAAATATTTACCGAAGATTTTCATAATTTAGCATTCGTAAGATTTTCAGGGAAGAATATTATATTTCTTTTCTTAAGAGCAACAAAGATCATCATCCTCAGAAAGTAAATATCTTTGAATTTACTTATGTTAAATTTATGTCTATTACAATGCTTAAATTTATGTAGGTTTTGAATATTATGATTGGGGGCCACTTGAAGAGTAATGCTGTTTACAACTATCAAAGTAATTATTGATATTCAACGTGGCGGTGCTGTAACCAGATCTACAGCAAAAAAAATTCACGCCTCAAACGTCAAGGTCAACTTTTCACCCAGTACCTCATCAGACAACTTTGCGGCTATCTATCCACCAGGCCGGCATTTTATTATCGACAGAGAACGGGTAAAAAATTTCGAAAAGTTTCAAATTACAGGTATAGAATGTCTAGTTAAAATACCACTACCAGCCCAAAGTCAAAATCATTTAGAATGGTTTGAAGGCGCTTTAACTGATATTACAACCTACATTACACAGGGTTGTACAACGCGCGATAGAATAGCCTTTACTATTAATTATGAAAAGTTGACAAGTGCGCCAATATGGTCTCGTTTTAGACCCCCACAACGATATACAAGTAACGATTTGTGGGAGCTACTTCGTAAAATTGCCCAAAGTGCCGGTGGTTTGAATAGTGACGATAATATTGTTTTGACGGTTTCAATTGTTCGGGGTGTAGAAGGACGTGGTCGTAAAAAGCTGACTTTCGAAGATATTTTCAAGCGCTCTATATTAAGTATCACAAATAACGATAATTTATGCTTTCCACGCTCACTCGTTATCGCTGATCTTTAGGCTGAACGCGGTGAAATTCGTACAGGTAATCTACAAAAACGTTAGAAGATAATGTGTGACCGGCGGTGTAATTTGCAACGTGAAGCAGCCTTAGAACTAGTAAGCAGAGCCGGTGTTAAAATGGCCCGTTAAGGCTGTGGCCTTGATGAAATCAATGGTTTCCAACGATATTTTGCTCGCAAGGGTACGGCTATTGTTGTGTTCAAATTCTACACCTTAGGAAAAGGAAGTCCACCCTTATTTGATGGCCGGCGGGTCGTTGAGGAGTATTATGGTTTTATCAGCAAAACTCTATTTATTTTATATTATCAGCAAACACACCATTATGAACCTATATTGAATCTCAGTGCGGAAATAGGTTCGCGTTCTTTCTGTGTGGCTTGCAATAAAAGTTATGCTACGGCCCCCGCCTTACATCGTTGTGTTTCTAAATGTCCGCGTTGTGGTAATGCACCTGTTTGTAAAACTGTAAAACAGCGAGTATGTAATGAGTGTAATAGATATTTTGTAAGTGATCGCTGCTATGATAAACATCTATTGAAGGGGTCTGCTTCACTGAATGGCAAAGATAAAGATTTAACTATTTGTAATCTAATACGAATTTGTAGTAAATGTTTTCATTTAAAAATATACAGTACATCTGAAACGAAACAGCACGTGTGTAATGAATCTTTTTGTCGTATTTGTAATTGTAGCCGCCCAATGAATCATCGCTGCTGTATGAGCCCTCTTGAACCAACGAGACCTCAAAAAGTAGTATTTTTATTTTATGATTTCGAAACACAAAAATACGATCATGTTAAAGGTGATAGAATGACAAAATTACATATCCCTAATCTTTGCTTTTTTCAGAAAGTATGCGTTTTTTGTGCTGGAAATAATAATTTATTACAAAACTGTGCATTTTGTGGTACACGCGAATATGTGTTTCATGACAACCCGATCTGTAATCTTGTAGATCTAGCATTTCAAACATATAAATATTTTACTAAAATAATATGTATCGCCCATAATGCTCGAAGTTTTGATGGCCAGTTTATTCTTCGTTATTTAGTAGAAAATAAAAAAACATGTATTCCGAACCTTATTTAAACGGGAGTAAGATTATTGTCATGACAATAGATAATGTAATATTTTTAGATAGTTTGAATTATTTACAAATGCCTTTAAGGGCTCTACCTAAAGCATTTGGCTTTGACAGTGGGATAACTAAAGGCTTTTTTCCACATTTATTTAACACTCCTAAAAACATCAATTATGAAGGTCCTCTTCCTGATATGAAATATTACTCCCCTGATACAATGCATAATAAAGAATGCGAATCTTTCATAACATGGTATAATAAAAAGAAACAGGCTAACTACACTTTTAATTTTCAAAACGAATTCATTTACTACTGTCGTGCTAATGTTATGGTGTTAAGACGTGCCTGCATAGCTTTCAGAGATATGATACTTAAGTATGGTGATGTTTGTCCTTTTTCTGAACGTTGTACATTGGCATCAACATGCTCAATAATTTTTAGAAAAAAATTTTTAAAACCTCATACAATTGGCATTTTACCGCCCCGTGGCGCATATCGGTGGTCATCCAATCAATCATCAATAGCGATTCCATGGTCAATATTCAAGGAGAAAAAACGTGGTTACATTATAGATCATGCTGCACGCCGTAAAGCGATCCGGTTACCTTGTGGTACTTTAGTCGATGGTTATTATCATAATCCAGAAACTCAGGAAAAAGTTGTATTCCAATTCCATGGGTGTTATTGGCATGACTGTACAATGTGTTATCGCGTAAACAGAGATCAACAACTTCGTACAGGTGAAACACTTGATCAACGGTTAGAATTAACACGGGCCACTTCAAATAGAATACGTTCAACAGGGTATACTCTTATTGAGGAGTGGGAATGTAACTTCCGACAGTTTCTGAAAAATAATCCTAGTTTGGAAATATCTATTAATTCTCATCCCTTATTACACAATACACCTTTTAAACCGCGTGATGCTTTCTTTGGAGGCCGTACAGAAAACTTTGTATCATTAGGTGATGCTAATGAATCTGAAAAAATTAAATATGTTGATGTATGCTCACTCTATCCTTACGTGTGCAAAACAGGTAAATTTCCCATTGGTCATCCTACAATTAATGTTGGCAATGGATGTGATGAAATTCTTAAAAATAAAAATAATTTTGATCAGATTGAAGGGCTTGTAAAATGTACTATCTTACCACCCCGAGACCTTTTATATCTTCTTTTACCGGCAATATTTCACGGTAAACTCTTATTTGTATTATGCAGAACATGTGCTGAAACAATTAATCAGGGTAACTGCTATCATAATGATATAGCTGAGCGTGTATTACATGGTACATGGGTCGTTGACAAAATACGTAAAGCTATCAAAAAAGGCTATAAAGTTTTGAATGTATTAGAAATATGGCAATATGAGATTATTCAAAATAACCGCGATACCGCCGTTCGAGGTCTTTTTACTGATGATATTAACACTTTTTTAAAAATTAAACAAGAAGCAAGCGGCTGGCCAAAACAATGTGAAAATAATTCAATTGAACAAAAATTATATCTAGAAAATTATGAAAAAGCTGGCATTAAATTAGAAAAAGAAAAAATAACACATAATCCTGGTTTGCGGTCAGTTGCAAAATTATTTCTAAATTCGTTATGAGGTAAATTTTGGCAGCGTGAAAATCTTACCCAAATTGAAATAGTAAATAATCGTGTTAAGCTCATAGAATTACTGACAAATCCTGAGATCGATATCACCGGCTTACACTGTGTTTATAATGATGTTTTGTATATATCATGCGTACAAAAAGAGGAAGCTCTCGTGTCACACCCTACTACAAATGTTGTCATAGCAGCTTACACAACAGCTCAAGCTCGTATGAAGTTATATTCTTATCTAGAAAAATTAGGTTCACGGGCTTTATTTTGTGACACTGATTCAGTAATTTTTATTTCTGATGAAAAGAGTACAGATCTTGAAACATGCAACTATCTGGGCGATTTAACTGATGAGTTAGAAAGCTATGGTACAGGTAGTTACATAAAATCTTTTATTTCTGGTGGCCCGAAATTTTATGCTTATATTGTACAAAAGCCTGACGGTTCAATAGCTGAAGTATGTGAAGTAAAAGGTGTAACCCTGAATTATACAAATAGTAATTATATTAATTATGAAACAATACGCTCGTTGATTGCAGGCGAACGTACAGCGCCTATAGTAATTTCGTTTGACGCAATTAGACGAACACTCTTCAATCAAGTTGTTGCTCGTCGTGAAACAAAAACAACCCGTATACAAAATAAAAAACGGTGCATTAAAGATGTGTTTTAAACATTACCATTTGGATATCGAACAAGTGATTAAATATAAATCTTTAAATACCATAACGCTGTATTTTCGAATTTTTACTATGTGTTTTTGAGGCGTGCCTATGTTAAAATAATGTAAACATATATTGAAATATTTCAATAAAATATAAATAAATATATGCTGTTATAAACAATAACAGAGGGTATTATTATATTTAATTACGTTTGCATGGAAAAAATAATTTGCTATGAGCACGAGTATATGCGTCGGCCATCATGCCGCGTTGCTAAGCATCGGCGTCAAACATTGGCGTGTGATACACGTGCTGCGTAGCATCAAACATATACCTATTTTTCTTCTAGGCATTTATTAGCCGAGGTGTTGTTGTGCTCTCACTCGCACAATTTACTGCTTAAGCGCCACGCCTGTAACTGAAAAGATGTTGGAGCATACAAATCTGCGCGTAGCGGCCGTAAATACGGTAACGCGTTCGTGCGCAGCTTCCTTCAGTCTCATTTTCTCGTGTAGCG
Source organism: Chelonus formosanus (assembly GCA_028641665.1). Classification (NCBI taxonomy): domain Eukaryota; kingdom Metazoa; phylum Arthropoda; class Insecta; order Hymenoptera; family Braconidae; genus Chelonus; species Chelonus formosanus. Next base: position 13,664,275 of record CM054002.1, read on the forward strand.
AGCGCCAGCAATAGGCCCCCCATGCGTAGGCCCTGGCTGGGCAAGACTGATCGCTCGAAACGCCGCTCGGCCAGCGTGAATCGTCCCACCACGCGCCAGCCCCACCACTCTCATTCTCGAGCGTGGTAACACAGCTGCCGCTTACCCGTCGAAAGCCATACCACAGCACCAGCCGCTAGATGACTCGTCAAGGCCCTTTAGCCAAACTACGCCTCGTGCTACGTTATACGCGTGCCCCAATAATTAAAAATTTGGTAATTCGAGGAGACTTACATTATAATTATCAATTAAAATTCAAGAATCATATTTTTAAATACGAATAAAAATTTTTATCCGAATTCGTTACCCCCACGCAACGCCTACCCCCACTCCTTGTGAAACCGCTCTGGCTGACACAAATTCATCCCCACTTTGTGGTGGGGATGGGAGTGGGGTCCGCTAAAGTGGCAGCATTCTACTCCCATACTTAACACTTTGAACATTAATTAGTTCCTTATATGTTTAATCACCAGAACATACTTTGAAATGTTAGACCATACAATATTCCGTCAGAACATATTCCTGTTTATTGAAATATGATCTGAAATACTAAAACTCATATTTGACCGTCCTAACAAAAATGAGTTCGTTATAACATACTTTTAGTCATTAAAACATGAGTTAGAACGCTAGACCACACGATCCAACGTAAAAACATATTCTTGTTTATGGGAATCTTTCAAACGTATGTGTCATAGTCAAAGTGTATGTGTGAACTTCAAAACACATAATTTGTTTTTGAGCCATAAGTTAAATAGTTGATATACATAAAAAAACATTTTTCTTTTTTTATCATCATAATATGATGTGTTTACTACAAAATAGATAAAAATCATGATTAATTCTTAGTAAAATAACTAATTATTAATTTAGAAATTTTAATGATTAAATTATCAATTATTTTAGCATTTAGTAATTTGGCAGAAAAATTACGAATCACTCCTGTAATTTGTAATTTCACCAAAAATATTATCAAAAACAAAAGTAAATCGTTATTGGATGTGTCAAATTACAAATTACTTTGTCAATTTGTAATTGGATCTAAGAAATTACAAATTACTTCATCAATAAATAATTTTAAAAATAAAATCATCAATCCACACTGTAATCGATAGTTTAATATTCAATATTAATAATTATTTAGTAATTAATATTTTTTTTTCTAAATAATCCATTACAGAAGTTATTGATAATTTTGCCCTGGAACACCACAAAAAAATATTAAGGCCGAACTCTGGGTTTAACCCTAACGTTATTAAATAATAAATTTTCTGCAACACACGTCGAACTATTAATTTTGGATACTTCTTCAGGAATGTTGCTTTGTGGATTGATGTGAACAGCTAATTTATGATCTTCATGAGCAGCAGCAAACTGTAGGATTTTTGCTTGTTTGCCAAAACCGAATGTTTCTAAGCCAAAATGTATAATAACTAGAGGTGTTGTGTCAATAATAGAGATATTGGGAATTCCCAAAATAATCTTATTACTAAATAATCCAATATTTGATTCATAGGTAATCCCTTTTCTTGTTTCTTTTTTATGCCTTAGTTGAGTTCTTTTTTTTTATAGTATTGAGAATTAATTAATTCTCAATTCGAATGATCAGCTGAGTGGAACTTCGATAGCCATCTTGGCATGGGGTCGATATTGAATCGACCAGACAATCGATAAAGTCGCAAATTCTAGTCACTCAATTGACTAAAATCTGGTGTCAAGATTGACCAGCGAAGTTCCTGTCGTGCATTCTTTTTCCTGTTTACAAGACATTCATACGTCATTCATATTATTCATTAAAATCTAATTCTTGTAAGACAATCTGTGAAGCTCGTGACATTCAAAGTAATATCAATTATTCATCTAGTCATTCTTAAACTAAATCAATAAATATTTCGAGACAATTTATAGTACTTTCAATCTATTAAACAAAGTGAATTTTTTTTATGTTCTCATTCGTGTGTACATGCCATTCTAATTTCTTTCACTCAAATCTATAAATTTTGAATCAATCATCCATTCAAGTGACAATCTGAATCGACAGAAACATTGAGTACTTCATTCAATAATTAAATCAAGTGTTAATTTTGGACATTCAAGATTTATTTTACCTGAAATAAATTACATTCACTTCGCATTGCCAGTTAGGCTAACGCCACGTGCACCATCATATTCTCGCTTGCCTTCAGAGGCGTGTTGAGCTCGTGTGGGAGGTCTATGATACTGAACATACCATGTCAAGCTAATCAATAGACATTCATAAACTTCCAATGAGAATTCAGTGACAGACATTCACCAAGTATTCGTGAGCTCAAACTCGTATTATTTTGTACCTGTTGATAGTTCTGGCACACTCATCCCTATCCTCAAGCGGTTAGGCTCAATTTCATTTTTTAAGAATTCTCAACATATCGAAATAATCGTCGAGCTTTAAATGCAGGCTTAACATTTTTTTAATTTTACTCATGATCATTCAATTGTAAACTCACGAGACCCACATAAAGAACGTTTTAGGTGAATGTCAACCGCTTCAGGTGTATGAATGTAGGTGCGCTACCATCTCGTTTCCAATTCTACCACTCTGATTTCATTTTAAACTTATGCAACATTGCACGATCTAACACTTCTTTCAACAACGAGGAATAAAGTAATTTTCATATTTTAGAGCTATAATTATAAGTATACGTTTTACTACTAATTAGTTACGAGCATGTGTGCATGAAAAATTTAATGTTATGTGGTAGAATGTAGTAATTTTTTAATAATATAATTCTTCATTCGAGTGGTACTCCACATTCAAAAGTTCATAATTCACGATAAAAAATCGAATTTGCGGAATCAATTAATACATTAATAGGAATTGTGATGCATATTTTCAATGCTATTGGAGTACTTTAAATATTTAAATCATTTTTCCATCGGAATTTTCTTTTTATTTTACTTTTTTCATTTTTTTTCTTAGCATAAACTTTTGTTTCGATGGTACCGTGGCAACTTCGTTAATAAAATATGAATGTTCGCAACATTTACAGCATTGTAACGTTCTACGCGTTCCAAGTTCATTTTTTTTTGTTCATCCATCACATGCTGAACCAAAAATTTTCAATTATCAGCAAAAACATCAATTACCTTATTACTTGTGTAATTACAAGATTGCGAACTTTTGTTCGTAAAATCTCTTTTGTTTGAATCATCTATGATAAAACAAAAAAGTTAACAAAATAACAATTACTTTGTAACAAGTCATGGGCATCACCCTTCCCTTATCCCCTCAGCATTCGGTGAACAGCTGATATAATTTGTTCACCGCGCCACGGTAATAGTCGCTGATTACCGGCCGTCATCCATGGGTCGATCGTTTATCAATAAATTGAATTTTCATGAAGGTGCTAGGGCATTTTCCTATGACGTCACAAAGACAACGCCACTTTCGCATGCCTCGAGACTTTACGAGGACTTCGAGCGGATCCGTAGACCGGGCAAGTTGTCAAAGTCTATTACTAAAGAAAACTCAATTCTTTGAGAAAACACGAACGTTCGTGTGCTGATAGTGCTACACTAATTGTCTTGGTGGAGGCTATGACCTACTTGAGAGCTGTGAGTGGCCGAGGAGTGAAGGAAGCTAAAGGCAGACACTGCAGTGCAGTGTAAAGGAGAAGACAGCAGTCAAGGGAGTCAGCTATTTTGGGGCTAATTTACAACCATTAAGATCTATGTTAAATTGTCAAAAAGAAAAAAAAAGAGCGCAAAGTTTGGACGTCTTCATAAGTTGAAACGCAGCTCACGCAAAGAGTAATTGTTTCCGAGTATATTTTGGTATTTCACGAATATTCATAAAATAGCTAGCCAGCTTCAAGCTACGAATGTTGATCAAATCTGAATTAATTCATTTGTTGGATTGAAATTTTGGTAGGAAAACCTCAACCTGGTCAGAAATATCTGCCTGGCGCCCGGGGTTTATGATTCAAGAAGCTGTTTGTTCATTTTAATGTCCTTGGTTCTTTTAATTCTTGTATTCAAGTGATTGACGTTCAATCGCGGTAAGTAAAGGATAATATTTTCACAACAAATTAAAATCAAAGTTCACTTCTCTTTCTCGGGTAAATCCACCCGCGAATAATTAAAAAAATTACCTGTTATTCCATGTCACAACAGGTGAAATAGTGGGCTTGATTTTTGTGACATCTTAACGGTCGAAATACCTACAGCTTAGTCGGAAATTTTCAGTTATTTGTTGAGTAAAATTATCGTCTTTTATTTTTTTGTTTTTGTAAACATGAAGAGGTCCAACTTCAAACATTTTCCTTGGAAATTGATACGACCAATTTTGATCGAATCAGTTGAACGTACATATTTTTAAAAAGTATTAATTACGAAAAACCAACGACATACGTTTTAAAGATAGTACTGATATTGAATCAATCACATACTGATTCGCAACCGGTCGAGTGTCAACTAATTCATGTAGGGCGTCAAAAAACTTACATTTTTTTTACTACGGAGGATTGTCCACTGGAGTTTAATGTCTTCGTTACCACCATGTATTCTTTAGTTTGAAAGAAAATTTTACGAAACCTGTCATAATTTTGAAATAAAAACATAAAATAATAATAAAATATTTTATTCGATAATAACTTTTTGAATTTTTCATTTCCATGTTATTCATTTTCCATCCCGAATAAATCCATTTTCTTGAAGTTTTTTTGCTAATCTTCCGTACAGTTCACTGGGACGAAGTTTCTTTAAGTCCAATAATTTTATAATTGGTAATTCTCTTGCTCATGAAAGCAAAACGCTGACTTTCTCATTAGACCAAATGTTTCTTGTCGTTTTAGGTTTAGGTTAAGCTTTCTTTTTCAATTTCATCATCACTGTATAGTTCCTACAACTCTTTATATTCGTTATAATCAGCATCGCTATCGAAATTTGATTTTTTAAAATCTTCATATTGAACAAAAAAGGTGTTGGTTTTTTTATGAGATGAAACATCTAAAACTTAGTTCATCAATATCTTTACCTTTTTTATCAAATGTATTTATTTTATTATTGAATGAAGAATCTGAACTCAATTCTCTGTAATATTTATAGTCGTCTTTACATTTATCCATTTTTTGCTAAATAATAAGAACAACTCCAATATTTTTGTTATGAAAAAACTAAAAAAATGCACTCAGAACTTATAATATAACCTACGCTACATGAGATCGAAAAATCAGCGTAATTACAAAAGTACATGCAATACAAAACTGTATAGTACAAATGATACATCCTGTACTTTTTTCGAACTCAACTCTTTACTTGTATCCGACTCCGGTGGAAACACGAATTTCGACTCAATTCAACTCAACTGCCTACGGTGAAAACGTAGCCACTGTATTCATGTATTAAAATCTTAAATCTCTTCAATGTATTCCAAACATATGATTGATTAGTGAATCTAGATAACGAACTACAAAAACTCTCAAATTTGCCCTTCTTAATTCTAGCCAACCCAATCTTAGCATTGTGTTCAGTGACACCAACACCTCGAAGATTTTCTCTGGTTCCACGGGCCTCAAATTGTAGCTTGGTAGCTCTCTTTACGCTCACTAGCTTCTCACATGCATTATACCACCAAGCTGTGGCTTTCTTTCTCAGTATTACGACCCGTAACTGAACAGCAGTCTCTTAGCTGAAGTACAGTAAAAGAACTTTACTTACTTTTCATGGGAGCGGAAACCTCGTTTTTGTTGGTGATGATGAAGGAGATTACGGAATCATTGATTTGTTTAAGACACAAGTAAGGCCAATATTACATCCAACAATGAACAAGACTACATAAATATCGAGCAAGACAAGATTGTCCGTTCTATGATTATGAATTCTACATGATGATTACAAACTAGTTGTGTTCAGCTTTTTTATTATCAATCTTCCATGAATCACTACCAGCCTTCCAATTATGTCCAATGTCTAACCAAGGGCAAAAGCGAAGCATTGTCAATAAACGTAAGATCAATCGCAGCTATTGTATTGTATTTTCGCGAGCAGACTATAACAGAATTATCATTTAAAAGTCCGATTACTGACTCCTCTAACGCCTCAAAAATCTTCACTGCATCTTTTTTTGTCACTCCATACTGGGTGGTGTGCATGAAAATCTGCTCTGATGATCAATTTTTCTCTAAATTGAGTCAAAAAATTGAGCAAAAAAGAGAGTCTAACTCTCTCGGTCGATGGCTTTGTCAGGAGACCTATAACATGAAACAACAATAAGTTTTTCATGCCTAAAAGATATTCGCTTGAAGAAGTCGCCACTACTACGGCTGGTGTCTCTGCCCCTGTAGATGCTTGCTTTCGTTTCCCTGAAGTTACCACCACTGCTGTCAGAAATGTCAATCTGTCAATTAAATCGAATGGTCTTGGTGCAGATGGAATCTCTCGCAAAATGATACTGCCTGCTCTGGATCTTTTCCTGCCTATCGTTACTAAGCTCTTCAATACCTTACTAAACGAATGTTCCTTCCCCGCCATCTGGAAGCGTGCTTTGATAGTCCCGATCAACAAAGTCAAGAGCTCCAAGTCTCCTGGTGATTTTCGTCCTATTGCTCTATTGCCATTTCTAAGTAAAGTTTTGGAGCGACTCGTATTTAATCAATTGTCATCTAATCGGCTAAGCTGCAACATTCTTGATCCGCTTCAGTGTGGCTTTCGACCTGGACACAGTACACAAACAGCTTTGTTAAAACTTGTCAATGATATCCGCACTAATATGGAGAATCGTAAGCTCACTGTCCTAGTCATGTTTGATTTTTCCAAGGCTTTCGACACCGTCTCTCACGCGCTGTTCCTGGCCAAACTCTCCAAAATCGGTCTTACAGATGAAGCTATCCAGTGGTTGCACTCATATCTCTCAGGGCGTGTACAAGCAGTTAAGTGCCCTAACGGCACGCTAACATCTTGGTGTCCTATCAGCTCCGGAGTTCCGCAAAGCTCCATTCTTGGTCCTCTACTCTTCTCCATCTTTATCAATGATATTGGCAGGTACATAAGCGAAGCTTCCCATCTGCTCTATGCTAATGATCTCCAGATCTACCGTGGTTGTGCGCCGGCTGATCTCCTTGACTGTCTTCATCGTTTGAACCGTGACGTCAGAAGCATTGATGGATGGGCAAGAAGAAATGGTTTGAACCTTAATCTTGGCAAGACTTAGACTATCCTATTTGGTGCACGCAGGTTCATCAATAATATCGACCTCAACTCTCTACCTCAACTTGGGCTTGGTGATCATTTGATCCCATTTGTCAGCACTGTACGCAACGTTGGGGTCATCTTCGACTCCAAATTGACATTTGACCACCATGTACATTATCAAGAAGGTTAACAGCGGCTTTCATCAGCTTTATGCCATCCGACGCTACACGGACCAACAACTCAGACGAACACTGGTCAATACTCTGATTATGCCCTATATACACTACTGCTTACTTGTGCTACAGGGTATTGGCACTGTTCTGGATATCAAACTGCAGCGGCTTATCAATAGAGGTGTTCGCTTTGTGCTTGGCTCGCCTCGCGACTCACCTGTGTCGCAGGCCAGACGTAACCTGGGCTGGCTGTCAATTGAGAGTTATTGTCAGTTATTTCTTGGACCCATTGTATACCGTACTTTACACATAGGTCAGCCTCCATACCTGGCTCAGCTTCTCTCTGTCCGTGATTCTTGTCACCCCAATCGACGTGGCACTAGTTCTGCGCAGCTCCTGGTTCCTAACTACAGGACTGATACGTACAAGGAGTCCTTCTCTGTGGCTGCTCCCCAGTCGTGGAACTCTCTGACTGATAACATCAAGCATTCTACTTCTGTCTCTCAATTTAAGACTTTGCTTTGTGCATGGCTCATTGATCAGGAGAGTTGCATGGCTGTCCCTTAATCAGCTATGCCCTCTTCTGGTTATGTAGCTTGCTTCATTATTTTAATGTACTTACTTTGTAATTTTATTTGTCTTTTCTTTTGCCTTTCATTAACATTCTAGGGTTAATCTCTTTAGTCTATGCTTTTTTGTCCCTTCTTATATATGTCATGTAAATATTTTGTTTAATTTCCTGAACAATAAAACCATCATCTAATTTAATCTAATCTAGTCTAATCACTCTCATTTCTACAATTTTTCCAGGAGATATATAGGTATACTGACAATGTTAAATTACAGCGAATGAATAGTTTGTCTTCTTCGCTCTTCGAATACTTCTGTGAATACTTTATCGAAACTTTAATGAGTATTGGCTACCATAAATCTTATTCAGAACTTTTCTTGGAGTGTTCAAAGTATCATACTAAAACTGCTATCATCGGATAAGAGTAGAACATTACGCCATATACAAGTTCCAAATGACTAGACAAATATCAAAATTCTCATTTTCGAATAATTGTTTACGAGAATTTTAAAACAGCAAAAAAATTGAAATCCAAATGGAATGCTATCTCATCTACAAAAATAAGTCTTTTTTTCTGTAATTTCAATGAATTGTATTAAAAATACTTTTTCGACTTTTCTTCAAATAATTTAAGTAGTCATGTTGTAGGTGAAATTTGATGATAAATTTTTGTACTGTTTCCTATTGATAGGAAATTTTGGACATAATTTTCAAAAATTGGACCACGTCTTATGAAATCTTGTTGAGTAGCTACTTTTTAAATTAAGTAAACATTGATTGCAAAGAAAAATTTTTCCAGATCTTTTCTATTTACAATAGTTCCCTAATAAGTACCGGAAATAGTCCAGGAGAAAGTCCCGATAAAAGTATTGAGAATAGCCCCGGAAATATTCTATACAGTCTATTCACACTCAATAAAGAAAGATAACAAATTGTACATTTGAAATTGTCTCACTTTAATGTTTATCTTTTCTTATAGTTAAGAAATCAATTGAAATTGTTGCCGAGTGACACTAGTCAATTTGCATCAGTATACACGGTAATTCTTTTTGATCGATGAGGTCTTCCCTCTCTGGCTAGTTTTTTCTTATTATCTCCGCTTTCTGATTAGTCGTTTATAGAATTCAATAACTCTACTAATTTTGCGAATTTTCAAAATTCGCAAAAGTCAATCTGTACGGAATTCTTTCTCATTTTTACATGTTACCGTTATAAAAATAATTCTGTATTACCGTGTATACTCAATTTTCATTCCAGCACCTCCTCGTGAGTAAGTCATTTGTAGAAATCATCGACTTACATAACATCAAGAAGTATTTAGTTCGAGGTAGTTTTTTTTGTTAAATAACGAGATTTTTAGTATTTACTTTTTTCCAGTAGAGCTATTTGCTGTCACTGTAAGGGGCAAAAGCCAATATAGTAATGTACATTAACAGCTGCTCCGTTTTTTTCCGTGCCCTCGATAGATTTAACTTTCACCAGCTTGCTACCAACGATATCATATAGTTCACCATCATCGAATTTGAGATTATTTTCCAACTACGCTATGGATTCTTTTATTCGTTCATCGAATCTTCGTATCGTTTAGACTGCTTCTCAGTAATGTAGAACATGATCATTTTATATTCATAATAAATGATCATTACATTCGATAATTTTTCATTTACTTTAGTTCAATATCTTTTTTAGCACTCAACAAGGTTAATAATTTAAAAAAAATTTTGTCATTTACAGAAGCAACTCATACTTATAATCAAAAAATGGATTGGCACATCATTTACCACTACATTGGCGATATAAGCATAGAAAATTTCATAAAAATCAATACGCATCTCGCAGGACATATTTTGCTAAAGTTAGGACAACTTTTTTCTTACAATTGTTCGACAATTAATTATTGGTTCTTTTTTCACTTTAATTCGCTCATCATGTCCTAAATAGATCCATAAGCATTAATTTGCAACAAGCCGGAAACATTATTTTTCAATTGATTACAATGTCATTTTGTTGTTGTAGGTAAAATCCGAACAAAATAGGCATCTACAAATGTGATCACTCTCTTTCACGTTAGCCTCGTGATGTTTTCATCTTTCTTGAATACCGAAGAGACATCTTTATCACATGGCGTGAACTAATCATCATGTTTAATTTATAATGACATTTTCATGCTTAAATTTTTTCTGTCTTTAATAGAGTGCGAAATGGATTAGTAAATGAATAATAAAGGGTACAATACAACAAAGGAGCATAGGAAACAGGTCAAACTGTCGAAATGTACGTATTCTCTTCACAAAAACGTCTTACTGAAATATCATTTTTTTCACTAATTTAATAAGACATTTTTATGTTAAAATATTTTCCTCTTTACGATAAATTAAAAACAGGCGAGGTAGATTAATAGAAGAGGGTAAAATAGAATTTAGTAGCATAGAAAATAAATGTCAATTCTTAACATTATAAATTTCCCGTTAAAATTTTTGTTTTTAACAAAGTTAGAACATTTTTGCTGTGAAGAACACAATTCTGGTTCGTTTTTTAGATTAAATTTTTCCGTACTATAACCTTGATTTGTTCCCATTATCGGTACATCATTCATGATACGCGAATAAAATATTTTTGACATGATTTAATTGAAATTCGTCCTCAGATGGTGTCTATAGATATATGTCTAAGCATATATGTTGAGACAGTCATAGTATTATCAAATTTTGGGTCGATTAGAATTATAGTTGTGGAGATCTCGTGATAAAAGGGCGAGTGAGCGGTAAATCGCTCACATACATGTATGTACTTCTGCTATTATCTAAGAGGAACGCTTCAACCTCATAACTATAGATATTATATCAACTATGTCAGTAACGTAGATGATTGGGTGATGTGAACTTACAAGTTTGTACCCTACCAAAAGTTGCTCCAACGAGCCTAAAGAAGTTTTCACTTTAAAAAGAAGTGAAATCCGAACAGAACAGGTATCTACAAATGCCTGCAAAAACTGGTGCCAAGTTCATATTCAAGTAAAATTAGTATAATTTAAACAAAAAGTTGAATCAAAATAACATGTAAAAACAAGTAAAACGCCAAGTTAGCTGCGTCTTTTTTTATAATTTTTTCACAATAATGAAGAATCTCTCAACAGTTCGATATATCATAGTTTGTACATGAGGACGTTTGAATCTGAATGGACAGAATTTAAAGACAAAATTAGCCAAAGTCCCATAGTTTTTTTATTTTAAAGATCTTTTTTTATACTTCAAAATTAACTGGAATTCCGTAAGTCAATAGTACATTGCTAGTTCGGTATTCAAGAGAGATGGAAATATTGCTGTTAGGGGCGTGGCTAATGAGTGATGAAAAATTGTCGTTCTACGTTTAATCGAACGCTTATGATGTAAGATGACTACGTGTTAAGTATGAAAGCATCATTCGGAGCTATTATAAAGATATTTGGCTATTAAGAACCGTTCATGTCGTCACACAATATTCCTCGTATATAGAGTAGTGGTAGCCTTAGTGCTACTGAGAAAAAGAGACAACTAGAGAGAAGGAAGAGAGAAAATGGTAGATGTGTACTTAGCGCTGATTATCTACGGCTACTTTAGATAGCATTTTTTTTCTCATTTTACTATTCAAATATTGCTATTACATATTTATCTAGCGTTTGATATTATTGGTTACTAAATGAAATCGTTTCGATACATAGATAAAAACTTATGAACGCAAGAAAAGACGTAATGTTTCAAACGTAATGCGACGGTAAATAAAAAGAATACGTAGGACAAGAGAGAGGACATTTCGGGGAGCTTAACGTCAAAGAATGTACTAATCAACGGAAATTTTCGATTCACATACAATCGAAAGCTTACAGTTTTAAGTGACTATCTTGTAAATATTGAGATATCATATGCCGTAGTTCGAGAGATATTTCCGTATTGAGATTCATTGATGATGTCACACAAAGATTCTGTGTGTATGGGAGTTGTCGGTAATCTCGAAGCATATGGGTGGACGAGCGCACTCGTTTCAACTGGAGAAACGCCAAATGTGTGTTGAGAGTCCAGTATCGACCACTCAAAGTAACAAAATTCTTGATAGATTTGTGTGTTAGATGTCGTTCTAGTACCATGAAAACTGAATGAAAACAAAAAGAACAATGTCACTAACTAGTAAAGTAATAATCTCTGCTTCAATGATCTTATTGGAAGGAAAAATTGTTAAAAAAATTATGTTGGCAATTCCCTGTTGAATCCTATTGAATGTATATCTATTCGAAGGTACTTAAAGATGATGTAGCTATCTTTTTTATCGTAGAGGTTGAATGTATCTGGAATTAATGTCGAAAAAATGTAACTAAATCATCAAGGCTCAGTTTTAAGAGGTTTTGTTATAAAGAGTCGAATTTTACTGAGAAAAAAAAACAAAGTAGAATAGCTTCATTAATTCAGCCATTATTCTAATCGTTTTTGTACTAAAATGATCTTTTGAAACGCTACGGTTTCTTTCTCAAGTACGAAACGAACTGTTGACGTCTAAGGCCACTAGATGATTACTTCGTAACGCTTTTGGTTACCGCAATCATCTGTAGTGAAACTTTCTAGTAGACGTCAACCTCAGATAAGAAAGGTAACGTGAGCTTATGGTGAAGGCTATAGGGTAACCACTTGAGTTGCTCGTTGAACTACTATGGTGCCTATAGCGGAACTTGCTTGTTACCATAAGCTGAAGAAAAGCCAAAAATTGAACCAAAATCATCTTACTAAGTGTGAACTAGAACTCAGTTGTTTTGTATTTAAGAAAATGGAGGAAGTTTCTCAACTAGCAACCAAAGATATGCTGTGATCGCCCGCTTTCAGATGGTTTATGATTCTTCAAGATGTAGTACTCGCTCTATATGTCCATCGTTGAGATTCCTGATGTCAAGTAGGATGATGAAAATAATAAGGTTGCGAACAAACAACACAACTGTAACCACCAGTCTGAACAAAAAACTTCTTTTTCAGTTAAACACCGTTACAGCGCAATGAATAGTTTCAACAATAAACGAAGACTGACTGAACATCGAAAGAAAATTTGACTCACAAGAAAGATCTAGATTATTTTATCTAAATAAACCAGATCGATAAGGTCCAGCAGCAAAGAAAGAACATGGAGTAGTTGAAAGAAATACAACTCGACTGTTTACAACTTTCATCAAGTAAAAGTATAAGTGCCTATTAGCCTGAGTCACACAGTTTGTTTAGTTTATAATGTAGGATATGCTATGGTTCATACAAACTGAAGTAACATTGGTAATATTGTAAATATTATTTATTATTATTATATTGAACGTTTTATTCAATATTCTTTATAGAACCCAATTAAGTCGGATTTGATTGTCCCATATGATATATATATATATGCCGCACGTACAAAGTCGCCTCCGTATGTAAACATTTATAGGACTCAGGGGCCTCAAAATCCGAAAGCAAGTACGTAAAATCGGGGGTCAATAGGTACTCGTGTGTATATTGATGGCATTGGAAAATTAATTTATCAGATATTTCAATTCTAAATTTTTGTAAAAATATATTTTAATCTATAATTTCAATTCATGGAAGACCTCATTTCTGTCTTTTTTTCATGATGATAATGATTCATTAAAACTTTAATTCGTAAAACATTTGTAATTTGTCATTTTATCTAGTGGTAAAAATTTTGTTTTTATTATTTCTTTTCTCCAGCAACAGAAATCGTTAGAATTTTCCATTTATTCAGTATTTTAACTTTAATTATATTTTCAATTTGTGGTTTTTTATGTCGTTTTATTAACACATCATTATAGAGCAGCATCTGATGTTTCTGCGAAGAGATGATAACGAATTTTCTCCTAATTTAACCAAAATTTCTTTTACACCACACTTATAATCATAATAACAATTAGACAAATAAGTGGAAAACATAATTCAAATGGTCAATACAAATATAAGAAATATAAAATAATGACTCACTTTACTTTTAAAAAATTGACTGATAATTTTTTCAAATAAAGTTCCGAGTCTCTTTGAGGAATTCTCTATTGAAACTCATTTATCAGGTCATCCATGCGAATCATCTCCAATATTTTTTATAAAAACTTATAAAAGATATGCGTTTTATTTTTCAATTTGTCAACTTTTTCAATCTTATTGTCTATTCTGAAAAAATAATCGAATGATTGTCTCTATTAAATGACTAATTTTAATAAATTTTGGAAAAAATTTTTTTTTATAACAGCCTTTTCAAACGTGAAAAAAAAACATTTTTTTAATATAGAAATCACCCCGTGTATTATCTAGATTATGCTGCAAAGGCAATTTTTTGTCAATAACGTTAAACTGGTTTCAACTGAAGAAATGCACTAATTGAATATCAATTCCTTGTTACAGACAAAAAAAAGAGTGTAAATGAATCATTGCCATGTTCATCAAACGTGATGACACTAGAATAATTAATGTATACCTTTGTTGTTTTGTATTGTCACAAATCGGCACAACTGTGGAAGTACATCATCACTTCGCCGTTCCTCTTACGGCCTAAAATTAATAATAATAAATAAATCCACTTAAAATTGTAGTAGTATACACTACATACTCTGTTTATTTACTTAGTGTTTATTATTCTAAGACAATTATATGACAATGGCAGTACAGCGTCACAAAATCGGCACAACTGTGGAAGTACATCATCACTTCGCCGTCCCTCTTACGGCCTAAAATTAATTTTTTTTTTTTATATAAAAAATTTATTGACTTCTAAGAAAGTAAAAAAATAAAGCAGTTTCTATCATTTTTGAACGTTGAATTTGAAGAAAGTTACATTTTTCCTCAAGTGAGAGACTATTCATTTTGCAGATTTTTTTTTATAAGTTGAATTGATTAAAAAAATAAAATCATTTTAAATTATTGAGCGACAAATTGAAAAGATATATATAAAATACATAACTTTTTTTTTTTATGAAAAGCTGTAAGACATATTTATTTCATATTAATATCCATACAAAAGTGATAATGTCATTTTAATAAGTTTGAAGTTCAATACACACATTTAATGTTTCTTACTACTGTCTTCAAAATCATAAATTTTTTGGAAATCATAACACAGATTAGAACTTCACTATGATAAAATAATATGTTACAATGTAGTAATATTGAAGTTCAGAAAACATTATACTTAGTTTAAAAAAAAATGCTCAATACAGCACACCAATTGACATTTTAATTGCGAATAAAAAATGCGTCAAAGCAAAAAATGTTACATAAGTGTTTACTAAAAAAGAAAGTTTCATCGATTCAATCGAACTTATTTCAATCGGTTGTAGAGTTAAGTTCTTCTGTGTTGTTTTGTGATCTTAGAAATATTTTATAGAATCACGTTAGTACATAAAACAAATTGACATATAACGTAAAACACATAGTATCTGGATAAAAAAATATCGACAAATTTTTTTCACTTTTTTGCACACGTTAAAAAATTTTTCATACGAGAACTCATTATTTTCATTTATTCTTCTATTCCTGATGTAAGTAGAATATTCAAAAATTATTGTTGTCTGTTTCAAATGAGTCAATAATTTCTTATTTCAAGAAAATATAATTGTTATTATAGTCCAAAATGGTGCGCTTTATACGACTTTGTACTAGAGAGTAATTGTTGGCAGAAAACTAAAATAAATGATTTTATCGTAGAGTGAATTTTTCTTGTTGTAAAAAACGTTCCTTTTTTTTCCTGTTAGTATTGTAAATATGAGTTTTTATGCGCTTTCAATCTTTATTATAAAATAAATTGAGATGCTGGTTGATTAATCGCTCGCATTGTTCTTTGTTTAGAGCCTTATGATGTTCTATGTGATAGTTGAAGTGTTTTGTCACAACCCGTACTTGTTCTGAACTCCATCGAGTCCTTCCACTTTGCTTGGAAGCTAGATGTAATAAAACAGGATTTTATTGTAATCTATTAATTAATTGATAACGAAATAACAAAGTTCAATACTACGTACATTTCTTGTTACTCGACGAAGATGGTTGTGGTGACAAAGGCATAATATCACTTACTGATATTCCTGTAATAGATTGTGATGGTTCTTCACCTTCATTTTCTGATTCAGCTACATCTACTTTAGGATTAATATCGATTTCATTAAATGATTTGCCTCTATATTGGTACCCTATACCCTTGTCCATCAGTATCAACAGTTCTGATACTTTTGCAGTTCGGTAGACATCTTCGGATAATCTGAAAAAAATAATTGTCGTTAAAATCATTGATTTTTATAAATTAAAACTCAATAAGAGCTATGTCAACAACTTTAGGTGATAAAAAAACATCTTTTTTTAACAAGACTTTGGAAAAAATATTTAACTTCCTATTAGGAAGTTATTGAAATTGGGTCAATTAGCGAAATGTAAATTTTCATTATATCTCCATGTTTGAAGATACATGCAAGCATACAGACAAACTTTTAAAATGATGTGTGTATGTACGTACGTATGTACGTATGTATGTACGTACGTATGTCAGCATTTTTTTCGTTTTCGGTATGTCAGAAACGGATAGGGATATCGACTCCAACCAAAATTGATTTAAAAGATATTCGTATAAAGAGGATCTGAAAGAAGTTCAAACAAATTCGGTACAGCCGTTTTTTTTTTTATAAAAAAAAAAATTAATAATGAATGAATGAAAAGATTGACTATTTATTAAAATACTTTTAAGCAAAAAAATGACGATTTCATTTGAAAATTAACTTGAAATTCACTGGACATTATTATTTACGACTAAATATAACTTTCGACAATTACATATTGTTTATAACAATATGAATTTGTTATAAACAATTGAAAATTGTATTTATCGAATAACTAATGCATATATCACATGAATTTTGATGTTTCTAAAAAAATAATATGATTAACTACGAGATGTGAGCTTTAACAAATACAAACTGCTTATAACAATATGAATTTGTTATAATAATAAGAAGTTCGTCGTGTAAGCACAGACAAAGTGTGCTCAGACCAATTTTTAAACAATATCTTTTTGAGGTCTAATAGAAAAAAATGTGATCCTAAAATGTGTTAGTATCCAGAAACCAATTATTAAAGTTCTAGTATGAGAAAAAATTGTATAACATCTCACATCCAGGATCTACTTACTTGTAGAACTTATTATGCGTTTTAGTAGTATGGCCTATAAACTCGGCGTAGTTAATAACTTTGTCTGGATTTAAATTTAAAATTTTCACTATCGTGGCCATTTGTTTTCGGAGCTTATTAGATGTAATAGGCTCAGGATGGTCCAGTCCACATTTCTGTGCAAATCGATTGATAATCGTGTCGGCTCTTATCCAACGATCACTTTTGGGATAAGCAAATAAGTACTCGTTAGAATCAGGAGCCAGTCGAGTTGAAGTGCGGATTTCTAACATGACATTAAATGTGTTCTTGCAAATATTGAGGAAATAAAATTACAATAGGTCGACAGCCTTTTCCTTTAGTGACTACTCTTTTGTAATGCTTAGTTAACATTTTCTCTGATTCGGTCAATGAGTTTAAAAACTCTTTTTGATTCGTAGATGAAGAATTGCTAAGATATGTCAGTAGTTTGGTGTATTGGACATCTCCTATTCGTCTTCTATTGTACAATACAGTTAAAGTAAGAGTTGCGTGGACAAGGTTTTTGCATTGTGTAGCATTATTAAGATCTTCTTTGAAAATTGCAGTGGCTTCATTAGCAGCTTCAGTGACATAATCTTCAAACTTGATTATTTCTATCGTTAGTGGTAACATGACCGGTTTACTCCATTTTTTTCATTAAGATCTTTGAACGCGAGGCTGCTGATTTCGGTTGTTCACTGAGATGATATTAATGCTTTAAATCGTATCACTGCATTATATTTTATTTCTGAATCATCAAAATTGAAGTATGGTTTTTTAGTAGGAATTATATATGTGATTACATCGCAAACTTGTTTGAGAGTGGTGTCATAGTGGGCTGCCAAACTCGCTGATTTTTTATATGAATTGATTTTAATGTCATATCCACCAAGTTTCTTCGCACATTCCACCACCTTTCCAAATATCTCTGGTTGTATAGCGTTTACCAGTTGAAAATTAGGATCATTCCCAATATTTCTGATTTCAATGAGTAGACGAGCCAGTTCTCGCATTTTGTTTGGGCAAACTACAGCCATTTGCTTTCTTGTATGTTTTTTCAAGTATTTTTCACCGTACAAATATATTAAAGTGTCCGTTTTGGCAACCATAGAGATTTGGTCTGCTCTCATGTTTCCAAATACTTCGTTTTTGACAGGTAACTTGTCAATAACATGATTGGAGTCAAGTGCAGACGCTATTAGTTTTTGCGAAGCAGTGAGATGTTCTGTCTTCGATGAGTTCTGACGAACTTCGGCAGCAAGACATTTTTTATAATGACGATGAATAAAACTTTTTTTGTATAGTTCCTTACAATATGGACAGAGACGATATTGATCTTTTGATGTATTGCTTGTTTCATAGACAGGCTTTACATTTCCTCTTAAGTATTCATAAAAATTGCCTTTATTTCTAATTAGCTGAATAATCTTCTTTCTCTCGTTACTTTTTTTTGGATGTTTCAACATATCCTTTATTTCTTTACCATCACTATGATGTCGATGAAGATGTCGCTCAAAGTTTGTCACATTAGACTCACAAAACTTGCAAAATGTTCACTTTCTTTAGGAACGTTTTCCTTCCAAATAATTCATCGGTTAAAACTATAATTGAAAAATAAAAATTAATTTTTTTAAGAGGCTATTGTAAGTGCTACAATTAGAATTTTTATTGTCAATCGTTATAATGGAATCTGAAGTTTTCTAAACAATCAAGTTTGATTAAATTGTAATAACGCTTTCTATAAATCATCCGTTACCTTTGTTGCCTTTTAAGTTTCTTGAGGTTTTTCAAAATCCAATATTGGATCCTTTGAAATCTGATTTTCAGCGTCTGAATGTCCGTCAATATTTTGAATTTTCGATTCTCCGTGTTTATAGAACTGATCTTGAATATTCTTTGGTATGTTATCATCGAGTTTCTCGTTGGATGCCACAGCATTTTCAGGAAGTAAACTCTGCTGTCCAGGGTAAGATTTATTAGAACCACTACATGAATTTCTGCATGAGTCTCTTGAACTCTCATCATCCTAAAATCGAGCAAAAAATTTAATACGCACACAACCACATACTGAAAAATAAACCGATTCTTTGACCAAAGAAATTTTATAATTTCCACATTACAAGAATGAATGGAACATAAAAGCGTTCTTTTATCACAAAAAATTAAAAAATGCCCAATGTCTATGTTCAATTCATCGATAATATTGTTATGTAATTTTGCTCTTTAAAGGTGTCAATATAAGATACATATGCTTAACCTTGGAGACTTTAAATTCTCTTTTTGGTCCTAGCCTTTCGACCAATAGACAGAGATGAGGGGATCTTCGATAGAGAAAGTAAAAATGTGTGATTTATGTCGAGGATGACATTATCAGAAGTCTCTCGCTTCAGGCGCACACAAGTCCCTTCACATGGTCCTTTCCTTTTTTGGAAAGCTAATGCTCTTCTTTCGTCACGCACTCTTTTTTTAAACTTTTATTACTTTTTCGCCACGTGGGTTTTCCAAAGCAATAAAATGTCTAAAAGATGATTTCCTCAAAAATTCTCCGAAATCTTTCCTATTTTAACGAAATTTAGAAAAAAACTTAAGTAATAATCGTTAACCTCAATCATTGAGTTTCATTTTTAACCTTCTTTAAAAATATATATATCAAATAATTATAGAAAATAATTAAAATACACTCGGACATTACAATATTCTTGTTCTGAAAATTATAATGAATAATTCATTTATTTACAAGATGAGATAATTATCAAAATTTATGTTTGCTTGACAAAAATATTTTTTAGTTGATCTAATTGAACAATATTACGATTTGAGAAACTTTTATTAAAACATATTTTTTTTAAAAGATAATTATTTCATATATCTTATAATCTCTATTATTAAATAAATATACAAGAGATTTTACAAAAAATTTGCTCTTGTATTCCAAATGAAATTGAAAAAGAGATTTTAAAGGTAAACATTATATACAAATTCTTTGATAAAAAAATATCGTTTACTGGACATTCTCTTTTCTCTCATTCATATTATAAAATCCATAAAATAGCATATTCAAATAAAAAGAAAAGTAGAAGAAATAGTGTCTTACGTCATTTATATGTGAATCCGAAACTTCATATCATGGGTCATTAATAGGATTGTCAAATCGAGAATAAACACTTGACGTTGAAGAACATATAAGATCGGTCTCTTCTTGATGAAGTCGCTTCATTTAATCGTTTACTCATTCGTCGCATCTAGGAGCTTATTTTTGAAATAAATTGATAGATTTCAAAAATCATAATCATATTCTTAACTTAAAAATTAATAAATATATTGATAATAAATTTATAGTATAATAAAAAATTTTTTATAAATGATTTATCCTCTATTTTCATCTATTCTCTTTAATGTCTGTCGCGATCTTGGCATTATATCGATATGAAATTAGATAGAAACAATGAACCGTGAATGCCATTCATAACTATGTTTGACGATTTTGAATAAATAAGCAAAGTAAAAAAAATTTATTTCAACTTATATTTTTTTTTTTTAAAATCCTATCATCTTGAATTATTTATGAAAATTTGTGCTTTTTTACCTATGAATTTGGAACCTTACTATTTTTAAAGAATATTAATTCATTTATTCTGGAAATATGATATCAGTTCTGACATTACCTAGTAGTTTTATGAAACGCTCGAATTTGCATTGATTGATGCGTATTAGAAAAAAAAAACAAATACACTTTATTTTGCGTAACTTTTTCCGATTTTTTTTCCGCCAAATTGAATTACGCTTATCAAAACAAAAGAATTATAAAAAATTATTTGATTACAGATAGGTGTAATTTCATTCGCAAGAAAAAATTTTATTCCTTAATACTGATTCCGTTTTACATCTTATTTTATCTTCGTCTTCCTCAAACAAATCTTTATTAGGTTGAAAAACTATATTGCAAAAAAAAAAAAATATAAAAAATACCTTTACAAATTTTAATAAATTATCAAGATATTATTTAGTGAATCAATTGTTGAATTATTTGATTAAAAAAAGAACCTCGTTATAAAAATTTTCGATTGAAACGATCAGTTAAAACACAAAAAATTATCGATCTAAACTAATAATTTATGGAATGATTTGGTGATAATAAGTAGTACATTTATACTTGAGTATGTAAAAATACTTACGAGTTCATGTTTCCTTTTATAAAAATAGTTCCTTGAAGAAATGATTATTCAAGTATTAACGCACTTTTAATCACTTTTTAGTCTTCACAAAAATAATAATTCACATGTAATTATCAATTTCATTAGTTAATATAAATTATTCAATAATCTTCCACAAAAAACATTATTAAACTGTATTGTCCTCACATAAATATTACTTGAACACTGGCTTTTAGAAACACGTATGCTATCGCCGTAGTACTTGTTGCCGTATACTGTCCACTTTGTTTACACGCACTATCGGTATTGTCTACGCATGAGCGTACGATAAACACGTTCGAACACGCCGAATTTTTTCTACTTTTGCGTAGTATTTGTTAATATTTTCGAAAATATTATTGATAGAATAAATATTTTTATCCGAAAACTTATAGTATTTTATAATAATATGGCTATAAAAATTTTTTTTTCGTAAAAACTTAACTTATCTTGTAATAATCCTTATGATTCTCATTCATTATTCTCATTAGATTACATTGAATAAGAGATCCTGTAAAAATATTACACACTGAGTAGTTGAATTAAAAATCGTTAATTTCATTCAAAAGTTTTAGCAATAAAATGTTTTTAGACTAGGTTGCCAATCGGTGGCATAATGAATTCGACGTTGAGGAATAGGGATTGGTGCCGATGGAACCTAAAAATCCGATGTACCGTTTTCAATTTCTTGTGTGTATTTGTCATTCGATAGAAGTGGAGTATTTTCATCCTTAGACAAAGGAATTGCTATCGATTACGAATTATTCGTAGTGATAATAATACTAAAAATTACATACTCCAATATTTTTTTCACTGCTTTTAATACAATCACAAATACAACCCATTATGTTTCAAGAGATCAACCACTTAGTTCAATATAATGAAAGTAAAATGTACTTTAGTTAGCGGAATTGTCTAAGGAAATTTCGTATAGAAAATGTTGTAAAGAAACTATGTTTATGTTTTTTTTTTAACAGACTACAAACGTGCACAAGCAAATGTTCTGCCGATCATCCTCTAAATGTTCACAACTCACAAATTCTTTTTCCTTTAATTACTGAAACTGCCCTACAACTTCTTTTATAGTCTAGAATTTAATAATGTTCATGGCGATTCATGGGGATAAACATTTTGATTCCTATAGATGATCTAGGTTTTTAATAATAATAATAATAATAATAATATTTAAAAGATTAATTTCTTTTGATTAAAATATTGGAATTCCAAGAAAGAAAAATTCAAAAAGTTTGAAGACCAAGAAATGACTTGATAGCATTATTTAGCTTTGCGGGAAAAGACAAATAGGGAAGATGTTTTTTATTAACGTCATTAAAAACAAAAGGCTGAGAAAGTAATGATTACAATGATTTAAATATCGGATATATTAATATCAACTAATTATTTGTAAAAATATAAGTTAACTAGTTACGAGAAAAAATATAAAAAAGGGTATGCTATGTCATTGTTCCTCGTGTTCTGTTACGACGTTAGCTATCTCACTCACTCCCCCGCCTGCGCTTCACCACTTCACCGACATCTACACGGCAGTAGTAAAAGGCGCATGCGTACATGTCATGTACATGTTTTGCAACTGTTCCTTTATTTTTTTAAAAAATTACGTGTTACACGAAATAATTGGTTAATATTGCAACTTAAATTTTTTGATTAAAAAGTTAACTTATACACATAGACAAATAAATTTTAAAAATGAAATCGACCAATCAATTGAACATATAAAAGCTTTTTTGAAGTAGAAAACGATTCAATTTAAAAACGTACAGGTTCTTTTAAAGAATAGATTTTGAGATGAAATCATAGAACGATGAAAAAAATTTCAACAATTATGACGGATAATAATTGCAACTTGTTGTTCCCAAATTCTCAGAAATTCGTACCACATTTATAAGTTAAACATAAATTAAAATAATCAATCTTTGACGCTTAAATGCAAATATTTGATATTACAAATAATAATCACATGATCAAATGATGATCATACAATAGCTATTTTAATAATAAATTTTACTGAATCACTTTTTTTGACAATCCAGTTTAGGAAAAATAATATTTCTTATTTGTAATGCTTTCAGTGAACATTTATTATAGTTTTTTACCATATTGTTTATCAATCAAAACAATCGATAAAATCCGTAAAATTCATTTTTCCGAAAAGGTGGTATGATTTTTTTGGGTTTTGAATGTTAGGAGATGTGGCAACGTCGCTAGATGCGCGTACGTATGTACAATAGTACCATAGAAATACATGAAAAGCGAGACAGTCTTTTTACTGGGTGGAGTTAAGTAGCTACCTCGATTATACTATTTTTTTGTATAAGTCAGAATTAAAAATTAATTACCCCTCCCCAAATAATTTTGTTTGGAACGTATTAATCACTATTATGATGCTGTTTATACACTTATACATTTATTTTTTAGAGTAGAGGCTTGGGCGCGAGTCTTACGTACGGAGGCGACAAAGATATTTGGGCATATACATATATATATAAGATATGATCCATCCAATTATATTTATATATATGCATATTGGATCCTTTTTGATTTTTCAATGAGGATAATAAAACTTTTTTAGAATTATAATGTTACGTGGACAATTCCATTTCAGTTTTCATATCGTTCATTAAATTTTTGATTAGTATAGAGGGACGAAGTGACCACCTTCTTTACTGTTTCCAGATCAAAGAGGTATGTTATCTTTTTTCCTATTGGCTTATTCTAAATGTGTTCAGTCTTGTTTATCGATTAAATGATGATTGTGTCTTCCAATTCTCGTTTCTTCGCATTTAAAATATTGTTATTTTTTGTTCTTCAGTTAATCTCCTACTCAAACCACTGTAGTTTTAACTCATTGATAGGATCGTTATTTCTATTCAATATTGTAAAATAAACAGCAATTTAGTTGCTAAAGCTATTGAGATCTTTTTCTTTGTTTCAAAATTTCGCAAAGATCTGTAGTATCGTGAATGTCAACATAGAACATTCTAAACGTGGAATAAGATTAGCTAACGATAATGATGTTGATCGTCTTAGGAATGGTTCATCATAAACTGCTGAAACAATCAATTTCTTCAGGTAATATGTACGAAAAAGTAATGTAGAAATCTTGAGTCTTTGATATTTAACGCAGATATCTAAGGTGCTGCCTCGGGAAATTGATATTTTAGAACATCAAAATAGCTGTTGGCAATGCTGATAGAACTAACTTCGGATAAACTAAAGAACTGTAAAAAAGATGATAACATTAATTGCAATGCTTGGATCACTCATCTTGCAGTTTAAATCATATTTTGGAAATTTACAAACTTTAGGAAGGAGTTTGACAGTTGTACAGCATACAATTCTATTGGGGAGACCAAGTCGATGTCAAACTTCATAGAAGAATTGCAAAGATAAAGAGCACAGAAATAAATTCTACAAAGATATTACAAATACACTTGATCCGTTATAATAAGGAAAATAAGGAAAAGGATGACGTAAAAGAATATTGGGAACTCGAAAACAACGTTGAACACTCAATTACGATATAGCTAAAATGACGAAAACATGAAACTATACTTGAGAACGAGATCGTAACAAATAAAATCAAAAGAAAATAAATGATAATATGCATAGAATTCACATTCATATAGATGAAAACGATTAGACTTAATTGAAGATAAGCGATAAACTGAACGAAAATGACAATCATAAAGATTTCTTTCAATGGGAATAAAAAAAACGACAGAGCAGCTAATGTATAGTAGATATTAGTAATCTCAAACGACTCGTTAAGGTCTGTACATAATCTGTCATTGTAAAATAATAATAGCCAACTGAGAATTGTCTGATTTTTCTGAACAAAGAAAATTGCGTTCGAGAAGAATAAAAATCATAAAGTATAAAAATTCGACCGAAATACAACTCAAAGCTAATTCAAACATTCGAAAATCATTAACATCCTTGAAAGAGCCTCAATAAAATTTAAAAAATTATAGACTAATTAGATTTAATGAGGCATTTGAAGATGAGACCACTATATGGTTGAAGTATTAGATCAAGACTTTATAAGAATATCTTATGTCCAAAACTTGTCAACAGCATGACACAAAAGTGTCAGGAAAATTTATAACAATAGAGCCACAATATCTAGTAAGTAAAGAACCGTAAAATCGAAAACTCTAAAGTCAATAAAAACTATGTATCCAAGATATAAAAAAAAAAAAGATAAAACTTGACAATAATGTTACCGGAAACCAGTTCAAAGACGTGTAGAATAGCAAGGATAGAAGAGCAAACGACAAAAAAATTGGGAAGAACCGGGAGAAATTGCGATCGAATGTATAAAACAGAAGGCGAAAGTCTTACAAATGTGAAAAAACAAAACAAAAAATATAACTAAAAACAATAAAAACAAAACAGCAGCTAAGTAATGCTTGAAACGAAAACAGATAACAAAAATAAGTAAACGTAATTATAGAAAAAACAAACCAAGCGTTAAAAACATGAACAAAGAAAATAAACACGAGTTGGATAGTATATAAAGCCAACGAATAATAAGCGATAACGGGACAGCAGCAGGAAGATGAATTCGAAGATAAGCGCAGTGATTGCCGTGTACTTAACAATACTCATAGTTAGTGCAGCAAGTAAGAATGTACAGCATGTACTAACACAATCAGCCCTTGATAAATATGAAGTAGATCTAATCATCGAAACAGAAAATGGGAAAGGCCCGACCAAAGAAATCAAGATAGATCTAGGAACAATCGAAGATATAGAACTGAATACAGACAAAATTGTAACCATCAGGGAAAGCGCTGGAGAATGGGAAGTAATTGAAGAACCTATCGATGAAACAGGTACACATGTATCTGCCGCTTCAGCAGTTCTGAATACACCTGCTTCAGTTTCACATAGTAGTGCATCATCGGGATCACAAAGTGGTGCCGCCACTGCTTCACGTAGTAGTGCAGCCTCTGCTTCTCATAGTGGTGCTTCATCTGGATCACAAAGTGCTGCTGACTCTGCCTCACGCAGCGGTGCTTCATCTGGATCACATAGTGTTGCCGCCTCAGCTTCACGTAGTAGTGCAGCCTCTGGTTCTCATAGCGGTGCTTCTTCTGGATCATGGAGTGGTGCTTCATCTGGGTCACGTAGTGGTGCTTCATCGGGATCACAAAGTGGTGCCGCCTCAGCTTCACGTAGTAGTGCTGCCTCTGCTTCTCATAGTAGTGCTTCATCTGGATCACAAAGTGCTGCTGTATCAGCTTCACATAGTGCTGCCAACTCTGCCTCACGTAGTGGTGCTTCATCTGGATCACATAGTGTTGCTTCTTCTGGATCATGGAGTGGTGCTTCATCGGGATCACAAAGTGCTGCCGACTCTGCCTCACACAGCGGTGCTATAACTGGATCACAAAGTGCTGCCGCCGCAGCGTCACGTAGTAGTGCCGCCTCTGCCTCACGTAGTAGTACTGCCTCTGCTTCTCATAGTGGTGCTTCATCTGGATCACAAAGTGCAGCTGTATCAGCTTCACATAGTGCTGCAAACTCTGTCTCACGTAGTGGTGCTTCATCTGGATCACACAGTGTTGCCGCCTCTGCCTCACGTAGTGGTGCTGCTTCTGGATCATGGAGTGGTGCTTCATCAGGATCACAAAGTGCTGCCGACTCTGCCTCACGCAGCGGTGCTTCATCTGGTTCACGTAGCGGTGCTTCATCTGCTTCACGTAGCGGTGCTGCTTCCGCTTCACGCAGTGGTGCTGCTTCTGGATCATGGAGTGGTGCTTCATCAGGATCACAAAGTGCTGCCAACTCTGCTTCACGTAGCGGTGCTGCTTCTGCTTCACGCAGTGGTACTGCTTCTGGATCATGGAGTGGTGCTTCATCAGGATCACAAAGTGTTGCCGCCTCTGCCTCACGTAGCGGTGCTGCTTCTGCTTCACGCAGTGGCGCTGCTTCTGGTTCACGCAGTGGTGCTGCTTCTGCTTCACGCAGTGGTGCGATATCTGGATCACATAGTGTTGCCGACTCTGCCTCACGCAGTGGTGCTTCATCAGGTTCACATAGTGGTGCTGCTTCTGGATCATGGAGTGGTGCTTCATCAGGATCACAAAGTGCTGCCAACTCTGCTTCACGTAGCGGTGCTGCTTCTGCTTCACGCAGTGGTGCTGCTTCTGGATCACGCAGTGGTGCTTCATCTGGATCACATAGTGTTGCCGCCTCTGCCTCACGTAGTGCTGCTGCTTCTGCGTCACGCAGTGGTGCTTCATCAGGATCACATAGCGTTGCCGACTCTGCCTCACAGAGTGCTGCTGACTCTGCCTCACGCAGTGGTGCTTCAGCAGGTTCACAAAGTGCTGCCGACTCTGCCTCACGCAGCGGTGCTTCATCTGCTTCACGTAGCGGTGCTTCATCTGCTTCACGTAGCGGTGCTGCTTCCGCTTCACGCAGCGGTGCTGCTTCTGGATCATGGAGTGGTGCTTCATCAGGATCACAAAGTGCTGCTAACTCTGCTTCACGTAGCGGTGCTACTTCTGCTTCACGCAGTGGTGCTTCATCTGGTTCACGTAGCGGTGCTTCATCTGCTTCACGTAGTGGTGCTTCATCTGGATCACATAGTGTTGCCGACTCTGCCTCACAGAGTGCTGCTGACTCTGCCTCACGCAGTGGTGCTTCATCAGGTTCACATAGTGTTGCCGCCTCTGCCTCACGTAGTGGTGCTGCTTCTGCATCACGCAGTGGTGCTTCATCTGGATCACAAAGTGCTGCTGACTCTGCCTCACGCAGTGGTGCTGCTTCTGGATCATGGAGTGGTGCTTCATCAGGATCACAAAGTGCTGCCGCCTCTGCCTCACGTAGTGGTGCTGCTTCTGCTTCACGCAGTGGTGCTGCTTCTGGATCATGGAGTGGTGCTTCATCAGGATCACAAAGTGCTGCCGCCTCTGCCTCACGTAGTGGTGCTGCTTCTGCTTCACGCAGTGGTGCTTCATCTGGATCACATAGTGTTGCCGACTCTGCCTCACAGAGTGCTGCTGACTCTGCCTCACGCAGCGGTGCTGCTTCTGCTTCACGTAGCGGTGCTTCATCTGCTTCACGTAGCGGTGCTGCTTCCGCTTCACGCAGTGGTGCTGCTTCTGGATCATGGAGTGGTGCTTCATCAGGATCACAAAGTGCTGCCAACTCTGCTTCACGTAGCGGTGCTGCTTCTGCTTCACGCAGTGGTGCTTCATCTGCTTCACGTAGCGGTGCTTCATCTGCTTCACGTAGTGGTGCTTCATCTGGATCACATAGTGTTGCCGACTCTGCCTCACGCAGTGGTGCTTCATCAGGTTCACATAGTGTTGCCGCCTCTGCCTCACGTAGTGGTGCTGCTTCTGCTTCACGCAGTGGTGCTTCATCTGGATCACAAAGTGCTGCTGACTCTGCCTCACGCAGTGGTGCTGCTTCTGGATCATGGAGTGGTGCTTCATCAGGATCACAAAGTGCTGCTGACTCTGCCTCACGCAGCGGTGCTTCATCTGCTTCACGTAGCGGTGCTTCATCTGCTTCACGTAGTGGTGCTTCATCTGGATCACATAGTGTTGCCGACTCTGCCTCACAGAGTGCTGCTGACTCTGCCTCACGCAGTGGTGCTTCATCAGGTTCACATAGTGTTGCCGCCTCTGCCTCACGTAGTGGTGCTGCTTCTGCATCACGCAGTGGTGCTTCATCTGGATCACAAAGTGCTGCTGACTCTGCCTCACGCAGTGGTGCTGCTTCTGGATCATGGAGTGGTGCTTCATCAGGATCACAAAGTGCTGCCGCCTCTGCCTCACGTAGTGGTGCTGCTTCTGCTTCACGCAGTGGTGCTGCTTCTGGATCATGGAGTGGTGCTTCATCAGGATCACAAAGTGCTGCCGCCTCTGCCTCACGTAGTGGTGCTGCTTCTGCTTCACGCAGTGGTGCTTCATCTGGATCACATAGTGTTGCCGACTCTGCCTCACAGAGTGCTGCTGACTCTGCCTCACGCAGTGGTGCTTCATCAGGATCACAAAGTGCTGCCGCCTCTGCCTCACGTAGTGGTGCTGCTTCTGCTTCACGCAGTGGTGCTTCATCTGCTTCACGTAGCGGTGCTTCATCTGCTTCACGTAGTGGTGCTTCATCTGGATCACATAGTGTTGCCGACTCTGCCTCACGCAGTGGTGCTTCATCAGGTTCACATAGTGTTGCCGCCTCTGCCTCACGTAGTGGTGCTGCTTCTGCTTCACGCAGTGGTGCTTCATCTGGATCACAAAGTGCTGCTGACTCTGCCTCACGCAGTGGTGCTGCTTCTGGATCATGGAGTGGTGCTTCATCAGGATCACAAAGTGCTGCTGACTCTGCCTCACGCAGCGGTGCTTCATCTGCTTCACGTAGCGGTGCTTCATCTGCTTCACGTAGTGGTGCTTCATCTGGATCACATAGTGTTGCCGACTCTGCCTCACAGAGTGCTGCTGACTCTGCCTCACGCAGTGGTGCTTCATCAGGATCACAAAGTGCTGCCGCCTCTGCCTCACGTAGTGGTGCTGCTTCTGCTTCACGCAGTGATGCTGCTTCTGGATCATGGAGTGGTGCTTCATCAGGATCACAAAGTGCTGCTGACTCTGCCTCACGTAGTGGTGCTGCTTCTGCTTCACGCAGTGGTGCTGCTTCTGGATCATGGAGTGGTGCTTCATCAGGATCACAAAGTGCTGCCAACTCTGCTTCACGTAGCGGTGCTGCTTCTGCTTCACGCAGTGGTGCTTCATCTGCTTCACGTAGCGGTGCTTCATCTGCTTCACGTAGTGGTGCTTCATCTGGATCACATAGTGCCGCTTCATCAGGATCACAAAGTGCTGCCGACTCAGCCTCACGTAGTGGTGCTGCTTCTGCTTCACGCAGTGGTGCTTCATCTGGATCACATAGTGTTGCCGACTCTGCCTCACAGAGTGCTGCTGACTCTGCCTCACGCAGTGGTGCTTCATCAGGATCACAAAGTGCTGCCGCCTCTGCCTCACGCAGTGGTGCTTCAGCAGGTTCACATAGTGTTGCCGCCTCTGCCTCACGTAGTGCTGCTGCTTCTGCGTCACGTAGTGGTGCTGCTTCTGCTTCACGCAGTGGTGCTTCATCTGCTTCACGTAGCGGTGCTTCATCTGCTTCACGTAGCGGTGCTTCATCTGCTTCACGTAGTGGTGCTTCATCTGCTTCACGCAGTGGTGCTTCATCTGGATCACATAGTGTCGCTTCATCAGGATCACAAAGTGCTGCCGACTTAGCCTCACGTAGTGGTGCTTCAGCAGGTTCACAAAGTGCTGCCGACTCTGCCTCACGCAGCGGTGCTTCATCGGCTTCACGTAGCGGTGCTTCATCTGCTTCACGTAGCGGTGCTGCTTCCGCTTCACGCAGTGGTGCTGCTTCTGGATCATGGAGTGGTGCTTCATCAGGATCACAAAGTGCTGCCAACTCTGCCT
Source organism: Chelonus formosanus (assembly GCA_028641665.1). Taxonomy (NCBI): domain Eukaryota; kingdom Metazoa; phylum Arthropoda; class Insecta; order Hymenoptera; family Braconidae; genus Chelonus; species Chelonus formosanus. Next base: position 13,695,055 of record CM054002.1, read on the forward strand.
CACGTAGTGGTGCTGCTTCTGCTTCACGCAGTGGTGCTTCATCTGGATCACATAGTGTTGCCGACTCTGCCTCACAGAGTGCTGCTGACTCTGCCTCACGCAGCGGTGCTGCTTCTGCTTCACGCAGTGGTGCTGCTTCTGCTTCACAGAGTGCTGCTGACACTGCCTCACGCAGCGGTGCTTCATCTGCCTCACGTAGTGGTGCTGCTTCTGCTTCACGCAGTGGTGCTGCTTCTGGATCATGGAGTGGTGCTTCATCAGGATCACAAAGTGCTGCCGCCTCTGCCTCACGCAGTGGTGCTTCAGCAGGTTCACATAGTGTTGCCGCCTCTGCCTCACGTAGTGCTGCTGCTTCTGCGTCACGCAGTGGTGCTTCATCTGCTTCACGTAGCGGTGCTTCATCTGCTTCACGTAGCGGTGCTGCTTCTGGATCATGGAGTGGTGCTTCATCAGGATCACAAAGTGCTGCAAACTCTGCTTCACGTAGCGGTGCTTTATCTGCTTCACGTAGTGGTGCTTCATCTGGATCACATAGTGTTGCCGACTCTGCCTCACGCAGTGGTGCTGCTTCTGGATCATGGAGTGGTGCTTCATCAGGATCACAAAGTGCTGCTGACTCTGCCTCACGCAGCGGTGCTTCATCTGCTTCACGTAGCGGTGCTTCATCTGCTTCACGTAGTGGTGCTTCATCTGGATCGCATAGTGTTGCCGACTCTGCCTCACAGAGTGCTGCTGACTCTGCCTCACGCAGTAGTGCTTCATCAGGATCACAAAGTGCTGCTGACTCTGCCTCACGTAGTGGTGCTGCTTCTGCTTCACGCAGTGGTGCTGCTTCTGGATCATGGAGTGGTGCTTCATCAGGATCACAAAGTGCTGCCAACTCTGCTTCACGTAGCGGTGCTGCTTCTGCTTCACGCAGTGGTGCTGCTTCTGGATCATGGAGTGGTGCTTCGTCAGGATCACAAAGTGCTGCCAACTCTGCTTCACGTAGCGGTGCTGCTTCTGCTTCACGCAGTGGTGCTTCATCTGCTTCACGTAGCGGTGCTTCATCTGCTTCACGTAGTGGTGCTTCATCAGGATCACAAAGTGCTGCTGACTCTGCCTCACGCAGTGGTGCTTCATCAGGTTCACATAGTGTTGCCGCCTCTGCCTCACGTAGTGCTGCTGCTTCTGCGTCACGCAGTGGTGCTTCATCAGGATCACATAGCGTTGCCGACTCTGCCTCACAGAGTGCTGCTGACTCTGCCTCACGCAGTGGTGCTTCAGCAGGTTCACAAAGTGCTGCCGACTCTGCCTCACGCAGCGGTGCTTCATCTGCTTCACGTAGCGGTGCTGCTTCTGCTTCACGCAGTGGTGCTTCATCTGCTTCACGTAGCGGTGCTTCATCTGCTTCACGTAGTGGTGCTTCATCTGGATCACATAGTGTTGCTTCATCAGGATCACAAAGTGCTGCCGACTCTGCCTCACGTAGTGCTGCTGCTTCTGCGTCACGCAGTGGTGCTTCATCTGGATCACAAAGTGCTGCCGCCTCTGCCTCACGTAGTGGTGCTGCTTCTGCTTCACGCAGTGGTGCTGCTTCTGGATCATGGAGTGGTGCTTCATCTGCTTCACGTAGCGGTGCTTTATCTGCTTCACGTAGTGGTGCTTCATCTGGATCACATAGTGTTGCCGACTCTGCCTCACGCAGTGGTGCTGCTTCTGGATCATGGAGTGGTGCTGACTCTGCCTCACGTAGTGGTGCTGCTTCTGCTTCACGCAGTGGTGCTGCTTCTGGATCATGGAGTGGTGCTTCATCAGGATCACAAAGTGCTGCCAACTCTGCTTCACGTAGCGGTGCTGCTTCTGCTTCACGCAGTGGTGCTTCATCTGCTTCACGTAGTGGTGCTTCATCTGGATCACAGAGTGCTGCTGACTCTGCCTCACGCAGTAGTGCTTCATCAGGATCACAAAGTGCTGCTGACTCTGCCTCACGTAGTGGTGCTGCTTCTGCTTCACGCAGTGGTGCTGCTTCTGGATCATGGAGTGGTGCTTCATCTGGATCACAAAGTGCTGCCGCCTCTGCCTCACGTAGTGGTGCTGCTTCTGCTTCACGCAGTGGTGCTGCTTCTGGATCATGGAGTGGTGCTTCATCAGGATCACAAAGTGCTGCCAACTCTGCTTCACGTAGCGGTGCTGCTTCTGCTTCACGCAGTGGTGCTTCATCTGCTTCACGTAGCGGTGCTTCATCTGCTTCACGTAGTGGTGCTTCATCAGGATCACATAGCGTTGCCGACTCTGCCTCACAGAGTGCTGCTGACTCTGCCTCACGCAGTGGTGCTTCAGCAGGTTCACAAAGTGCTGCCGACTCTGCCTCACGCAGCGGTGCTTCATCTGCTTCACGTAGCGGTGCTTCATCTGCTTCACGTAGCGGTGCTGCTTCCGCTTCACGCAGTGGTGCTGCTTCTGGATCATGGAGTGGTGCTTCATCAGGATCACAAAGTGCTGCCAACTCTGCTTCACGTAGCGGTGCTGCTTCTGCTTCACGCAGTGGTGCTTCATCTGCTTCACGTAGCGGTGCTTCATCTGCTTCACGTAGTGGTGCTTCATCTGGATCACATAGTGTTGCTTCATCAGGATCACAAAGTGCTGCTGACTGCTCACGTAGCTGCTGCTCTGCTCAGCAGTGTGCTCATCGATCACAAAGTGCTGCGCCTGCTCACGTAGTGCTGCTGCTTCACGCAGTGGTGCTGCTTCTGGATCATGGAGTGGTGCTTCATCAGGATCACAAAGTGCTGCCAACTCTGCTTCACGTAGCGGTGCTGCTTCTGCTTCACGCAGTGGTGCTTCATCTGCTTCACGTAGCGGTGCTTCATCTGCTTCACGCAGTGGTGCTTCATCTGGATCACATAGTGTCGCTTCATCAGGATCACAAAGTGCTGCCGACTCAGCCTCACGTAGTGGTGCTGCTTCTGCTTCACAGAGTGCTGCTGACACTGCCTCACGCAGCGGTGCTTCATCTGCGTCACGTAGTGGTGCTGCTTCTGCTTCACGCAGTGGTGCTGCTTCTGGATCATGGAGCGGTGCTTCATCAGGATCACAAAGTGCTGCCAACTCTGCTTCACGTAGCGGTGCTGCTTCTGCTTCACGCAGTGGTGCTTCATCTGGATCACATAGTGTCGCTTCATCAGGATCACAAAGTGCTGCCGACTCAGCCTCACGTAGTGGTGCTTCAGCAGGTTCACAAAGTGCTGCCGACTCTGCCTCACGCAGCGGTGCTTCATCGGCTTCACGTAGCGGTGCTTCATCTGCTTCACGTAGCGGTGCTGCTTCCGCTTCACGCAGTGGTGCTGCTTCTGGATCATGGAGTGGTGCTTCATCAGGATCACAAAGTGCTGCCAACTCTGCCTCACGTAGTGGTGCTGCTTCTGCTTCACGCAGTGGTGCTTCATCTGGATCACATAGTGTTGCCGACTCTGCCTCACAGAGTGCTGCTGACTCTGCCTCACGTAGTGCTGCTGCTTCTGCGTCACGCAGTGGTGCTTCATCTGGATCACATAGTGTCGCTTCATCAGGATCACAAAGTGCTGCCGACTCAGCCTCACGTAGTGGTGCTGCTTCTGCTTCACGCAGTGGTGCTGCTTCTGGATCATGGAGCGGTGCTTCATCAGGATCACAAAGTGCTGCCAACTCTGCTTCACGTAGCGGTGCCGCCTCTGCCTCACGTAGTGCTGCTGCTTCTGCGTCACGCAGTGGTGCTTCATCAGGATCACATAGCGTTGCCGACTCTGCCTCACAGAGTGCTACTGACTCTGCCTCACGTAGCGGTGCTTCATCTGCTTCACGTAGCGGTGCTGCTTCCGCTTCACGCAGTGGTGCTGCTTCTGGATCATGGAGTGGTGCTTCATCAGGATCACAAAGTGCTGCCAACTCTGCTTCACGTAGCGGTGCTGCTTCTGCTTCACGCAGTGGTGCTTCATCTGCTTCACGTAGCGGTGCTTCATCTGCTTCACGTAGTGGTGCTTCATCTGGATTACAGAGTGTTGCCGACTCTGCCTCACGCAGTGGTGCTTCATCAGGTTCACATAGTGTTGCCGCCTCTGCCTCACGTAGTGGTGCTGCTTCTGCTTCACGCAGTGGTGCTTCATCTGGATCACAAAGTGCTGCTGACTCTGCCTCACGCAGTGGTGCTGCTTCTGGATCATGGAGTGGTGCTTCATCAGGATCACAAAGTGCTGCTGACTCTGCCTCACGCAGCGGTGCTTCATCTGCTTCACGTAGCGGTGCTTCATCTGCTTCACGTAGTGGTGCTTCATCTGCTTCACGTAGCGGTGCTGCTTCCGCTTCACGCAGTGGTGCTGCTTCTGCATCACGAGTGGTGCTTCATCAGGATCACAAAGTGCTGCTGACTCTGCCTCACGTAGTGGTGCTGCTTCTGCTTCACGCAGTGGTGCTTCATCAGCTTCACGTAGCGGTGCTTCATCTGCTTCACGTAGTGGTGCTTCATCTGGATCACATAGTGTTGCTTCATCAGGATCACAAAGTGCTGCTGACTCTGCCTCACAGAGTGCTGCTGACTCTGCCTCACGCAGTGGTGCTTCATCTGCTTCACGTAGCGGTGCTTCATCTGCTTCACGTAGTGGTGCTTCATCTGGATCACATAGTGTCGCTTCATCAGGATCACAAAGTGCTGCCGACTCAGCCTCACGTAGTGGTGCTGCTTCTGCTTCACGCAGTGGTGCTTCATCTGCTTCACGTAGCGGTGCTTCATCTGCTTCACGTAGTGGTGCTTCATCTGGATCACATAGTGTTGCCGACTCTGCCTCACGCAGTGGTGCTTCATCAGGTTCACATAGTGTTGCCGCCTCTGCCTCACGTAGTGGTGCTGCTTCTGCTTCACGCAGTGGTGCTTCATCTGGATCACAAAGTGCTGCTGACTCTGCCTCACGCAGTGGTGCTGCTTCTGGATCATGGAGTGGTGCTTCATCAGGATCACAAAGTGCTGCTGACTCTGCCTCACGCAGCGGTGCTTCATCTGCTTCACGTAGCGGTGCTTCATCTGCTTCACGTAGCGGTGCTTCATCTGCTTCACGTAGCGGTGCTGCTTCCGCTTCACGCAGTGGTGCTGCTTCTGGATCATGGAGTGGTGCTTCATCAGGATCACAAAGTGCTGCCAACTCTGCTTCACGTAGCGGTGCTGCTTCTGCTTCACGCAGTGGTGCTTCATCAGCTTCACGTAGCGGTGCTTCATCTGCTTCACGTAGTGGTGCTTCATCTGGATCACATAGTGTTGCTTCATCAGGATCACAAAGTGCTGCTGACTCTGCCTCACAGAGTGCTGCTGACTCTGCCTCACAGAGTGCTGCTGACTCTGCCTCACGCAGTGGTGCTTCATCTGCTTCACGTAGCGGTGCTTCATCTGCTTCACGTAGTGGTGCTTCATCTGGATCACATAGTGTCGCTTCATCAGGATCACAAAGTGCTGCCGACTCAGCCTCACGTAGTGGTGCTGCTTCTGCCTCACGCAGCGGTGCTTCATCTGCTTCACGTAGCGGTGCTTCATCTGCTTCACGTAGCGGTGCTGCTTCCGCTTCACGCAGTGGTGCTGCTTCTGGATCATGGAGTGGTGCTTCATCAGGATCACAAAGTGCTGCCAATTCTGCTTCACGTAGCGGTGCTGCTTCTGCTTCACGCAGTGGTGCTTCATCTGCTTCACGTAGCGGTGCTTCATCTGCTTCACGTAGTGGTGCTTCATCTGGATCACATAGTGTTGCTTCATCAGGATCACAAAGTGCTGCTGACTCTGCCTCACAGAGTGCTGCTGACTCTGCCTCACGCAGTGGTGCTTCATCTGCTTCACGTAGCGGTGCTTCATCTGCTTCACGTAGCGGTGCTGCTTCCGCTTCACGCAGTGGTGCTGCTTCTGGATCATGGAGTGGTGCTTCATCAGGATCACAGAGTGCTGCCGACTCTGCCTCACGCAGCGGTGCTTCATCTGCTTCACGTAGCGGTGCTGCTTCTGCTTCACGCAGTGGTGCTGCTTCTGGATCATGGAGTGGTGCTTCATCAGGATCACAAAGTGCTGCCAATTCTGCTTCACGTAGCGGTGCTGCTTCTGCTTCACGCAGTGGTGCTTCATCTGCTTCACGTAGCGGTGCTTCATCTGCTTCACGCAGTGGTGCTGCTTCTGGATCATGGAGTGGTGCTTCATCAGGATCACAGAGTGCTGCCGACTCTGCCTCACGCAGCGGTGCTTCATCTGCTTCACGTAGCGGTGCTGCTTCCGCTTCACGCAGTGGTGCTGCTTCTGGATCATGGAGTGGTGCTTCATCAGGATCACAAAGTGCTGCCAACTCTGCTTCACGTAGCGGTGCTGCTTCTGCTTCACGCAGTGGTGCTTCATCTGCTTCACGTAGCGGTGCTTCATCTGCTTCACGTAGTGGTGCTTCATCTGGATCACATAGTGTTGCTTCATCAGGATCACAAAGTGCTGCTGACTCTGCCTCACAGAGTGCTGCTGACTCTGCCTCACGCAGTGGTGCTTCATCTGCTTCACGTAGCGGTGCTTCATCTGCTTCACGTAGTGGTGCTTCATCTGGATCACATAGTGTCGCTTCATCAGGATCACAAAGTGCTGCCGACTCAGCCTCACGTAGTGGTGCTGCTTCTGCTTCACGCAGTGGTGCTTCATCTGGATCACATAGTGTTGCCGACTCTGCCTCACAGAGTGCTGCTGACTCTGCCTCACGCAGTGGTGCTTCAGCAGGTTCACAAAGTGCTGCCGACTCTGCCTCACGCAGCGGTGCTTCATCTGCTTCACGTAGCGGTGCTTCATCTGCTTCACGTAGTGCTGCTGCTTCTGCGTCACGCAGTGGTGCTTTATCAGGATCACATAGCGTTGCCGACTCTGCCTCACAGAGTGCTGCTGACTCTGCCTCACGCAGTGGTGCTTCATCAGGATCACAAAGTGCTGCCGACTCTGCCTCACGCAGCGGTGCTTCATCTGCTTCACGTAGCGGTGCTGCTTCTGCTTCACGCCTTCACGCAGTGGTGCTGCTTCTGGATCATGGAGTGGTGCTTCATCAGGATCACAAAGTGCTGCCGACTCTGTCTCACGCAGTGGTGCTGCCTCTGCCTCACGCAGCGGTGCTTCATCAGGATCACAAAGTGCGGCCAACTCTGCTTCACGTAGCGGTGCTTCATCCGCTTCACGCAGTGGTGCTGCTTCTGGATCATGGAGTGGTGCTTCATCAGGATCACAAAGTGCTGCCGACTCTGCCTCACAGAGTGCTGCTGACTCTGCCTCACGCAGTGGTGCTTCATCTGCTTCACGTAGCGGTGCTTCATCTGCTTCACGTAGCGGTGCTGCTTCTGCTTCACGCAGTGGTGCTGCTTCTGGATCATGGAGTGGTGCTTCATCAGGATCACAAAGTGCTGCCGACTCTGTCTCACGCAGTGGTGCTGCCTCTGCCTCACAAAGTGCGGCCAACTCTGCTTCACGCAGCGGTGCTTCATCCGCTTCACGTAGTGGTGCTTTATCAGGATCACAAAGTGCTGCCGACTCTGCCTCACGCAGTGGTGCTTCATCTGCTTCACGTAGCGGTGCTTCATCTGCTTCACGTAGCGGTGCTGCTTCCGCTTCACGCAGCGGTGCTGCTTCTGGATCATGGAGTGGTGCTTCATCAGGATCACAGAGTGCTGCTGACTCTGCCTCACGCAGTGGTGCTTCAGCAGGTTCACAAAGTGCTGCCGACTCTGCCTCACGCAGCGGTGCTTCATCTGCTTCACGTAGCGGTGCTTCATCTGCTTCACGTAGCGTTGCTGCTTCCGCTTCACGCAGTGGTGCTGCTTCTGGATCATGGAGTGGTGCTTCATCAGGATCACAAAGTGCTGCCGACTCTGCCTCACGCAGCGGTGCTTCATCTGCTTCACGTAGCGGTGCTGCTTCTGCTTCACGCAGTGGTGCTGCTTCTGGATCATGGAGTGGTGCTTCATCAGGATCACAAAGTGCTGCCGACTCTGTCTCACGCAGTGGTGCTGCCTCTGCCTCACGCAGCGGTGCTTCATCAGGATCACAAAGTGCGGCCAACTCTGCTTCACGTAGCGGTGCTTCATCCGCTTCACGCAGTGGTGCTGCTTCTGGATCATGGAGTGGTGCTGCCTCTGCCTCACGCAGCGGTGCTTTATCAGGATCACAAAGTGCGGCCAACTCTGCTTCACGTAGCGGTGCTTTATCTGCTTCACGTAGCGGTGCTTCATCTGCTTCACGTAGCGGTGCTGCTTCTGCTTCACGCAGTGGTGCTGCTTCTGGATCATGGAGTGGTGCTTCATCAGGATCACAAAGTGCTGCCGACTCTGTCTCACGCAGTGGTGCTGCCTCTGCCTCACAAAGTGCGGCCAACTCTGCTTCACGCAGCGGTGCTTCATCCGCTTCACGTAGTGGTGCTTTATCAGGATCACAAAGTGCTGCCGACTCTGCCTCACGCAGTGGTGCTTCATCCGCTTCACGTAGCGGTGCTGCTTCTGCTTCACGCAGTGGTGCTGCTTCTGCCTTACGCAGTGGCGCTTCATCTGGATCACAAAGTGCTGCTTTGTCTGGATCGCGTAGTGGTGCTGCATCAGCTTCACGCAGTGCTGCTTTATCTGGAGTATGGAGTGCATCTGAATTAGCTTCAAATGTTTACTACGTTGGTGTTTTGAATGATGGTGTCTGCACTTGTCTTTCTCGTTTGCCTTCAACATTCATTTACTAATGTGTTTTCTATATTATTGTTACTGAAATCATTTATTCCCGTGTCGTGTTTTTACACATCTTCCTTTTTGTGTTACTGGTATCTTTAACGTCAGTGTCTACTCTTTACTGTTTATTATCCAAGGCTCCTATTTATCTGTGTTTTTTCTGTAGTGTTTTGTAATTATGCTGTATTTTTTCTCTTATAATACATGTTTGGCATGAATTATTGTTATTTTCTGTCTCATGACTGATAAATCATTATACAAGCTAACTGAATAGTAATGTTAATCGTTTCAATACCGTCTTATTTGCTAATTGTGCTTATTCTTTGTTACTTTTTTTGACGCTGAAAGTTTCTAATATAGCGACCTCTAATTCAGAATCCTTCCCAACTGCCGTTATACAAGGCTCTGCTGTGTTGTTATAATTAGTGTATAGTCTGATGCGTCTCTCTTTCCAGGTTTATTATTTGTTCTTTCTTCTTTTCATGCCAAGAATGCTTATTCATGCAATCAATTTGTTCATTTTATTTAATTTATGAGCGATCTATGTTATTTCGCACTTCCAATGTATATTCTGTTATTTGTTTTATATGAAACTTGATAATTCTCTAAAATTGGAGCTCTCAACCTAGCAAATAATTCGAGCTATCTACGAATCATACCGGTCGATTTTTCTAGAAATAAATGCACTGTTGGTTTTGTAAATTGAACTCTGATCCTTACAGTTACGCGCTAGAATGCTCAACCACTTAAGCTATCGGAAACTCACGTACATTTATGTGTTTATTGTTCTCGTATTCGTTTCAGCGTGACCGCTTTTTCTTTTACTGTCCTTCTTACGGCTTTGATTCATGTATATCACACTCTCATTTCTTTCTCAGGACGGTTGTTTCGGAACATTAAATCATCACTTTTACTTAATACTTTAATGTTTTTGGCGTAGGATTGTTCGTCATGAGTTCTTCACTGTCGTTTCTGGTCTAAAACAAGTCTCAGTGATGTATTGGTTTATTGAGATTAGCGATTATCATCTTAATGTTCCAAGTTGACGAAGAGTTGGATTGATTATGTGGTTTTGTCACTAAAATAGGCTATTTAGATGATCGTCGAGAGCCTGTAGTGGAGTAGATGACCGAAAGCAACGTCTCACCTTAATTTTTTCGTGTTGGAACACGTTTTGGCCCTAAGGGTTGTAGTCACCCGGCTGTTGCCAGTAAGAGGGGCTTCTGAGAATGAGATGGACGTGTGGAAGGGTTCGTGAGATCAAGTTTCGAATTAAAACGTTCAGTTAAAAGATTATCCGTGAGGCTTGGTTTGCTCGTGTAACATCAGGTGAATTGTGGATTTGATTGACAAATAATACAATTTGGTTTAGTTTATTTGAGTGAAGATTCATTTTATTGTTGATAATTACAATATAGCATTACTGAGTTAAAATTTTAAGTTATGATCTGCTATGAAATAATTTTATTGAAGAAACGCTCTTTAGTTTATGTAAGATAAGTTGGAGCTCTAGAATTGTAATAAGTGTGAGCTTTATTGATTCATTTTGAAGACTGTAAAGGTGATGATTGATGATTTGAGATCGAAATTCATGATAAAGTGTTGTGTTCCAGCAATTGCTAAGAAATCAGAAGAGTTATCAAATTTTATAAACGACTAATCAGAGAACGGAGATAATAAGTAAAAATTAGCCAGAGAGGGAAGACCTCATCGACGAAAAAATGTACCGTGTATACTAATGCATAGTGACTAGTATCACTCAGCAACAATTTCAATTGATTTCTTAACTATAAGAAAAGATCACCATTAAAGTGTGACAGCACATGTGTACAAGCTACTATTCTCGTTTTTTGAGCGCGAATAAGCCATATGGAATAATTCTCAGAATTACAAATAAGTCTATAGCCCTTTTTAGTTTAATCGTTAAATAATGTTGAAACTCTTGAAAAAGAAATTATTCTATTATTTTTATTTTTTTTAAAGATACATTCCTTTTCACTTTAAGATGACTTCAAGATATTTTATGGTACTATTACTCGACCTTAGTCCGGTACTTCCTCTGGGACTATTTCTGGGAATTTTTCAGGACTTCTCAAAGATATTTTTTTTGAAAGTCTTCTCATTCTCCAATTTGTCAAAAATTCGTGGAAATTCAATTGTTTATTTTAGGTTTTTTTCTTGATTATCGAACCTATTGATCTATTTTTGACTTCTAATTTGAAACTTATTGTAATAATCTGTTTTAGCAATTTTGAATCTCCAACAGATCTCGACGTTATGAGATGAGGAGAGTTCATATGCGTAATTATTAAAATGATGTATGTATTTATATACGTTCACAAGAACCTACAAGCGTGTAAATATTTTTCGTTCATGGTTTCTCAAAAACTTATTGAGATATCGACTTTGAAGAAGAAAAGTTGAATGGAGTTTACATATCGTCTATTAATCATTCTTCTTCTTATAAGCAAAAGACGAAATCAAACTTCAAAACTCGCACAGGTTTTAAATCGATAACGGTCAGTCCTACGAAAAAAGACGAAGTTACTTTTGGTAGCGAATTAGTATGCTAACATTTCATACCTCAGGTTTTTTTTATGTAAATCTAACCGTTTACGAGATATTCAATGCAAATGTTCCAAAAATGAAAAGAATATGTCTGAAATACCGTTGATCCAAAAACAAAGTGGTTGAATAATTTTTCCGCGTTATAAATAATATGTGCCCTAAAAATTAGGGCCTTATACAAAACATTTCCTCATTTAATGACGATTGATAAATAAAATGAATTCTTAAAGTTTCCACTACTGCATTAGAGATATACAAGTAAGACAATTTCATCAAAATCGATGAGAAATTCACAGAACGGATTTCACAATATTTGTAGCAACTTTTTTTTACAATGACTGGAAAATAAATTATTTCCCCATTCAATCATTTGAAATATTATCCAATTCATGAGGCACAAAGAACTCTTTTAGTATTTATATGGAACAAGCAAAAAATATTTTTATTATTTACTTCTCATTAGGAAGTTATTGAAATTAGGTCGACTGGTGAAATATAAATTTTCATCATATCTCCACGCTTTAAGATATATGCAAGCATACTAACCAATTTTCAAAATGATGTGTGTACGTACGTACGTACGTATGTATGTATGTGCAGACGTCAGCATTTTTTTCGTTTCCAATATCTCAAGAACAGATCAAGATATTGACTTTAACTAAGATTTTTTTGAAAGAAATTGTTGTAAAAAAAGTTTGAAAGAAGTTTGAACAAATTCGGTCGAGCCGTTTCTTTTTTATGAAAAAAAACTAATAATAAATAAATGAAAAGATTGACTATTCATTAAAATACTTTTGAGCAAAAAAATGCCTATTTTATTTGGAAATATCTCAAAATTATGTCAACATTATTGTTTACAACTAAATATAATTTTCAACGATTACACATTGTTTATAACAATGTGGGTTTATTATAAACAATTCAAAAGTGTATTTATCAATCAACTCATCCAAATTTTGCACTGATTTGAATTTTTCCAACGAGATGATCTTATTAATGATGGAATATGACTTTTACCAAATCCAAATTGTTTATAACTTAATTTCAGTAAAGACAAAAATTTCCCGTTGAAGGGCTTCAAATATATTGTGCACATCCCGTTTCCAATGATTACTAAAAAATTTAACTTTTTTAAACAGGAAGAGTAGGTTTCATATCATTTTACACATCGAGTCACTTTATTTACTCAATAGAAGAGATTTCCCGTCGAGAGATATGAAATTTATTGTAAAGCAATGGTTTTACATGGTCTATAACGGATTCAGTTTTTAGAATCCAAAAAAGTAAGTATTTCTCTGTTCGACGTAGTAAGTAACTTTATTTGAATGGAAGAAAACATTCCGCGTTGAAAGAGCTTAAATATGTTGCATAGATCCCGTTTTACCTTCTTTATATATATATGTATATATATATATATATATACATATACATATATATATATATATACATATACATATATATATATATATATACATATACATATATATATATATATATACATATACATATATATATATACATATACATATATATATATACATATACATATATATTATATTATATATATATAACAAATTCAACTTTTATGAACAGAAAATTTATGAGTACATTTATTTTACATGGTTAGTAACTCAATTCCAGTGAAGGGAAACATTATTCGTTGGAGAAACTTCGATATGTTAAGAAAATTCCATTTTTTATTGTTTATAACAAATGCGATTACTAAATACACGAAGTAATCACTTAAGTATGTAACATATTTAGTCACTTTTTATCAGTAGAAGAACGAATATCGTGTTGGTAGGAGACGTACATATTTTATGAAAACCTGCTTTTTATTGTTTATAGCAATTGCGTTTGTTATAAACAATTCACGCGAACAAGAAGTAGTCCATGTTACTTCTGACGATCGCCTTTTCATGTCCGCAAAGTTTCATGGAAATCGGTTCGGAGAATACCCTGGACAGGCAGAGGTTTTAACAGCACGTGAATAACCCTCTAAGTATATTTTGAGGCAGTTCCTTCAAAATCACAGGCAGACACTTTAATTTTATTCATAGAGATTATCAAATAAACCTTTTATGAGTTCCCCAAATAAAAGAGGAGTACCTGTCTGCGATTTCAGAAGAACTTTTACGGAACAACAAAAAAATATGACCTATGCTATCAATTCGATTCGTTTCAAAAATGAATTTTTTCCCTCCTAAATTTTTCTCTTACTAAAAAACAATGACTAGTTATCTAATATAAGTGAGAAAGATCTTTTTCTGTTCCAACCAATCGAATCGTTGTAAACCCAGTGAACACGGAATGTAAAAGTGATATAACCAGGAAGTAACAAGTTCGGTTACTTTTGTGACTTATGGGTGACATAACAATTATATAGAATTTGGGTTTTATGTTATGTACTTAATTGTTACTTCGATGTTACGTAACAGTTACATGGCATTGTGACTGTAATAGAACGTCACAATAGTGACTTTTTGGTTATGTTCTCGTGACCTAATAATGTTACTTTAAACAAAATGTGACGACAGTGGCTGTTTTGTCATGTTTTTGTGACGTATTCATGTTATTTTAATAAAAGGTTACAATCATGATTCCTTCATTATGTTTTTGTGACGCATCAACATTGCTATTCAAATAACATTGAAACCTATTTGTATATACATGATGTAACTATAACATAACATTAACATAAAAATAACATGACTTTGACGTAACAATATCCTTCTCAAGTTATGTGGCTGTTTCATCTGTACCCTTCGAGTCGATACATAACATTTACATAATTTGAATCATTTAATTTCATAACTTTAACATATTCGTTACATTAAAATCATAGTACTGTTATGTAAGCCCAGTAAACACTGAATGTTGCCGTGATGTAACAAAGAAGTAACAAAATGTAACACGTGACATAACAAATAGTGACATGTATGAATTGTCATTGCAATGTTCCATGGAGGTCACAAAATAACATCGCAGCTGTTATCCCAGGGTAACATTACATCGATATAACGGAGTAACATAAGTGTAATGTAACTTACGTTACATATCTGTTATATAGACTGCGATGCGTTAATTATGTTACATGGATACAATATTTTGTTACATAACTTGGTGATATTGCATGTATATCACTTAAGTTATTTATATATTACATAACATGATTGAATATTCGCAATACATGACTTGTGTTACATAGATGTAACATTTATGCGACATAACTTTACTACAAGTATGCTATGTTATATGTATACATGGATGTTATCATATATGGCGTTCACATTTTTTTTTTAAAATTCTGTTATACTGGTAGAAATACACAAAAACTAATTATGACAAATCATTAATTATGTAAAATATACATAATAATATTTTTATCAATACAGATACAGAAAAGAAGAAAGAAAAAAACAATCGTTTCTTTCGTCTGTTTTTTTTAATAACCTAAATATATACTCACATATAACATGACAACTCGTCTTGTTATTGATATTATTCAATTTAATCGAAAAATTTGCGTATGTAGGCCATCATTCTTGTTTAGATATCAAGTATCCGAATAGCCGAGCGGGTTAAGGCGTAGGTTAAAGTTGTATGCGTGCGAGAGGTCGTAGGTTTGAATCCTCCCGTAGGAGAATAATTTATTTACGATAAAAAATTGAATTCAACTTAAAAAGTAGGGAAATGTAATAAAATGATCATAATTTAATTATATTAGCAACATCAATCATCAAACAATTTTTTTGGAACAATATATAAAGTATGTCACGTTAATATCACAGAGGTGTCACATTGTTAATTGTTGAGTCGGAAATAGTAACATCTATGGTACTTCCATGTTACATTACTATAATATAAGTATGTCATATTAGTAACATTGCATGCATATTACAACGATCTAACAGTGTTTACTAAGAATGTTACAATATTTTTATCCATAAGTCACATCAAAGTTATATTTTTCTGAAATGTAACAAGAGCATAACAATGTTACGTCACATTGTCACGTTTATGAGTGGGAAATTGTAAGTTACATGTGAGTCACATATGAGTCACATTTTATATAACACGTGACTTTCAGTTCTGTCACGATGACATAAATTTTACAGAACAGTGTTCACTGGGAAAGCAATGAAAGAATAATCTCTAGATAAAATTCGAATTTTTTTCTTTTATCATCATTTACCAGTATTACTTCTATGCTAATACCATCACAATACAATACGCATCTGAAATTGGGTAATTCAAACTCTGAACTTACTATTGAAACTTTCTTCAATCTATCTATGAAAATTCAATGTAATTATATACATTACACGGAAAAAAGTCGTGGTTATCAGCTGGTGATAGATAGATATAGGTATTAACTTTCCAGTGGAAAGTTTTAGTAGTGTATCCGATTTTGTGAATTCCGAATTTCGACATACCTCCACGTTCCAAGGTCCCAAGAGTCGGATACGGCCGTTTTAAAAGAGAAAAAAATACTAGAATTATTAGTGACGGAGTAACTGTAAGTCTAACTGTTTGAAAATAAAGTACCCAAATATTTCAACATAAATCACTAATACGTTCAATTAAAAAACCGTTATATGTTCGAAGATATTTATAATTAATTAATTTGACGAAGTACTTAAATGGTTTGGTAGCGGATAGAAGGCTAAACGAGGGATCTTAGACTAAAACACTCAGAGAAATTTGTGGTTCTCGTAACTACTTTGAGTAGTGACTGAACTATCAAAAAAGTGAAAGTAATTAGGGCTACTACCTCGAAGTAGTTGATAGGTTGAAAAAAGTAGTAGGCTAAACTATTTCGATTTTTCTGAGTGCAGGACTTTTCTTCTCTAACACTAGAAGAATTTGTTGTTCGAAAAGAAATTGTCGCAATGAAGTTTTATCTTACGAGAACCCATGCCTCAGTTAATGAAATGAATGTGATGAAATGAATTATTATAATATTGACCGCACCACAATGTCGGCGTAAAATGTAAAAACGATTTGATCAGCAACTTCAGCTGATGATTGAAGCGTTAACATATAATGTTGGTTTGACAGGAAGTAAGCTTGGACAAACGTAGATAGAGATGCTTCCTCAAGAAGACTTCGACGCACTAAATACTGTTTTTGTTCACTTCACTTTATTCAGACACGAATACAAGTTGGTATAAATTACAATTTATAAACAGAAATAAAACTCATGCTACAATAAAAATTTTTCACAAACCAAGTACAATTGTTATTGATAAATATATCTCCGACAAATTTGTCATACAATTGATAACTTTCTCAACAGCACTTTGAAAAACTTAACAATTCTCACGGATGTCAATTAAAAATTCGGAAGCATGCTATCGAAGACGTTACGTTGAAGATTCAAATGTTCTTAACGGTTATAAATATAATATAAGGCACTTGATCTACGGGAGTATCAAGTAGTTCAATTAATGGCTCTTCTAAATTATCAACATTAGCATTAGTAGGAATAATTGTTGCATGTTATTTTGAAAGATGACGACAAAAAATGCCTAATTTTGGTAAGTTATACCACAATTATTGTATAAACACTTAATTCAAAACTGTGAATCTTGTTGATGATATCGTACGACGTGTTTCATTAACATGTAGCTTGAATTACAGGTGAAAAGCACATGGTACATTCTTTACGGAGGTTGTTGTCATTTTCATTCATTTTAATGACTTGATATAACCGATTTATATCAAATCAATTACATTTTAATATTATGTCAAACTCTAAATCGTTTCATATCAATAATATTTATTGCTATTACTTGCAAACATACAACATATAAACTGTTGACACTCGAAACCGAAGATAACCTGAGTTTCTGCAAAATTTATGTCGATGCCTCTAATAAGACCCAATTGACGCACGATTTGAATCGAAGTGTGATCGGATTATTTCGTCCTGCGTCGAGACGTGGCGTCCGTTCACGTTTTAACACCGTATCATCTTAGCACATGTGATCGTTATTGTGAATTTTAAAGGGAATTTTTAGCAAGTTACAATTCTTTGCATTTCAATGTTGAGATGGGAAAGAAAGTATATTGTGTTATTGGTCAACGTCAAAAATGTATATAATTTTTGAATGAAAGAGGTGAATCGGACGTAGAAATTATCAAACGTAAAGTTACAAATGTCTGTCAACGAGGCAACGAATTACATATTATGATACGAAATAAGACAATTGTGATTTAAATGAAAGATAGTAATAGAGAAATATGGTGTGATGTAGAAAGGAGGATGATATTTGCGATAAAGCGTATTTGAAGGTTATTTTTCTGGAAAAAATTTCAGAATCAGCACTGTCTTTTTTGATGGAAGATAAAATTTCTACTGAATCGCCAGAAGCAGTGCATTATGAAGAAACAATGTCTATGGACGTAAAAGTATTGTACACAGAGCCTTCAGTTCTTCAACAAAAGGTTAATCACTCTGAGGCTTCACTAGGAATTAACAAGAAAAAGGACTTAGCTATGGTGATTGTGACGAATATCGTTGGAACGTAATAAATAGTAAGTAAAAACCACGTACTAATGTCAGAAAAACTCACAGATAAACGTCGATAATAAGCAAGATCAATTGAAGTCACAATCAGAAGCAACGTGCAGCAAAGTTCTATCGTCTTCTACATCACTCCCAGTTCAAGAGTTTATTTTCTTACAGCACCACTACCATCTTTGACTTTTGATTTAAAAAACAAAATTGAAAATGTTGACATAATTCGTTCGCGAAATAATCTAATTCATCATTGAGGGCTATATCTACATGATGTAACATCAGGAGAACAATTCAAAGAAGATTACCATAATTTAGCCAAGAAAATTGTCAATACTCACCCATCACTAAAATCAGAAACAAATAATCTTGTAAGTATTATCACAACTATCTACTGTTACCATTAATGTTTTTATCTCAATAAGAAAATCAAATGTTCTTAAAATTATGGACATAAATAGTTCGGGCATCACTAAGTCTTTGGAAAAGGGATCAGATAATACATTTAAAACAGCAAGCAGCTAAGAAAGATGCTGAAAGGAACATTTTAAATAAACCAGCCGTCAATGTAGTTCTGGTTACTGCTAATGAGTGAGTATTAATACTACATCTGCCCAGAGATGATGAAAATTATATATTAATACTATCGATTTCTTGCTAATATTTATGTTTGATGTTCGTGATCTTAATCCTAACTATTTGTGTTGACGTCTATTATTTAATTTAGATTCAACACAACCACAT
The DNA here is from genome assembly GCA_028641665.1 of Chelonus formosanus. NCBI lineage: Eukaryota > Metazoa > Arthropoda > Insecta > Hymenoptera > Braconidae > Chelonus > Chelonus formosanus. Next base: position 13,713,605 of record CM054002.1, read on the forward strand.
ACAAATATGACACCGATCTAAAAGAATTTTAAAAAGGCGGCACAAAGGTAATACACCTCATATTCGTCGACTTTTGAAAAAAACTTTCACAGGACGACGAAAATGGGTTGAGTCAGATCAAGCTAAAAGTATATCTGAAATCATTAGTAAATTGGCTCATCTTAAAAATTATGATTTGGTGAATGTTCTGAATAATGATCATGTGGATATGTACATATAGACTAAATGATTAGTTAGGTATACTTTAAATTCAACAATTTTCTGAGTGTGATAAATTAACAAAAATAAAATACGAATACAAAACCGACATTTATCATTCAAGACGTATGTTTCCAATGCTCATAATATAAGCTATATATATATAATATAATGATTTTGAATAAAATTCACATATTAATTAGAGGTATGCTCTTCTACGAAAGTTTCGAATACAGAAGAAAAGAAATTGCCACGATGCGTGATTTATAGAGACAAAAAACAAATCGGTGTAGCGCATATTGTAGCTGGTCCAGATATAAATATACCAGTTAATAATCCATCAATGCAGAAAATCATCATAGGTATATTAGTAGCATACTACGTATGACATTGTGAATATCCAAAAGCTTACCGCAATATAATGCAATATTTAGATTGTAATATTCGTTGAACTTCATTTGGGAAAAATCTTAGCTGTGAGAAAATTTATACAAGATACTAATGTAGATACTCAACAGACTGTTTAGATCATATTACATTAAAGTTATGTAACAGTAAAATTGATGTAGCATAAGACTTTTTTTAAAAAAAAACAATGATACTATTGCCAACGACAATGTTTATGTAAAAATGCTCGTTCATTCTTTGTAATAAAATTAAAATATAATAAATTATACATAAAAATATCCAATTAGGTATTAAAGCGTTTGAAAATATAAAGCAGTTTAAATGCATGAAAATGAAATACATGTACTGTTTAAAGTAAAACATTTGAAATGTTTTAACAATTTAAATATCGACAAATGATTAAAAAATAAGCATCACGATCTAAACACGTAAACGATTTGAAAAGAAACACTCCAGTAAGTTATAACAAAACACTTAAATTTACAGTGGTATTGTTAGACTATCGGGTTGACCTCGTTATTTCAAAAGAACTTCATTAGTTTTATTTCCACAAACATTAAGGTTCTAATGCTTTCTATTTGAGTCTGGTGGCGATTTGTATCAGCTACATTTTTTCTTTACCTACTTTATTTGGAATTTACATCGTTATCTACAACAGTGAAGGCAATGAGCAGCTCAGTCCAGTGGTGAGTCTATTTATTTCATTTTTGAAAATCGTTCGTAAATGCCAATCCATGTCATTTCAAAATAATTAATCGAATGTTGTAACAGATTTTCATGATTACAAATAGTATAGGGATACAAGTCAATTAAAAGTAATACCCACATCACAAATAGGAACGAACGCCAATGCCAACAACATTCTTATATTTAAAGCAAATATAATTGAATCAGTACTTATAAAATTACAGATTCTATCCTCTTTCGTATTTAAATAATAATATGTGATCGAAGACAATAATATTCAATTAAATAATCTATTTACAATTAAATAAATACTGATTTAATTATATTCAATTCGTTTCCTGAATTAAATAGCAAAGGTAAAGACATTATAAATTGTGAGTTTATAAAAGCGGAAAACACTAACCGAGTGCGTCAGCTATTCACATAAAAACTTATATTGTTTTCATGATATTAATTTTTCTTTATGTCAATGAGTGAAGCACTGAATGCATGTACTCAGATACGAAAATAATATATGACTATGACAAGCACTGACATATCGCGTTGTCTCTCTCATGACAGTGTCGTAAGTGCAGGGTGTTTACTTTTCTTAATGTTTTCAGATTTGTCAACCTTCAGAGGTCAATAACTTTGTAGCTGCTACAGGTAAGTGTGCGAAGATGCGGACTTTTTTATGTGAAATCCGCTACAACATTTATTTGAAACTTTTTTTTATATTTATTATAGTTCTTGAAAAAAATAAGAACAGACACGAAAAATTACTCAAAAAAGCGTTTCAAAGGTGATTTCAGCCCTTGCCCGGTGTCAGAAGTCTTTTTTTTTAGGGGAAACTTATTCTACTTCCCCACAAAATATCCCATCGGAGTTTCGTGCACTTAAGGATTTCCGAACTTTGGCAATAATATGACTGGACTATAGGTATTATTGATTTTTTACGAGTACGAGGTACCACTGAATGCTTTTTTTGTTTTTTATGAACTCGTTGAATAATGCTAGCTAATAATGCCATTGTTGGTAAACAGGCAATAACCAGTGACGGCATAGCATCGGCAATATGGCTAATGACAACTCCTAGAGTATCATTATTTTTTTTTCCACGTTTCCTATGTTTTTCACGACCAACTTTGGATGACATGTCTGTCACCTATTAATGTACAGGTACTTCTCCAATTATATTACCTATGTGATTTAATAAGTAGATATATATAGTACTTGATAAAACTACTTTAATACACGAAAACAATCTAGATAAATTTAAACAAACAACTACGTTAATCATCATCTATATGTACAAGAATATTAGTACCAGATTTGTGATAATAAACACAGAACTACGTAATATTATTCTTATTAGTGCTTTTTTGTGTATATAAATGACCATGTAAAAAAGTTGCTTTTTCCTTTTTTGTGATAAAGTTTAGTGGAATAGTAGTAATTTAATCTAAAAGTAATTAATGACAAAAAAACACTTAAAAATCAAAGCAACTGCACAATATAATTTATCACATACGCCCAAAATGAATCTGAAGAGATCAATTTGATACCAATCATTTCACGCAAGATATCACTACTAATTAGATGTAATTTATTAACACCCTTCTCTCCAGCTCCGCCCTTCCTCCCTCCGCATCTTATTCTACATTTATAATCGAACTTCTAAATATGTATTTGATGAAATGAATAGTTATTTAGGTGCGATTATTTTGTCACTAGTTATTTCATTACTGGTTATTTTATTAATGGATACTGTACCGAAAATTTTTTATCGTCAGTTATATATGTGTAGCACCCAATAGGTGATACGAAGACTACAACTTTTCTCTCTCTCTCTCTCTCTCTCTCTCTCTCTCTCTCTTAGATCTGTCTTAAGTGGGTACGTCGTACATCTCACCGAATGGGTCGCCCTAATCATACCGTCGAGATCGATGAGACCAAGATTGGCGGCCACCGTAAATACAGTCATGGTCGGTTGCTCAGAGGGGACTAGATTTTTGGAGGTATTAACACTGTCACGAAGGAGTGTTTTATGGCAAAGATCATCTTCCCTCTTTGCCAAACTGACCATCGTACGCTACCTCACACCACTTGTCAAGCTGTCAAAATTTAATACCTTATTTTGACTTACTGTTATCTTTTCCTCTCTTGACATTCCTCAAGAGGATTAGCTACCCGTATTTACGACTTTTTTTATTGACTTTTTTGTTGGTTCAATACAATTCATTAAATCAGTTCAATCTAGACATTCAAATCATAACAGTGATAGATTGAGTCGCAAAATAAGGAATTTCTGGAAGAATCAACAGTGGGTATGCATGAAAAATGCAGATAAAAAAGTAAATTTAAGTGATGCAAATGAGTAATGTACGCATCAGTAAAATGTAAACAGTGATCGACTGTGTTCACAAATGTGCAGAATGCCTGACGATGTGTGGTAAAGGTATGTTAGGAGATAAGAAACGAGTATAATGTGTAAAAGCGAGATATGAAAATCGTCAATTTTTAACACAAAAAAAAAATGTAAGAGGTGCAAGCGCGCTTATAAAATTATATCAGCGTGCTCAAAATAGCCCCAAAAATAACATTTTCTAAGCCCCTCCCTCCCTTCAAGGTAGTTGTAAGCTAAAAGACATAATTACACAATTTTTAATTTCAAGACGCGAAAATATCTCCTACAATACACAGTAAAAACGTGTCTGAAGGCGGAAACGAGCTTTTGGTTTTTTCTATTTTTTTTACGTATTTCTCCGTTTCTATGAAGTATGGATAACTTTTTTTTTTCACTATATTCTAGATTTGAAAAATACCTTACAAATACGCAATAGGTATGGTTATTTGTGTTTTCAATGAAGTGTTGATTATTGTAATTTTCACTATTTCTGTAGAGTGAAAATTACGAAATTCATTTTCCTCCATGTACAACTCTAATAAAATTAAAAAAAAAAATAACGTCATTTCGATTCCAATGCTCCAATAATAAGATTAAATGGTATAATGTGACAAAATACATCTTAAATAATTTATTTATGCGAATGATTTTACATAATGATTACCCATATCTCAATTATCATATGGAATGAAATGATATTGATAAAACTAGAGAAATTTACAAGAAAATAAGGAATTGCATGATATTTAAATGTGACGTACCAAAAATTATCATATTGATCATGGAGTAATTATGTAATTAATAATCAATTGGACTAAACAATAATATTGATCGACATAGTTTAGATAACTATATAAGGATTGGGAACCAGAGATTGTAAAAGATGATAAATATGCATCGGCAATCAACAAATCGAAAACGCCTAAAGGTGCATGTACATCTGATAAAGAAGACTTGAGTAATGACTATAAGTTGCGAGCAGTAGAGTTTTGACGGAGTGGGATGAAAAAAAATTTAAATATAGATACCGTCAAGAACAGATTCAGAAAAGTACAATCTGTCCGAAAATTACGGCACTGAGCACATCAGATAAATCAAGGTGGAACATATAAGGAAAAAATAGCTCAAATCTGCGAATATACTTTGGAAAATTTTAAATCTACCGTTGATGCAGGTATAATAATCCATGATTCTGATTTGAGGAAATGGGTGTTGTTAGCTAAAAAAACTTTGAATTCGATGATTTTCGCTTTCAAGCATCTCCAACGCGGTTACTATCGTAAAGCTCATCGTACTGTTTCTTGCTTGAAGAATCAGTAAATTCCTATAATCAAGAGCAATTGAAGATCGTAAAATTCTAAAACAATCATTAGGAGCATTTGTTGATAACGTAAAAATAAAGATTCAACATATAGTCTAGACAAAATTTACAATCCTGATCGAAGTGGCTTCACATCAGAAGTGCATTCTAAGAGATCTTTGGCTTCGAAAGTTTGATGTAATGATTATTTCCAGACCACTTTGAAATTTATTCGAAAAATGTTTGATTTTTCGAATGTTGAAAAAAAAAGTTTTAATTGATTTCTGGACTTGTCATTATTCTGAAGCTGTCACGTCCGCAAAACCATCAAATAAAGAAATTAAGATAATAATTATCCCTAAAGGGACCACTGGACAAATTCAACCCTTAGATGTTCATGGGTTTAGAATATGGAAAAATTTTATGAGACATTTTTCGGACAGTGTCTTATTACGAGAATATAATTTAAATTTACACTTGAGAAATAACATAAGCAAATTACAATCACTTATCCATAACGAATTCTCATCTCCACGATATATTAATTTTTTCCGATATCCATGGTTTTAAAGTGGTTATACTTCTATTAACCCAGTTATATCCAAAAATCCAGTAGATTTTGCATTTGGAGATGAATGTAACTCTCACTGTGACATTTCAGGATGTCGAAATATAGCAATTATTTGTTGTGCATGGTGTAAAAAATCATTATGTCTTGAACATTTTTACAATGATTATCATATATGTAATACCTATGATGAATAAATAATTTATCCTCACGATCTTGATACAAATCTGGGAAAAAGGGAATGATTTTTTTGGCATGGATTTTGATGTTACTGTGAAAATTGCAAAGACATGTATCTCGTCATTTTTTACGCTCTTTTATCTAAAATTCGTCCCATTGAAATGTAATAAACATCAAGTTATAAATGTTTTGTTATTTTTAATAAAAAAAAAATGTATATCTACAAGTTTTATATGGATACAGATATTTTTTCATTATTTTTTATGCTATTTTAAATTTATTGAAATCGGTTAGGGACACCTTGCAAAGTTTACTTGTAAGTAATTCCATACATTCAAGATGATTTTAGATTTATTCGAAGATTCTGGACGTCACTATCTCATTCAATTTCGTGATACAAGAAGATGCACTGAATTAACTGTCATTTTCCATTTTAAATGATGAAAAAAAATTGTTATGTGAAGAATAAAAAACAAATTATTACAGTAATTTTCGACATCAGTGAATACCATGGACTAGACAGTTATAAAATATAATGTTGTGTATCTTAACTATTTTCCACTTTTATACTGTAGTTATTATTCTAGATACGATATGCGTATTTTAAATTTTTATTTATGTAAACAAAAATGATTTTCTACCGATAATTTTGTTGTTATTCTGATCATTTCCGTCATTTAAGTATTTTTTTATCAATTTGTACAAAAATAAACACACTATAGAAATAGAATTCTGAAAAATTTGCCATAAAAATAATTAAAATTTTAAATAAGTCTTATAATTCATTTCTCGCTTAAACTTTGGACACCTGTGAAAATAAAACGATGTTAACAGTTGTATCATATTGACCGATCATTATTTAATAATGATATTACTCACCGATAAATCGAAAAATTATTATATCTTATCTTTAATAATTAAATTCTGATTAGTTAGAATAATTCGATCAACATCAGAAAATATACAGATGTATATCCAATCTAGGTCATCAGAATTTTCAAAAGTTACACCGATGATCCATGTTAAATTAACTTCAAAAAAAAAACTGAAATACATGCAGACTAATCGGGTTGTTTAGATCGAATTTATTATCAAGTGATAATTTTTTTTTCTCCTTGCAGATCGTCGAAGAAAGTCTAGCCAGCGATCTTAGGGCTTCAACCTACCTATGGCCGGACCAAATAAGATTGTTCTGCAAACACCTGGCACCCTCAGATTTGAGGTTAAGCCAGAATTACAGCCGTTCAGTTGGTTATGGCCGTCTTTTCAGGATTCGCAGCTCTCTGTAGCGTTCATGTTTACTCATTTTTTTCACATGTTTATCCATCTCAGTCGGGGCTGAAAACTCAATGTAATCGACGTACTTGGTGTTATGATTGAAGAGAGTAATATCCGGCTTATTGTGTTCAATCCGTTGAGGAGTAGAGAGCGGGAAATTCCAAAGAATTTTTGCTTTCCCGTTCTCAACAACCGAGTCAATTTCACCAGACACATAGGACAGCACTGGTGTCTCGTCTATGCAATAAGAGTGTCGAAGGAGGTGGTACAGCACTTTTCAGGTAGCGTGCTGTCGGTAAATGTAAGCTGAGCGCGCTAGTATCGGACGAGCCGATAATACGTAAAATAGCGCTTCTACATCATCATGGCAAACTTGGGGTCTTTTGTACTCGAAAAAATACCATCTTGGCAGACCATAATGAACCCCTTGGTCTCAAAAAAGAAGCCAGCGGACTCAAGGTTGTGGAAAGTATTTTCATTTTCTATCACTTGAAACTAGGGGGTTTGCAGAAATAATCTTTTCCAGATCTTATCTTTTTCCTGCATCCTATTTTCCAGTCTGTAATAGTCAATTCCAGATTAAAACTAAATTCCCAGTAAAAACAGAATGTAAATGTGATAGAACAAAGAAGTAACAAGTTACGTAAATTTTGACTAATGGGTGACATCTAGAGCAGCGGAAGATACTCGGTACTAAGTGCACATTTACCGTTTTTCTACCTCCCTTCCCACTAATGCTCTCTTTCCCTCAGTAGCGCTGAGGCAACCACTACTCTATATACGAAAAATATCGTGTGACATCATGAACGCATCTTCATATGTAAATATCTTTATAATTGCTACGAAATATGTTTTCATCCTTAACAGGTAGTCTTTTCTTATCATAAGCTTTTGACTAAACATAAAACGAAAATTTTTCATTAATTATTAACAGAGTTAGAAAAGAAGCCACGTCCCTCACAGCGATATGTCTGCTATTCAAGATTTTTTCGCTCGCCGTTTCACTCTACTTAATGCAGCGCTCACTTATGTCTTCTCTCTTACTAAAGGTGTCTCATGTCATTTTCTTTCACGTTCGGTACACCGCAGTGCCCTCTTTCTTGCGTTACGCATTGTTATCACTCTCTTCCACGTTAATCTTGTGACGTTTCCATCTCTCTTGAATACCGAAGAGATATCTCTAGCACATGGCATGAACTAATCATCATGTTTGATTTATGAAGACATTTCTATATTCAAAGTTTTTCTGTCTTTAATAGATTGAAAAATGGACTAGTAAATAAATGAAAAAAAATACAATACAAAATGAGAGCAGAGAAAAAAAGTCGAATTGTTGTAACATACGTATTCTCTCTCCAAAAATCTATTGATGAAATATCATATTTTTCATTGATCTAATGAAACATTTTCATGTTTAAATATTTTCTTCCTTTTATAAATCGAAAACTGGCAAGGTAGAATAATAGAAAAGTGTGAAATATAACATAGGAACATAGGAAAAGGGTCACAATGTTGTAATTTACGTATTTTCTATCCAAAAAAGCCTTATTGGACTATCATAATTTTCACTCATCTAATAAGACATTTTTATGTTAAAATATTTTCTCATTTCGATAAATCGAAAATTGGCACGGTAGATTGATAGGAAAGTATAAAATACAACTTAGTAGCATAGAAAATAAATGACAATTCTCAACATTATATATTTTTCGTTAAATTTTTTTTTTTTTAAAAAGTTAGAACATTTTTTCTGTAAAGTACACAATTCTAGTTCGTTTTTTAGATTGCATTTTTTCATATTGTAATTTTGATTTATTCGCATTATTGATATATTATTAATGATACGCGAATAAAATACTTTAGACATGATTTAATTAAAATTTGTTTTCAGTTGGTGTTTATAGATATATGTCTATGCATATATATCGAGAAAGTCACAGTAATGTCAAATTTTAAGTCAATCGGACCTACAGTTGCGAAAATATCTTGATAAAAATGCGAATCAGTGGTCAGTCGCTCAAATATATGTATGTACTTCTGCTATTATCTAGAAGGAACGCTTCAACCTCATAGCTATAGATATTATGTCAACTATGTTAGTAACGCGGATGATTAAGTGATGTGAACTTGCAAGTTTGTACCCAACCAAAAATTGCTCCACCGATCCTAAAGAAGTTTTTACTTCAAAAAGAAGTAAAATCAGAACGAAACAGGCATCTACACATGCGTGTACAGCTAGGAAAATTTACCCACAGGCGTGTACATAGAAAAAGTATTCTGGGAGAATTCTCCTAACTGTGGACCTTTGTGGGAGAAATCTCTTATGATCAAGTAGTAGGGGAGGATTCTTAGGGTGAGCATGAGTATAGGCTGGGGGCTGGGTGCTGGCTTGGCTTTAGCTGTGTATAGGCTGGTCAGAAGTTGGATTTTTGCTTGGGAGAGGATACTACCCTTATACCTAAGATGCTGCCTTGATGATAGCTGAGTGTAGCTATGCAGCTTAAAATTATGAAGATAATTATTGCCTATATAGGGTTTGTCAATCGGCCCAAGATTGGTTTAATGCCGAAAGCCATTCGTACAATATTGGCCGGTAGTAGGTACCCTTACATGAGCCATTACTGGGAAAAATTCGGATAGAAATTCAGGCCCAAACATTAACAATTTTAGTCGGCTAGTAATGGCAAACAAAATAGGACCAATATTGCAAAACAAACGGTGTAATAATGGAAAATTAAGAATAAATATTGTTCTCAACATAAAAATGGAAACTATAAAGAATTAATTGTTGTTAAAAAATTATTAATGAGATTTTTGAATTTTCATTGCAATTATATTTATTGAGAAAAATATGCGATAATACATTATAATACTAATTATTCTGATACTTTAATTGAATATCAAACTAAAATCAAATAAATGCATAATGAAAAATATAACTTTAATTTTAATATAAATATTCCAAAGTTGGATGAAATTTTTTGGAAACTTTAAATTCAAAATACGAAATTAATACAATACAGAAAAATACCATTTTAATTCTAATATAAGAATAGTCGAACTTTTAAGTAACTCTTCAAATCTCAAAAAACCTTCAATTGTCGTGAAAGGAAGAGTTTCTTCTAACGTATTTTTTGCAACTGATAGATTTGTAGTTGGAGCTTGAGCTCTTGTGTTCATGATCAAATTATGTTTTAGCTCATTAACCTTTTCTTTTAAATCATATTGTAGACTTCTTTTTATGGGAATAAGTTGATCCTTTATCTCTCCAGTCATTTTTAGAAATTTTGCATCGATGGAGTTTTTCAATAATACTGTAAGTTAAAAATGAATTGAATATATTACATATTTCAAACTAAGTCCAGAATAACTGTCACAATAATGTTTCTAACCTAATTCGGGATGATTCAGGTTTATTTTATATGACAGATCTTTCAAGATGTCTTCTGAAAAAAATGGAAATAAAATCTTTTGTAATTAATATTTTTTTATTCATTTCAAAAGAAAAGAAGTTCATTCCTTACCATATTGACTAACTTTTTTATTAGTTAATGTCTTAATATTTTGTAGTGATTCTACCGGTAATACTTCATCAACTGTCTTTGGGTCATCGATTTCCGAAATTGATGATAAAGTATTAATTGAGGTCAACGGCTTTATTCTACGCTTTATTTCCTTCATTGTTCTAGGCGCTGTTTTTTCCTGGCTGCTGTGACATTCTTTACCTTTATCATCAGTACTTTTGACTTCATTTCCAATACACGCACAATCAAGGCAACGATTGCCTTGTTCTAAATCTCCTGTAATATACAAATTTAAAATGAATATTAAATTAAAATTTTTTTCGTTTACACATCTAAAATAATTAAGAAATATTTAAAGAAAAATTATTTGAAATAACTGTTTACTACTATTTATAAAAATATTCGTTAACATTAGTAGACGGAAAGCTCGAATTTTATTTCATCTTAACTCGAAACAATCATACTTTTGATATTAAAATAAAAAACATTTAATCATCATGGAAAAAAACTATTCCCCGATTGAATTATAAAAAAAAAAGTTCAGTATTTGAAATTAACACGGAATTATACAAATAATTTATGTAAAAAAATTACTTACGTGCGTATGAAATTATTGTCACCGGAAATAAATTTCATTTGTCTTCTGGATCCTTTAAAGATGACAGCCAGTCTGGTATTTGACGATAATCCTTTTCCGGTGGATATTTACAGAACATATTGTTTTCGTCTATTTTTATAATCCACGATAATGGTACAAGATCCATTTGGGATGTTTCTTTCTTACTTTTTTTCATGAAACTTATGATGGCGTAAAGATAACTTTAATTATTACTCATTGTTTTAATTTTCAAAACTCTTTTAACACAATAAATTCCACTAGTTTTGTAAAAAAATCCTGATATCACTATATGATGTTCACTGTGAGATTCACGGCGGGCAACTGATTTATTTCTTAAAAAATGTATGCGTATTCACAATTACATCTAAACTTTTCTTTTGTCCTTACTTCCCATACTGATTTTTTTTTGTCTACAATAGCACACATACCGAATAATTTATAGTTCTCGGAATGCCGGAGAATCGAGTTCATTTCTTAAATTTTTGTTTTTTAACCTGATATGCATAAAAACTCACAGATACATGCACGACAAATAAAGACATATAGAACTTGTGTACATTTTAAGTTGAATTAATTAGTTTGGAAGATTAAACCAATGGCGATAGATTCTTTTAGACATGAAGCAGTGTTATTGCATGATATTGATTATTATTATGAATTAAGACACATTTAGATTTTATATCATTTACCGGTAATAACTCATCCATCTCAGAAAACTCGTCACCAACGATGATTCCGACATCAATAGAAGAAGTTGGAAAAGTGAATAATGGTCGTGGTCTCACTAACTTCACTCCTAATAAAAAAAGATTATCAATAGTACTAATTTCGCGCTCATCGTTTTTTTTCAATAAAATTTTCTTAATACAAAAAACATCGTTCTTAGATATTTGAACAACGTTATTAGGATGAATCGAATTTAACGTTGCATTCCTCATGTTTATACTTGAAACAACTATATACTCTTCACTTTGACCTCTTCGATAACTTGGTATGAATATTTCTAAATTTGTATTTAAAATGCACTTGCTTATGACACTTCGTTTTTTTACTTTGAACTGTTCATTATCTTGAAGTTCTGTCAGTCTATTAATAATTTGAGTGAGTGGTTTATTGAGAGATTTAACTAGTTTTTTCAATAAAGCAATATAATTGTCTCCCCAAAAAGCTGATAAATCACTTAAACAAATATTGAGGTTTTTGACATCATCACTTATATGAATTAAATTATGCATCACTAAAACTTGACATTCACTTCCGTAATACTCTGGTAAAGATTCAAAAAATCTCTTAACAATCCTTCAGCATAAGTATTATGCACAATCATTTGTGTTTTAGGATGAAGAAGCCGACAAGCAACACATAATAATAAGAAATGTTCATACCAGTCCGGTGGTAAAATAGTTTTTAATACAACGGGGCCGCAATACAACAAAAAAAAACGATACTGAGTCGCTTTCCACTGAGCAAAGTAACTGATATCGAATTTCTTTCTTTGAAATTCACTTGGTACATCACGAGTTAAATGCATCATCATGCTTTTCAGACAATTAACATGCTGCACACGAAGACGTGAAGAACTACTCCTTGATAACCATCTATCCATTAGATATTTCATCACTCCACTGTACAGAAGGTGCATTGAATCCAATACAACTGAACGTACTGGGTCGAAATTAGGTATTTTAAGTAGTGGAGTCTTAAGGCCAACTGTATGGTGTTCAACTTGTTCTTTATTTGTAAATGATTGTTTTGAACGAAGTGATGCATATATTTCTGGATAAATTCTTTTTTTATTCCGTCCTTAACCTACCGTTGTTCCTTTTACAGTACATCTTTCGCAGGTATAAAAGCCACCAGCTCCTTTGATGCACTTCAAATATGATCTATCTGGAGAGTCTGCAATAAGAGCAATAATATTAAACAAATATCTTTTCTCGCCTATAGTTACACCATCGTTTATTAATGTTTTTGCTTCTTGAATAAAATCATATAAGTATTCACACACTTTTTTGGGCTTTGAATCACCACAATAGATCGCAACAACGTAAGGTTTTGAAACATATTTTTCATGAAACACTTTTACAGTTATTGGCCACACTTGAACTTGGGAGTTATTATATAACTGCATGCCATCAATATGCACAAATATACTTTTCGTCATACCTGCGCGGAAAGTTCACTTTCCCATTGGAGAGGGGTTGAACTTTCCACTCAGGTATGACGAAAAATCATATTCAGCCCTAAGGAGGACAATTAGACAAGCTTAAACCACGTGCTTACCCCCCTCGCCTTCGGCTCGGGTTGTAATTTTACACGTGGTTTGAGCTAGTCTACTTTTCCTCTCTAGGTGTGAAATATACTATATTTCATCTTCTAAATACAGATCTGACTTTTCACTAAAAATTTCACGTACTAATGTACTTTTTTGAACTCCCAAAGAAATATCCATTTCTTTATCTTGCTCCAACAGATACATCATAATATCTTTAAGATCATAATCACCAGTTGGAATTGTGATTGTGCGCCATTCTCCATTTATTGTTTATCGAAATTGATTTCGACCCGCATAGATATTCGAAATTGAATTAAATGTGAGTAAATCAACAAGTCTAAGAAAGTAATTTTTTGTTGGTGATAATTCAATTGGCGGAAAATATGAAACCTCGAGTAATGATGAATTCCCAGTGAGCGTCAATATCAAAGAGCCACCCATGATGTTTACTATTTAACAATCAATGTTGAAATAATGTGTACTTTCTCTTCACTTCATATCAGTGCTGTGCATGGAACGAATTAAAATTTTTCATTTTTAAATTATCACCTTATTATCAGTAAAAATCTTCAGAGTATAGAATGATCATATTCTGAAAATCAAACATTTAATATTAGAAAATACTGAAAAATCGAAAATTAAATTATTGGAATTACTAATTGTCAAGCAATGAAAAATGAAGGTTCAGAAATTATAGAATAACTTAATACTGAATAATAAAATTTTAAAACTACAAATTGACGAAAAATTAACAATCGAAGTTCTGAAATTTCAGATTCCTTGATTAATGACTAATTTGAGCACTCAAATATAGAATTACTGAATAATTAGTAATATTAAAATAAATATTACAGTGAAAAAAATTAATTATTGATCGCATTGAATATTTTCAATAATAGATTAATCCTTTGATTTATTTATGTTATTATTAAAAATCAAACATTGTTATTAACAATCAGATATCGTTAATAACGGTCGAATATTGTTAATAATGATAAAATATTATTTTTAACAATCGAATATTGTTAACAACGATTGAATATTGTTAATAATAAATGAATATTGTAATCAACAAGAAAATATTACAAATAACGATTGAACATTGTTATTAACAATCAAATATTGTTATTAACGATCGAATATTGTTAATAACGATTAAACATTGTTAATAACGATTGAATGTTATTATAAACAATCAAATATTGCTAAAAATGAATAAATATTGTCAATAACCGATGAATATTGTTTATAACAGTCAGATATTGTTAACAGGGACTGAATATTATTATGAACAATCAAATATTGTTAATAATGAATGAATATTGTAAATAACAATTAGATATTATAAATAACTATTGAACATTGTTATTAAGAATTAAATATTATTTATAACAGCCAGATATTGTTAATAATAAATTAATATTGTAAATAACGATTGAATATTGTTAATAATAAATGAATATCGTGAATAACTATAAAATATTATGAATGACGATTGAACATTGTCATTAACAATCAAATATTGTTATTATCAAATACATATTGTTATATCTTTTTCAATTTTTTTATTTAGGATTATAGGAATTGGTTTTTTGACGGATTACGAACGATTACTTTGTTTTGAGTTTTTTTATTATTATTAAAAATATACATCAATTTTTTTTTATTTAAATGGACGTGGCAATGAATATGAGTCGTTTCGCTTTTATTCTTGCCACGTCCACCCCGTCTCCGATCTGCTCTCCATTGGGCCCTCGACTGCCCCCCTCCATGTCTCGTTCTTTCTTTAAAAAAAAAATTTCATGTGTAACCCTCAAAACAATATTTGAATTTTTTCAAAGCGTAATTTTTTCTTTCAATAAAATAAAGTTACTGACTACGTAAAATGAATGTAAACCAATTTTTTTTGTTTATAACAATTCAATTCGTTACGAACAATGAACAACAGGATCTATTTAACATATTTAGTTTTTTCAATGCGTAATCTTTTCTTTCACTAAAATAATGTTTTAAACCAAGCGAAATGATAGGGAAACTATACTTTTTATTGGAAAATAGTGGATTTGATACAAGCATTATAAAAAAAACCTTCTCTTTAAAAAGGTAGTGAAGAAGCAGATATAAAATTACACGTTGAAATTCGAATTTTTTTCGTTGATGTTAAGTACTTGCGAATACATTGCAGTTCTGTCTCTACTATGACACTACAACCGGCATCTGTGATTAGCTTATCATTTGCACTACGACCATACTATTTAAAAAAATCTCCAAATCTGTATATTATCATGTAACATAATCATGCACATTACGCGGACGGAGTCCCGGGAATCTGCTAGTTTATTGTATAAAAAAAGAAGTGTAAAACTGGAGGAATAGCTGTTGTATATATGGCTGTTGTATGTATGGCTATTGTAATAATACGTATGGCTGTTGTATGAATGACTGTTGTATGTATGGTTGATATCGTATGGTTGGTTGTGGTTGTGGTGTATGAATGCGTAGCGCTTAGAATTAAGAGGTGAGATTTGTATGTTGTTCTGGTTGCATGGTTGTTGTTGAATTTTGTTAAGCTAGGCAAAACGAAGAATTTTTAATTAAATTAAATTAATTAAATTTAATCAATTCTTTTAGTGTTAAATACTAAATAGAAAAGAATGAAATGATAAATAAATTTAATTTTTTATCGATCGATTAGCAAACTGTGATATCGATAATACCGATAAATTCGACAAAAATGGCTGCCACAGTGAATTGATTTTCCAACTTTTTGAGATCGAATATCTCAAAAAAAGAATTAAAATTAAAAAAGTGAGGTCACTAAAATGTTCCTTAAAGTATGAGAAAAAAATTCTTCCCAGTAAAGTATGGCCGATATCTGTTTTGTTTACGGAATATTAGATGAAATATATGGGTTCATTGGAGAAATTAATTATTAAATTAAAAAAAAAAAAATGACGCGGACGGCTTTTTGCCAGGAAATTCGACCATTACATTCAGTACATTTTTCTCTATAAAATGAGCCTGGTCTCGAATTGTACCACGAAATTTTTTATTAACCCCGGTTTTTGTTGCACATTAACTGGACTAACAGTAAACTGTTCGTTATTCTTCCGATTAGACTAAAATTTTAATATTTCTCGAAAACTTTGCTATATATATTTGGAGAATTCATTAATTTTAAAAGAAGTGTATGTCAACGACCATTATTGCAAGATATCAATGATCAATTGTGATATTTAAAATTTTCTAATGTATAATTGAACAAAATGTTTAAAAAACTTTATTCTTGTTTGTAATTGGATTGAGCATGTTATTAACTATTATAAAATTGATTTATTCTTTGTAAATAACTATAGCAATATTAGGATAATCTTTTTTGTGATATTTGAAAATTAGAAAAAAAAGTTAGTCTGTTGACACATTACCTTTATCCATATTATCAGCTATTATATTTTCAGCCAATCTAATTTTTTAATCCAATTATTAATGTATTCAAAAACAACACGTAAAAAAAATGATTCTAAGAATAATTAACGTCTCTAAATTTTAGTATAAAATACATTAAAAAAGGAGAAACAATAAAATTTTACTTACTTAATTCGTAGCAATTTGCACGTGGCTTTCACTTCAAACTTTAGATTGAAATGCAATATTCTGCTCATCAATTTAATCACAATAGAGTCTATTGAATAGACATTCTTTATTTGTTTTGAATTTGTCAACCTAGATGACTCACTGTGTAAGTATTTGATTAATATAGAAACTAATCTACTCAATTAAGTCGAACATTTATCATCCAAAATAAAGATTAATATTATTTTCGATTATCGATCGCTAAGATTCCTTTTCGCTATTTATTTTAGCCACCCCAATAATTTAACAAGGTTGATAAAATTTTAAAATTTCCTTTTCGTCCTTGTAATCCAGTGACTTAAAATTAAAATAGGGGAATCGGTGAATGTGGCTAAACATTAGAGGGAAATTATTAAAAAAATAACGAATAAAAATTTTTATTTAATTTTTTTTTCAAAATGTATGTTTTTCAGAGTAGATTAACTAAAAAAATATATGAACTCCGTTGGATGCTTTACAAAAATGTTATGGACAATAATATTCAAAGAAATAGGTTTATGATCGCATTTAAAGTTTTAAAACCATACAAAATCTCTAAGTGAGATATTTTTTATATTTTTTTCCATAAATTTGCCGCGAAAACGAAGACGTTTGATTGAAAATCAATCATTACAGTTATATCACAGAAAAGGTGCAACCTTAATATCATTTGTCTATTGAGAACATTTAAATGGAACAGTTTCATTAATAGTATGTGAGTAACAATGATAGCAATAGTGTAAAAGAGAGAAAAGTACGAAGACCAGTGAATTTTCACATGTAATTGTGTGATAGTATTGAAGTCATACTAACACAACGTGAAGATGAATAGGACGAAATCATTTCGTCGAAATGTAAACAAAATGAGGATACAAATTCTCAATCGCTTCAAATTCCAATGAATTGAATGATACTTTTAGACTAAGTTTTAGTTTACAAATTACTTCGTATCATAGACATGGTGTATAATATTCGAGTTGATAAATTTTTCTACTATTCGAATGTACTAGTTATTCAAAGATATCAGATAACAACATAAAAATAGTGTATTTATTGTTATTTCTTTTTAATTAATCATATTAATAACAAAAAGTGATTTTTATTATAAGTAATGATATCACTGTAATAAAGTCTGGCAGTGTGAATTCGATACTGGTTAATACACATTTGAGATATGTAAGTAATGTTGTCCTTTATCATTTTATACTTTATATTCTGAGAGAAGTGCATGTTTGCCGCTATACTTATGAAAAACGAGATCATTAATTCGGGAACGCTTTTCAAAAGTTAAAAAAAAATTTTTTTATTATTAATAATGATTAAAAATGGCTTTCTCTGACGTAAATAGTCTATTAGGATGTCTCATGAGTCATAAGTAATGTCCGTTTGGAATATAGAAATTCAAAAACAAAAATCTTCTGAAAAATAAAAAAGCTTCTGAAAATCTTTTTACACACATCTTTTTACATCAATTGATAATACTGAGAATAGAAATAATTTACTGCCACACATCTCACATAACTATTACAATTTTATGAATCAAGGGATGACTCGTTCGCACATGTACAAATTGACATTACTTATGAGACAGCCTAATATTTTTATAAAATTGGAACCAAATCAGACGTTAAAAAATTTTTTACATTGAAATTGGGGTGGAGTCCCACTATTGCACAATTACCATGGCATTAATTGACAAAATATTTTTTAATTCATCTAATAATTACTTTAATCGATACTCCAATAAATTATCATTGATTCAATAATTCAATAGGGCCCATCCAAAGCACTCATAAAATCCGCTCCTATGTGGAAGAACTACCTTAATATCATAATAAATTCATTTTTCTGTTGAGAAAAAATTCATCTAAGCCTTTGTTAAATAAATTTTAAGAAATTAGAAAAAAAGCCAAAAATTTTGACATATTTTGAAAAAACCCACTTTCAGAACAATTTTTGAAAAACTTTAGAAGAACGATCTATTTTTTTGAAAGAAATGTAAAAGAGTAAAATGTTAAAGATCAAAAATGCTACTTTCCGTGTGGAAAGGTAAAAAACCCATAGCACTATTGTTATTAACAACTGATAAGAATCCAATTGAACCACCGATAAATATGACGTCGAACATAACTACATCCGTGATTGAGTACGTTTCAGTATAGGATCTTCATTGAAGTAGCAAAGTAGCTGAGCAGGTTTAAGTATAAGTTTAAATCGTATGCGTACGAGCTGTCACAGGTAAATTTGTATTACAGTGGTTCTGTACACATAAAAACGAGTGTGCTTATGACCACACAACTTAAGTAAAACTTCTTTTGCTCCATCTGTATGTATATATATATATATATATATATATATACATATATGTGGGTGTACAATAGATACAAGTACGTACATATACATATATTAATTTTCTACAAATATTTAAGTTTATTTTATGTTTTCATTGGTAGATTAATATATTTGCATAGATCGTTTATTTTTATTCATCATTTTTATTATTGAGTACATCGGTAATTACTGTAGTTAATTGTGAAACCGAGACAATAGGCTTATAGTATGAGAAGTAAGATACATATATTTTCGAATTAGAATTAGACAGATATCTAGAAAAAACTGCATCGATTGTTGTTTCATGTCTTGTAGTTGGCTCATTACGGTTATTATTCATTTGCCTATTCATTCTTCAAGAATGGATACAAATATCTATGAACAATTACTAAATTTTTTTCAAAATGTGCATGGGCTATACCGCTGAAGACAAAAAATGGTAAAGCTGTGTCAGCTGCTATAAAATCGGTGTTTATTGAAAAGCGAGTACCACAAAAATTACATGTAGATAGAGGTGAAAAATTTCAAACACTCATGAAACAATACAACATAGAAATGTATTCGACATTTACAAATCTAAATGCATTTGTGAGCGATTTAATCGTACATTAAAAAATAAAATGTGAAAACAATTTACCATTCGAGGCAATTACAAGTGGATTGGTATTTTACCCAATTTAATTAAATTATACAATACAAAACATCGTACAATTCTGATGAAGTCTGAAAGTGTAACACGCAACAATGAAGAACAGCTACTTTACGATATTTATAATAAACATTTAAACATGGTGAATAAAAGATTGAGATTAAAATTTAAAAATGGAGATAAAGTACGTATAAGTAAATATAAACAAGCATTTGAAAAAAGATATACACCCAATTCGACAACTGAAATTTTTACCATTGGAACCATTAAAAATACAAAACCTGTAACATATGAATTGATTGATTATCAAGATCAGCCGATTGAGGGACGGTTCTACACCGAGGAATTAACCAAAGTCCAGTATCCGAATGTCTTCCTTGTTAAAAAAGTGTTAAAAAAGCAGAAAAATTAAGCCTATGTTAAATGGTTGGGATTTGATAAATCGCATAACAGTTGGATAAACGTAAAATACTTATAATTTTATCTATTCGAAAAAACATACAATTTGTAACATCAAATGCTCTTAATAAATAAAAATATTTGAACGTATTCTTTATTCATTATTTTCTTTTTTTTTTCCCCCTTTTTTTAGTATGATTTCTGTATTGTTATCCTCATACCCCCATGGAAATGTCTCGGTTTTCCCTTCTAGCATCGTTCGCATGTTATCCTCTGCGCTCAAAGCTCTTTTCGTTCGAGAAATCGTACTCACCTTATGTTTTTCACTAATTATATGACGCTCAATTCGAGATATTTTCTTATCCTCAAATTAACATTCTTCATAGTGATCGAATGTTATCCTCTTTATAACAGATAGCATATTCCTTTCACTTTTATTTCATCTGTCACTTCTACCAAATCTTTATCTTTTATTTCATCTTTATCATTTATTACTTTATATGTATACATTTTAGCTATATAATTGTAATAAAAATCATAAATATAAATTTTTGAAATATCACGAACACAGAATCCAATATATATTGGTTTATTTAAAACTACTGTCATTTTTTAAGTTCTATCACAACCAAATTTTCATTTAAAATGACGCTGGAGTAATAATTGGGTTTAAATATGTGATAATTCGCACCATAGCGGTTTTCCCCGTTTGTAGCAAGTTGTAGTAACATTTTCCATGGTTTTTCCAAAAACAGAATTATTCATTAATTTAAAAAAATAGCTAAATCGTTTAATTTTTTAGATTTACAAATATCGCTTAATCGTGTTGGAAATGAGATCTCTGTTTTATTTAAAGTAGGATAATATAGTGTATAGTTTGATACATGATTAGCTGTTCCATTGTCTTTTGCGGTACCTAATGAAATAAGAACTGACCAGAGAAAGCAGTATTGATCACTCGTATTTCTTATGTTCAAAGCGGCTTTTTTTTTTTTATTGACTCAGGAAGATTACAATATGTACGTGTCATTATGTTTCTCGCTCCTTTCAAGGGCGCATACCTATTAATATATATCTCTAAGCCATCAATCCTAACCATCAACCATCCCGAGTCGGTTTCTTGAAACTCTTCCGTATCATTTAATAAAAGCGGTTTAATATCATTAAAAAAAAAATCGAAAAATCCGTTAAAATGAGTTGTCGTATGTTTTTTGTATTGAATCGTTTTTTATCATATAATATTAAATCTTTTTTTATATTTTCAAATGTGCAATATAATCTAAAATTCACAAGCAGATTTTTTTTCAATAATTAATATTTTTCAATTTCATTAAATATCAATTTATCACATTTTTCCAGAAAATTTGTCGAATTTAAATATTCAAATTTAGGATTTCTTATAACATGAGTACTCAAGCGGTTTTCGAAAGCGCTGTCTAGATCTATCAATTCGAGATCCGTAGATACTGCTGCTGCTGATGATGATGATGATGTAGAGAGTACTGCTCGTGAGGAAATTGTCGTTATTATAGAAGTTGATGATGATGATGCTTTCGAGGATGTTATCGTTGTCGTAGGAGATGATGATGTTTTCGAGGGTGTTGTCGTTGTTGTAGAAGATGATGTTGTTGTCATTGCAGAAGATGATGATAAGGCTCTCGCAGTTGTTGTTGTTGGCGTAGAAGATGTATCATCTATTGCACTACCACCATGCACAAGTTCTTTAAGTTTCTTGTAGGGACAATCAAAAGAATCACAATCTTCAGTTAAATTATGTTCGAGATGTAAAGCATCTCTGTATTTTGATGTATGACAATCTTCTGGGATATTTGATATAATCCCCAAGTTCTGCACATATAAGTTTAACTTTTACAATAACGCCCGAAAGTTTATGTTTTTGAGATAATGGTAGCGAATTATCTTTTAATTCATTTTTAAGTAATATTAAATATTCATTTGCTGAATTTACACAAAATATAACAGCTTCTCTATCGCACTGCACTTGCTTCCCGAAATAAAGACAAACCGACTATAGTTTAGAGAGCAAAAGATCATAGAGCTCATAAATATAGCGAAACCCCTCGTATACGTGCTTATTTTACCAAAGTAAGGATTGAGCTGCATGTTGATTGTATGTCATTTTACGTTTTTTTTTTTTTCTTTACCCACTAGTTTTAGATACTAAAAAATCGATGCGCAGAACAGCTATTAAGTACTGATTGAAGAACAAAATGTTCAAAAGGCCCATCCTATAAACGTTTCTTATAAGAGCAGAATGCCAATGACCCCTAGAATGCGAACATCCCCCCTCTCCCGAGTGCATAAGAAAAGCGGATGCATTTTGCAACGCCCTTCTAAGTGTGAAGAGTAGGGGAAAATTAAAATCTGTTGGTTAAGGAGCTGTAAAGTTAAAATAGTAGGGATGTCAGCTGACAACTTTAGATGGAAAATCATAGGAAAGTGCATCGACGAATCTCTGAGTAGGAAAAGTTAAAAACTTTAGCCAATGGAAAGAAGGAAAATTTTGAAAAAATAGGAAGGATAAAATTGATGGTGAAAAGTACGATAAAAGCCGAGACGTTTCAGATAGAAAATCACTCCCAAACGAAAAGTTGTTCGATATTTTATAATCTTTGTGAGCTGAAGAATATCTTTTTTCTTGGTGAATAGCAATAGATCCATCAGAATTCAACAACTCAGCCAAAGAAATCGTGGAAACAAGGAAAATGAAGGAACTGTAATTATCCAAAAGATATAAAGTAATAGAATTGACTTTGATTGCAACTAAGTTCAGCGATGCTGCTGTGGCAACTCTGGATGATAAGTTTAAAGTTTTTCATCCGAAGAGAATCGTTAAAGTTTTGGAGGCGAATGATAAGAAACAATTGCTTGAATTGCAAAAGGCATGGGCTGATCATCATGTATCTATGGAATAGTATGAGAATAAATGCAACTTATTCGAATTCTTTTATGAATATGTTTCCATTATATAATTATCCGTAAGAATTTGAAATTTATTTTATTATCTACTTAAAAACTCATTTTTGAATAACTTATGTTTTTTTTTTTAATTTTTTTGTTGCAATTAACCTTAGAAAAAGATGATGTCAACTATGCAATGAATCAATCGAAATCGAATAATCTTATATGAGTATAATTTTATGAAAGCAGTGTATGTTCCATAATACATTTTAACATTTTGTAAAAGATTAAATGAAAAAAAAAATATATGTAATCATATTTATGCGTTATCATTGCTTTATAAAAAGAAAAAAACTTTATTTATTGCCTTTTGTATATCCAATTATAAGGTGGTGGGGTTTCCACGTACATTCTTCAAAGTGTAGAAATTTTTGCTATATTTATAGTTGACTTGGAACAAATGATACACATTTTGTTTGTTGGAGATATTTTCAATATGTTCATTATGATATGTACAACATTCAAGTTTGTGTAATGGTGTTATGTTCGATGTTCCACATCCGAAAATTGAAATATTGATTATTATTTGATTTGATGTTAAAAATTTCAGGAAAAAATCATTTTGTAAGCCATCAGCAACATAAATATATGTTATATTTTGTATGTAGCGCATTCGATATGACTTTTCTCATATAATCACATAGAGCTTCTCCACTTCCCCAATCAATTCCATGAATAGCATAAGTATCCCATGAAATTTGATTTTGATAATCAATCGCCAAAGATGAGAAACATTTTGGAGGTTGAAACAACACAGAATTAATATTGTAAAATATAAGATCAAGACAACTTATCTTAAGAAAGAAAGTTTATTAAAATGACAGATTCAAAATACAGAATCTAATATGGAGAGGAGATAAACGAACTCTCCCCTCGTTGCTATAAACAATCTAATCGTCAAGCAATCGTCGTTAACTAACAAACTGTCCTTTGTCAATCCATCAATAGATGGACACACACGCATATTTTACACTTCTTCCGATCTTCTAAAAATTGCCTCCTGGCAATATCTAACTGTTGGGTAAAAATATTGGATTAGGCTGAAATAAAATAAACATTCAAAATCAAAATTGAATTGTTCATTGAAAATTTTTAAAAAATAAATTCAATCATTTTTCAGCCTAGATTCCAATATTGCCGCTTCCCAACGCTGCCTGCATAAGAATAAATAAAACGAATTATTCTGGAGGGGAAAATCCTGCGGCGGGTAAAAACCTCCAAAACAGGCCAAAATAATCTAAACTAACTAAAAACGTGACTTTATACAATTCAAAGATCTTAAAAATTAAAAGTCCGTCAGTCAAAATTTTAAAATAATTAATTCTTCTTTTCCTTCCTCCTTTTCCATTGAAAAAAATCCAGAAACGAAATGAAAATCCATACGAGTTGGAAATGCCAAGAATCTGGGAGGTCATATCAAGGGAGATCTAAACAGATTTTTAAAATTACTGCAGCATCAACGTAATTAATAATTTTTTTAATTGAATTCAAATTCCTTTTTATTTAATTGAATGGTCTCACTTCTTGGAGTATATTTCTCCAAACAAATTACCGACAACGCATCCTATTTATGAAATCAGACTCTTAAAATCTTAATAATAATAATCACAAATGATTCACCTTGCAAAGAATTTTCAAAAATAAGTTCAATAGCCTCTGCTCACTGTGCAAACTAAATTATTAAAAATTGGGCTCACAGTTACGCATACTATCCGAACAAGTAGGATATCATGGACATCTAGTACGTCACTTTGCTTTACCTTGGCCAAATAATGAATAAAAGTATTCCGGCACAATGACTCCAACCGTGTATATCCCAAAAGAGTCAAAATAATAAATCATCATCATAAGGAGCGAGTCTATTCATATGAACAACTTTCAAACGACCATTAGGAATTTTCTGAATTCTGAAAACAACATCATTTAATTTATTTTTAATAATATATGGACCTTCCCAATCTGATTGAAGCTTAGGACGTTTCCTTTTAACTCTTTTAGGGAAATAAAACTAAACCTTTTAACCTACGTCAAAAGAAAAAATATTAGATTTTAAATCATAAGTAGATTTAAGTTTGCCTGATTTATTTTCGAAATTACAACGTACATAATCATGAGTAAATTGTAATTTTTTTCGAAGATCAAAAACGTATTCACCTGTAGAATTATTTTCAGAAATGATTGCTGAAGGAGAAATTCTACGAAGAAAATCTAAAGGTAACCTTAATTCACGACCTAACATTAACAATGCTGGAGAAAATTCTGTAGTCTGATGTCTAGAAGAACGATAGGCTAACAAAAATAGAGAAATCCAACGATCCCAATCTTTTTGATTTTTATTAATAAATTTCGATAAATATTGAAGAATAGTCCCATGCAACCGTTCAACTGAACCATTAGATTGAGGATGAAGAGGTGTAGTTCTAGTCTTTTTGATTCCAAAAAGATTCATAACCTCTTTGAAGATTTCTGATTCAAATTCTCTACCTTGATCAGAATGAATTTCTGAAGGAACACCATATCTACAAAATATTTGAGAAACTAGAGCTTCAGCAATAGTAGAAGCTTGATGATTAGGAAGAGGAATTGCTTCAGGCCATCTAGTGAAATAATCAGTAACAACTAAAAGAAATTTATTTCCAGAAGAAGTTTTAGTGAGAGGACCAAGAATATCGATTGTAACTCTTTCAAAAGGAGAACCAACATTATAAATTTGAAGAGAACCACATGATTTCTTATGAGGATCTTTTTTAGCAAATTAAACCTTACACTTCTTACACCAAATGTCAACATCTTGTTTAAGAGTAGACCAGAAAAATCGTTGACGAATTTTAGAAATTGTCTTATTAATACCAAAATGTTCACCAGAAGGAGAATTATGAGCTTCAGAAATTATTTCATTAACTTTAGAAGAGAAAGATTAGGAGCTTCCCAACGTTCAACTAAAATGCCATTTTTCAATTCTAAAGAATTCCAATATAGTAAATAAAGTTTGAAAGTTGAATCTAAATGAGAAACATCACTAAATTCAGGAATTTTATTTTCCTTTTTGAATTTAATTATTAAATTCAAAATACTATCATCATTCTGAAATTTAATCCAATCTGAATTATTATTGATTTCACAAATAGTACGGAAAATATTTTTATTAAAGAAACATTCTTCATTAGCATCCATTTTCAGACATTTCTTACAGTCACATAGACGCCGAGATAAAGCATCAGCATTACCATGACTTTGACCTGGTCTATGATGAACCTCAAAATCATATTGGAATAAAATTTCTAACCAACGAGCAACTTGATCTTTGGGATTCTTAAAAGAAAGTAACTAACTAAGAGAAGCATGATCAGTTCTGATCGTAAATCGTTTACCGAGAAGAAAATGACAAAAATGTTCAACCGAAATAACAACAGCTAATAATTCTTTTCTAGTAACACAATAATTCCGTTCACGACTGTTTAAAGTCTTACTAAAATATACAATAACTTTTTCTCGATAAATAATTTCACCATTTTTATCAATTGGAATTTTTTGTGATAAAACAGCTCCTATTCCAACATTAGAAGCATCAGTATCAAGAATAAATGGATAATTAGGATCAGGATAACCTAAAATAGGTGTAGTAGTTGAAATTTGTTTCAATTTTCGAAAAGTTTGAAGAGCAATATCATCCCAAATAAAATCTCTTCTCTCTTCACTAATTAAATAAAGAGGTTTTGCTGAAGTAGCAAAATCTTTGATAAATTTCCTATAATATGAGCAAAGTCCAAGAAAACTTCTAAGTTCAGTTTTATTTTTCGGAATAGGCCAATTAATAATGGCAGAAATCTTTTCAGGACAACTTTTTAATCCTTCACCAGAAACAATATGACCTAAAAAGACAACCTCGATTTGGAAAAATATACATTTCTTAACATTGATTTTAAGTCCTGATTTTAAAAGTCTTTGGAAAACATTTTGAAGATGAATAAAATGTTCATCAAGACTCTTACTGAAAATAATAATATCATCTAAATATACTAAACAAATTTTGCCGATGAGACCTTGTAAAACTATGTCCATAAGTTTTACAAAGGTGGCAGGGGCATTACATAAACCAAAAGGAAGAACTTTGAATTGCCAAAGTTTACTTCCAATACAAAAAGCTGTTTTCTCACGATCTTCAGGAGCAACTTCAACTTGCCAATAACCACTCTTTAGATCAATGGTCGAAAACCATTGAGCACCAAGAACTATATTCAAAATATCTTCTTGATGAGGAATTGGAGTGGAATCCTTCACTGTAACATCATTTAATTTACGATAATCAACACAAAATCTAATTTCACCAGCTTTTTTAGGAACGAAAACAACAGGAGAAGCCCATGGACCATGACAAGGTTCAATTGCATCTTCTTGTTTCATTTCTTCCATAACAGTATCAACTTTTTCCCTATAATGCAAAGGAATACGACGTGGACCTTGTTCAATAGGAAGAGCATTTCCAACATTAATCTTATGTTGTAAAATTTTACACTTCCCAATATCAAAAGAATTTTTTGAACAAATATTTATATTTTTTAAGAGTAATGTTTTAAAACGTAAAACATTTTTCTCATTTAATAACTTCGAAGATCTTCGAAACAAATCCAAAACAAATTCGGGAAGAACATTTAAATCGAGAGAAACCTGATTAATTGAAACAACTTTATTATTAGAAAGAAATTTTTTATGAAGAATTTCCTCAAACTTACCAAACAAACCTGATTTAACCAAGAAATCTATTCCCAAAATACATTCTTCACGAATTTGAGCAAAGACAACCTCTAAACTTATCCTGATATTTGAAATTTTAATTTCTACAGTCTCTAGAAAATCAAAATCAAATTTATCACCAGAAACTGTAAAAATACAAAGAGAAGAATTATTTGCTCTAAATGAGTTCTTATTAAAGAAAGAAGAATTAACAACCGTAATATCAGCAGCAGTATCGACTAACATGTCATATTGTTTACCATTAATTGCACCTTTAAGTATCAGTAAAGGTTCAAATGAAGAATCTGAATCCTGAAGAATCTTCGAAGAACAAACTAAATGATGACTTAATTCTGACGGAATTTTGTTTTTGGAAGAATTTTCATTTGAAGAATTGTTATTATTTGGAGAATTATTTGTCAAACGAGCTTGAACAGCTTGAAGAACTTTACAATTATTTCTTGAATGACCTTCCTGTCCACAAACCCAACACTGAAAACCTTGAGAAGAATTTCCATTATCAAATGTCCTGAAATTCTTTTTAGAAAAATTAAAATTATTATTTTGGAAATTCCTTTTATTATTTCTAAAATTATTATTATTGAATTTTCTATTTAAATTCGAAGTTTTATCATTTTTATGATCATTATTTTTATCAAGTTGATCATTTTTATTAATTTCTTGATTTCCAAAATATAATTTATCAATCGACTCTAATTCAACTGCTCGTTGAGTTGCCGATTAAAGAAATTCTAACCTTTCAGACCGTAAAGAATATTGTAACTTCGGATTATGCAATCCTGCAATAAATTGCGAACCAGCCATTCGCCCTCTTTGTTCGCCAGAAACTCCAGGATACGCATATTTGACTAACTTATCCAAATCATTGGAAAAATCAGTCAAACTTTCGTTTTTATTTTGTTTTCTAGCTTGAAAACGACTGAAGTAAGCTCTGGAAAATTGAGCCTCACCAAAACGATTTTCTAACGATTTCGATAAAATAGAAAAATTCCTCAAGTCCTCTAAACTCAAATTTTCTAAAATTTCCTGAACTTTGTCTTTCAAACAGGACACTTAAATCGAAGCTTTAACTTTATTCGAACAATTATGTAAACGACTGATGGTCTCAAATTGACGTAAGTAACTCTCCCATGTCTGAGAACCATCATATTTTGCCGGTTTCGCGAAATTTAACGAATTTCCGACGGAAGATGAAGAGACCGATTTAATTCAGTGTGAAGGAATGTTTAGATTAACAATTCCTGAAGAATTATTACTATTAATAATTAAACTTTGATTCATATTATTATTATTACTCGAATTATTATTATTATTATTATTCCATCTTGCGATTCGTCAAAGAATGTCTGGCCAGGGATTCCAGGGCTCCGACACACCTGGGGTCTGACCAGACGCAATTATCCTGCAAGCACCCAGCTCCCTCAGGTTTGAGGGTGAGCCAGGACTGCAGCCGTTCAGTCATTAATTTTAATTGTTAATTTTTTTTTGTTTTTTTTTTTTAATTAAAAATTGATTTATTTTATATTTTTATATATTATTATATTTTATTTTATATATATATATATATATATATATATATATATATTATATATAATATTATATATTATATATAAAATAAATTATTATAAAAAAAAATTTAAAAAATATAAAATAATTATATAATAATTATATAATAAAAAAAAAAAAAATAATAAAAAAAAAATAATTTAAATAATTTAATTAGTAAATTAATTAAAAATTATTATTATTATTATTATTATTATTATTATTATTATTATTATTATTAGTGATATAAAAGAAAGATCTTATCTCTCCCATGAAGTTTTGTAATAATCCATTCATCTCCAATTCATTTTGAGAAAGCTGCTCTTTCAATCGATTCATCCGCATTTCTAATGCTAATAATTCACCATTCGATGATAAAGAATTATCATCATCAATGCAATCTTTAAATCGCGTCTTCCGAGTTTCCCTCCTCGTTTGACGGCGATTTGGTGTTCTTGGCATTTCTCCAAAAACTTCAAAAAATTTCACTAATACAATAACTAATTTACTACAAATTAATTCGTCACGTGAGACGAATCACTTCTGATACCAAATGTAATATATAAGATCAAGACAACTTATATTAAGAAAGAAAGTTTATTAAAATGACAGATTCAAAATACAGAATCTAATATGACGTCTAATCTGTGCTAGTCTCAGTCACAAAACAGGAGATAAACAAACTCTCCCCTCGCTGCTATAAACAATCTAATTTTCTAGCAATCGTCGTTAACTAACAAACTGTCGTTTGTCAATCCATCAATAGATGGACACACATGCATATTTTACAATATATAGCAATTTTTAGCATTAACTGGCCATCTATGTTTTGTTATTGTTATATCATTAATCATTGTCCATGATGACTTATTATCTTTTACCATACTATAACAATGACCATTAGATATGTGCTTACCTTCGTGAAATATGGCATTTGTTGGCATAAAAATATCATTACAAACATATATTTCCATTAACGGAACGGCTTTGAGAAATCCTTTTCTGTCGATTATTTCAGTTTTGCCACCATTTGAAAACAAATCAAATGTGAGAATTATGAATGAACCAACTGATGTTATACTCATTTTTTTGGATGAAATCGGTTTCTTTAATACATGTGGTACACATTTTTCTACAGTTATATTTTTGTGATAAAAAGTTTTTTAGTGAATTATTAACGGTAATAACGTTTGACGATATTGGTAACGATAATGAGACAGCCTCAGCTGTACGATTAATAACATAATTGCACTTTGAACATCGTTCTGAATATGGTAGCTGGATCATGAATAATTGTTCAATATAATTATACTTTTAACATAATGCGTGGAAGAATAATGAAGGATCTAATTCTTCTGTATTATCACTAAATTTATAACCAACGAATTGTAAAAGCCTTGATGTATTTACTCCACTCGGATTATTTTTATATGATTGTAGTAAAGCCTGCAATGGTGTATGTGGTGCTTTTTGAATTTGCTGAAAAATTTTTTTCAAAAAAATACAACTGAATATACCATTGTATCGTGGCATTCGCGAAACTGTGAATACCTTTATAGTTTTCCAGACCACGAATTGAGGTAACATTACAGTTGATATTCTGTATGTTACTTTCATTATTATTGGAGATGGAGATCAATGGAGATCTATCACTTTCATTCGACGTTTTTCATTTATTTCAATTCGTTGTCAGTCAGATCGATATATTTTTCTCAAACAATTATATTCTTCAATTGAAAATGTACTGGCTTTGATTTAAGAAGGGTCGAAATCTATCAAATTAACGCCTTCTTATGATGTAACATGAGATAACGCGACATAGGTTTGCCCGGTACAAAAAACTCTGTTACCCTCATCAATAATGGCATTTTTCAAACGTAATCCTTGACTTTCATGAACTGTTATACCATAACTTAAACATATAGGAAATTGCACTCGAATTACATATGCATCATTCATTATTTGGAATTTAGCACTAACTCGTTGTATCGTGTACTCTTCTGCATGATTGAATTTGATAGTTATTGAATTAACATCTTCACAAGCGTCACTAGACTTTGATATTAATACAATAGTACCTATGGCTCCGTTAACAAGTCCTAACGATACATCAATATTCCGTCTTATCATGATCTTTGCTCCAATTTTGACCACAATAACTTTCGCTAATCCCGCAGTACGTGTATCATCATTATCTAATTTTTTTAATATTGAAGATGCTTTTTTCAAAAATTTTTTTGAACAATTTATTTCATCATTCGCAACAAGATAAATTTCTGGTGATGAAATTTTTCCCAACATTATAGAATTCAAAATATCACATTGATTACATGTTGGTAATAAACATACACTGTCATCAGGTAATTTGTTTATGTATGTACATATGTCGTTTAATCAATCATCGTACTTGGATTCGGATTTAATTACTACTTTTCGCTGTTCTAATGATTTAACATCATTACTAGTTGATGCACCTACACGTAATCGAGAAAGCAACTCGCTATATTCAAGGTCATTTTTTTGCCGCATATTAATTGTTAATTCATCATAATGAAATAAATTACTCCACAAATTAAAGTTTCCTAATGAGCTAATGAATTTCGTTATCTTTCCTAATGATAGTTGAACAAATATAGGACTTTCTCTTACAGGTGGAAGTTGTAGTAAATCTTCAAATACAAGCACATGTATGCCACCAAACCAACTGTCCTTCTCATCTACAGCATTAAAAATTTCTACTAGTCGTAGATGTATATACAGCAAAACAAGATAAGAAATCATTGATATTTCATCAATGATAATTAAAATTACATTATCAAACTCACTTCTCATTGCTTGTAAGGCTATTAATAATGCAAATAAATTGCTACTGATTATTTTTAATGTTTAAATGAGCTAGATAAGAGATAGCGATTGAGCTACGCCGAAGGATGTGGTCAGGAAGGAACTTTTACGCACGAACTAGACACTTGTTGACCTTGTCTGGTTTTTATTATAAAAAATAAAACTATTTAGAACATTAACAATGACTTATTAACAATAGTCGAGCTTATCAGAACAGTATTAAACAAACTAGAGCTTGAACAGAGCTTAGAACAATTTATACAGAGCAGATGTAACAGAGCGTTGAACGAGCACGTGCATAAGCGCGGTACATGAGCGTTAGTGGCTGCAAACACGTTGTAACCGGCGTCGGTAGACCTAGCGTGATAGTAGGCCCACTATCATTTG
Source organism: Chelonus formosanus (assembly GCA_028641665.1). Classification (NCBI taxonomy): domain Eukaryota; kingdom Metazoa; phylum Arthropoda; class Insecta; order Hymenoptera; family Braconidae; genus Chelonus; species Chelonus formosanus. Next base: position 13,746,532 of record CM054002.1, read on the forward strand.
CCAGGTTGGAGAAGAAGAGAGATGATTTGTTGAGCGCTGTAAAAGGAGCTAGGATAGGGCGAGTGGATCGGGTGAGCTCGACGGAGCACGAGCTGGGACGAGAGCTGACAGGTTGCGGTTCAGTTTACGCAACATACTCCCCGTCTACCGCAACGTCCTTGCGGTACTCGTCCACTGGTAGAACAATGAGCTTGGCAATTGGTCTGGTAAGAGTGGTCTTGGACGTCTTGACTGAGACCACCCGGATGAGTCCATCTTGCCCACGATGAACATCGATGACTCGAGCTAAAGGCCATTGAGCTGGAGGAAAGTTCTCTTTAATGAGCAGAACTAAAGAGCCAGTTTGAATGTCGTGAGCTGCCTTTCTCCACTTCGAGATAGATAAGTAGCGTTGTAAGCACTCTTTGGACCACCGCTTTCAAAAGTACTGGAGCTTCTGCTGTACCAACTCCCATAGAGCGAGTCTTGACTCTGGGAGATGTGTTAGAGCCAATTCAGGAAGAACTCCTTGAGATGTTCCATAAAGAAAATGAGCTGGTGTTAGAGCACGTAGATCATCTGGATCGTTGGTGAGCGGCGAGAGCGGTCTAGAATTTAATACCGCCTCGATTTGATCTAGTAGTGTCGTGAAGTCTTCAAAAGTCAGTAAGGTCGTCTTGAGAATTCTTACTAAATGTGTCTTCACCGACTTAACGGCGGCTTCCCACATTCCACCGAAGTGAGGAGCGCTGGGAGGTGAGTAGATCCATTTTTTTCCCACCTGAGCTAAAGAGCTGACGAGCTGAGCATTTTCTTGTGAGCTTTGCTTGAAGAGAGCTTTCAGGAATAAATCAGCACCCTTAAAGTTGGTTCCACAGTCACTATAGAGCACTGAGCTTGCTCCTCGACGACTGACAAATCGACGATAAGCTTTGATGAATGCTTCTGTGGAGTAGTCCGCTACCAACTCCAAGTGGACTGTTGAAGTAGTGAAGCACACGAAGACAGCTATCCAGCCCTCATATGTCTTGGTACCTCTTCCTTGGAACGTCTTCAGCGTGAAGGGACCAGCATAATCTACCCCAGTAGTGTGAAATGGTCGAACTGGTACCACACGATCTGCTGGGAGCTGGCCCATGAGCTGCTGAGCACAACGAGCACGATATCGAGCACAGATCACGCATCTTAAGATCAATGAGCGGATAGGAGCTCTTCCTCCAAGGATCCAAAACTTTTCTCGAACATGGATGAGAGTAATTTGCGTTCCTCCATGTAGCGTTTGTTTATGAGCTTGATCAATAACGAGCTGTGAAAAGTAAGACTTCCCTGGGAGTATTATAGGATGAATTTCATCTTCTTCGAGCTCAGAGTTTGTTAGACGACCACCAACGCGAAGTATACTTTCTTGATCAGAGGAAGCTGCGAGCTTAAAGATAAAGTGTGATGATGGTAGTTGAAGACCATCTCGCAGAGCTTTTAGTTCAAATGAGAGGTGAAGTCTTTGTATGATCTTTACTCAAAGGAGCTGAGCATCGAGCTGTTCTTGTGGAGCTATAGGAGTGTGAGCTAATGAGCTGGTGGTTTTACCTCTGAGCAAGTTTATGAAGCGTTGACAGAGAGCTGTAATGCGTGAGAGCTTGTAAAGCGATGAATATTTTGATAGAAGGTACCACAATGGATGATCTTCTTCAGATGAAGTTTTAACAGCGTGCAACAATATGCCTGATCTTTCTTCTTTATGAGCGGAGCTGAAGGTTTGAACAGTTGAGCTGGCCAAGAAGAAAGTGAGCTTTGAAGCCATTTGGGTCCATTCCACCAGAGCTTAAAGTCAGTTAATTGAGTGGGAGTTAGACCACGAGAGGCACAGTCTGCTGGATTTTGTTTCCCAGGGACGTAGAGCCATTTTGCCGTTGGATTGAGCTCTTGAATGGACGATACTCTGTTACGTACGAATTCTTTCCATTTGGATGGATGACTAAGAATCCAAGTTAGTGCAACAGATGAATCAGTCCAAAGAAAAACTGAAGCTTGAGCTAATTCGAGCACTTCTTGAACATGTTTGACGAGCTTTGCGAGCATCCAAGCAGCAGTTAGTTCGAGCCGAGGAATTGTAACTGGTTTTAATGGTGCTACTTTGGTTTTTGCACACAAGAGCTGGATCTGAACTGATTCTTTTGAGTTTCGAACTTTGAGATAAATGCATGCAGCCATGGCTAACTGCGATGCATCTGAGAAGCCATGTATTTCTATATATGAGCTGGAAATTGTCTTGAGCCATCTGGGGATGTGAACATGAGCGAGATATGTTAACTCGTCTCGTAGATGCGTCCACCGTTGAGAGAGCTGAGCAGAAAGTTCATCATCCCATCCAGATTTATTCAACCAGAGCTCTTGAATGAACATTTTTGCTCGAACTATTACTGGAGTTAAGAATCCGAGAGGATCGAAGAGCTGAGCTACTTCAGAGAGCACTGAGCGTTTAGTTTTTTTCTTGAGCGTCGAGCTTTTAGGTGAAAAGATGAACTGATCTGATGCAGGACTCCAAGATAGTCCAAGCACCTTTAATTCTGTATCATCAAGAGCTTGAGCAGGAGCGGTTGAGAGACTTTGAAGAGCTAAAGCTTGTAGCAGAGCAGGGCTATTGCTTGACTACTTTGCTAGAGGGAAGCTCCCCGCTATGCAGAGCTGTATTAGATCTTGCGCTATGAGCTGAGCTTCTTGTAAAGTATCTGAGCCACCGAAAATGTCGTCATTATAACGACCTTTCGTCATAGGAGCTATTGCACGAGGATATTTTTCACCTTCATCTTCTATAAGTTGAAGTAGAACTCGTACTGCAAGAAATGGAGCTGGTCTGGTTCCGTAAGTCACCGTTGTGAGCTGATATGGAACAATATAGTTATGTTCATCGAGGCAAAGAATTCTCTAGAGATCCCAGTCTGCTGGATGAACATTTATTTGTCGAAACATCTTCGTGATATCTGAGCTAAAAATAATTTTGTGTCGTCTAATCCATAGTAAGACGTCGAAGATGTCGACTTGGAGCTTGGCACCAGTATGAAGAACATCATTGAGCAAGAAACTAGAACTTGTCTGAGCTGGACCATTGAAGACGACTCTTAATTTTGTAGTAAGACTTTGCTCACGTAGAACTCCATGATGAGGCAGATAATAATGAGAAAGACCATTGGTATGCACCGATGACCCCTCTACCGAGACCCTCAACCCTCCTGATACCGAAGTATCATGGGCCAAGGTCATCTCATTCGAACGATCACCAGATACAACACCTGGACTTCCTCTTGAGCTGGATAGAACTTCTGGAGCAAGCCTCATATGACCTAGAGCTTGATATTCGTCCATGAAATCTCTGTAGAGCTGATTGAGCTTAGAATCAGTTGAGAGTCGCTTGAGCATTGATCGAAGACACTTGAGAGATAGATTTTTTGATTCTCCAAGAGCTGGTGGTGATGGAACTATAGGAAGTCTAACAACGTATCTTCCAGTTGCATCCCTTGAGTGAGTTTTGATGAAGTGAGCTTCACAATGTTCTTCATCTGGAGTGAGCTTAGCAGAATAATCTTGAGCTGTCTCTTCTTGAACCCGGAACTTAGTTAATAGCTCATGAAGAGTATGATCCTGTTTCACATGAAGAGCTGGACTTGTTAGAGCTAAGGAGCTTGATTTAGTTGCACCGAAGACGATCCAACCAATCATAGTCTTGAGAGCTATTGGATCTGAGGCTTGACCTCGTCTGAGCTCCGAGCGAATGACTTGAGCTAATGGTATAGTGCCTAGAGAAATATCTATGTTACCTGGAACTCTATACTGCGGATCTGCGAGCTGTAGTCCTTTCAGATGAGACCATGATGAGCTGTCGAGGTTGTAGGCAGGCAAGACTGTGGTTATCTTGCTGAGCACGTGAACAGGAACTTGTATTTGATCGTCTGAGTAAAGAGATTTAAGCGTGATGATGCTCAAACCTCTTGTACGACCAGCAGCAGCGTTTCCAATACCAGTGAGCATTATTGACGAGCGTTGTTTTGGAAGCTGGAGTAGACGAGCTAACTTGTTAGTTATGAAAGAGAGCTCTGATCCTGAGTCCAACAACATTCTTACTGATTGGCGAGCAAAGACAGAAGCAATGAGTTGAGCTTCAGCTGTAGCGAGTAGAGCTGTTGGATAAACAGACAATTCTTGCACTTGTGTAAGAGCTGGAGCTTTACAGGAACTTGTAGAGCAAGAGAGAGCTGCCGCAGAGCTTAGCAAGGGACCTGAGGTCGAGCTGAGCGTTGAATCGAGTGCTGGAGCTGAGCTGGAGCACACGTCAGGAGCTGATAGCGAACTGAGCGATGTATCAAGAGCTGGAGCTGAGCTTAGCGGCGGTCGTTGAGCGAGCAAAGGAGAGCCACATTGAGCTAACAACAGAAGAAAACGAACAGAATTAATTCTTGAGCATGACTACCAAGAATAATTGGAGCTTATCAACCTGATGTTGATGAGGGTTGTTGAGCTGGAGCTTGCTTGAGCTGGGGGAGCTGAAGGAGCTTGAGCTGAGCTGATCTGAGCTGATCTGAGTGGCCTCGCCTTGATGGATTGTGGTATGATGCTTCATACCACAATAACGACACCGTTTCTCACTCTGGCAAGCCCGAACGTCGTCCAAGACAGTTACAGCAGAGGTGATACTGCATGGCGAGCCTGAGCCTGTCAGGTGGAGAGAGCTTTTTGTAGTCTGGACAGCCGGCAATGAAGTGATCCGTTCCGTCACAGCAGTCACAGGTGTGACCAGGATCGGTTGGACCTCTATAACCCGCCATCCAGGGTTTGAGCTTGTTGGAGGAGCCTTGTTGAGCTGATAGTCATGCACTAAAACCACGACGTTGAGCTTGAGCTGGATCCGACTGAGCTTGAGCGGCAGGAGCGGATGATTGAGCTTGAGCAGTGGCAGCATATGACCGAGCTGTAGATTTTTTTGTTTGAGCAGAGCTGGCCTTTCATGGCGACCTGAGCTTAGTTGGTTTCTCTGAGGTAAGCTCAATACTCTCAAGAGAAATTGCTTCAGTAGTAAGAAACTCCTGAAGCGAGCTTAGCGATGGATAAGAGGTATTCGAGCCGAGCGTTCTCTCCCATTCTCGCCTGATGGAAGGATCTAAACGTCTGACCAAGTGGTAGACAAGTGGTATATCCCACTTGTCGACTTCGGCTTCAAGAGCTTTTAACGAATCAAGAGCTTCTCTTACCCCTTGGATGATGGTTCTACCACCAAGCTAATGCCGAAGAGCTTGTCGAGCTGTGTTGAGATCAGGAGCCTTTTATTCTCATATCGAGAAGTGAGCAAGTTCCACGCAATGGCGTAATTGTCATTGGTGGTCCTCAGATTTTGTAAGAGCCGAGCTGCGTCACCCTGAACTGCACCATTGAGTAACGTCATTTTATGGACGTCGGTAAGCTCAGCGTTGTTGCCGACCATGGCCTGAAACAAGTCTTCGAACTCCTTCCAATCCTGGTACTTCCCACTGAAGGGCTTGATCGTGATCTTTTCAAACAAATGAGCGCCAGGTGAGCTTGTTGGACGAGCGTCGGCCGAGCTTGTTGATTAAGCGGGACGAAGAGAGGTGATTAGAGTAGTCAAGACTGACCGAGCTTCGTCATAGACTTCGAGCGTCACAAGATAAACTTTCTTCTTTTTATATGACGAGGTGAGGTAGAGCTGAGAGAACTTTGTGGCGAGCTCACTATTCATTTGATCGAACAAGTGCCATGTCTTCTCGATGACAGCGAGCTTGGATTCGAGCTGAGAAAGAGAGAGCTTGGTTACACTGTCCGATCTACAGAAATCAAGAGCTTTGAAGAGATATGTCTTTCTCTCTTCTTGTAGAGCTAGTTGAGCTGAGAAGAGAAGCATCAGCCTCGAGCATTGATACGTTTGTCATTGTGAATGACGAGCTTAGAATGTTCTCGAGCTAGGACAAAGAGTCACTGTACACTCACTAGCACAATGAAGAGCACAAAAAATGGTAAACAAGTTAGCTGTGTTCAGTAACAGTCTCAAAGTAAGTTTGTTTACGCGGGAACACTGCACGATCCACTTAACACGAGTGCAAGCGAGAGAGCTTAGCAAGTTAATGAGCGCGAGCGAGAGAGCACTACTTTGGTCGAACTCGAGAGCTAACAAAGGAACAAGTTTATCACGAGCACTATTTCACTCCACAAGAGACCAGATCTGGCTCGAAGGACCAGTATTAATAATGCAAATAAATTGCTACTGATTATTTTTAATGTTTAAATGAGCTAGATAAGAGATAGCGATTGAGCTACGCCGAAGGATGTGGTCAGGAAGGAACTTTTACGCACGAACTAGACACTTGTTGACCTTGTCTGGTTTTTATTATAAAAAATAAAACTATTTAGAACATTAACAATGACTTATTAACAATAGTCGAGCTTATCAGAACAGTATTAAACAAACTAGAGCTTGAACAGAGCTTAGAACAATTTATACAGAGCAGATGTAACAGAGCGTTGAACGAGCACGTGCATAAGCGCGGTACATGAGCGTTAGTGGCTGCAAACACGTTGTAACCGGCGTCGGTAGACCTAGCGTGATAGTAGGCCCACTATCATTTGCCAGGTTGGAGAAGAAGAGAGATGATTTGTTGAGCGCTGTAAAAGGAGCTAGGATAGAACGAGCGGATCGGGTGAGCTCGACGGAGCACGAGCTGGGACGAGAGCTGACAGGTTGCGGTTCAGTTTACGCAACAAAGGCATTATCTGATAATTGGCTGTATTGACAAGCATAACCATGTTCAACTAGCAATGGAAATGCTTTGTAAACAGTAACGCCATTAATATCAAAAGCTGCGATTCCTGTAGGTGCAGATAAAATGACTTTTTTCTCTAGTTCGCTTTGTACAAAACATTTTATCGTATGTATTAGAAAACTTTTACCTGTACCACGTTCACCACTCACATATAGTCGCAAAACTTTATTTTTTAACTCAAGAGCTTCTTTTACTTTATGGAATATACGTAATTGATTTCGTTCCAATTGTTCAATCATATCTTCAAGGTTATTTGATACATTATCATCGTTAGCTACATGATCTTGAACGAGCACATCATTTACTGATGTAGAATTTACTTGTTTATCAGTTTTGAGTTCTTTATCGTTTTGTGATGGCAAATTGTCATTCGTTGTTGATTGCGTACCTAAATTTTCATCTAACTTTTCATCGATTTTCTGTTCTATTAAATCTAAAGCTTTTTGTAGTTCCAAATGTTTTTCATGGTATTTCACAGCTTCTGGAAGGTATTCGGAATTTTTTTCGAATGATTCAGCATATGTATTACAATTATTTTAAAGATCTTCTATATTTTGCCATGGTTGGTAGAATAATAACAACGCATAATTATCTTTTTCAGGTTCAATATGCATATTAAATTTATAGTGGTTAATTAAATGTGGAATTCGTCGTTTAATTAAAAATAATGACAGGCTTATTTTATACACTTCACGGCCATCTTTTTTTGGTTTAACTTTACTGACGTCATACCAAGAAGCAAAATTAAATAGAGACAAATCTTCTAATTCAATAGGACGATTTGGATAATAAGTATCTATAATAGACGCACAAAATATATCGGTTGAGCCAGGATGCAATTTTTCAATTTCTGAATATTTTTTACCATCCTACTTCTTACCATTGATACGTTCAACCATCGAAACGTGGTGTGTGTATCTGTACCGTATAATGGAATACCTAATAATGTATCGGCAGCCTCAAGTGCGCCAACTTCGCGATGATTTAATGAACGGAAAGCTACATTCCATAATCTTTGATATAATGATTTTGTCGAATAAATATCCTTTAACATTTCAATCGGATTGGCAGATTCAGCTTTAACAGAATACTTTGTACAATAACGCGTTAATAATGTAGAAGATTCTCCTATAAATTGGATATCCATATTTCCTTCCCAAGCACTTAAAACTACAGGATTATAGTCATTGATATGACCTTCTTCTTTAGTACGAGAAAGATCGTAAAGACGACTTTTTGTTTTCAAATTTCTTCGCCCAGCAATAGATGTTGCTGTATTACGTAAAACAAAACATTCCGTCGTTGGTCTGGGAAATCCAAATCTACAAATTTTTTTCGTAGTTGAATTGAATTTTTGTTTCTTAGTTCTCATACAATAATTATTATGATTATGGTTTTGATACATGTTAATTTTTCTAAATAAATTTGGTGAAAGATTTTTATTGGGTAACTTACAGGTCACATATTTTAATATAAAGTTTTTGACTTCTTCATTGCTATTGTTCCCTATAACGGGAGCATTTTTTATCCAGAAAATACAATGGGAATGCTGAATCCCTCGACCTTGGTACTCACGACTACTTCACCAATTGGGTTATCTGATAATAAAATAAATTAAAGCATTGCTTGAAATTCATTTTCAATAAATCTGGAAACGGATACTGGATCGGACACAATTACTTTACTCGCAGATGATTTATCAAAACGTGGAGTGTTAATTTCGCGGACATATTTTAGAAGATCATCCCAGTTATATTCAGCAGGAGATAATGTAAGAAACCAAGTTGCAGATCCATAATAAAATATCATACATTTAAGGTTATTCTTTGGCTTACTCCAATATTAGGGAGAATTCCGAAGCCGCTCAAAAATAAGTTGTAAATCTCTTTCTAGGTGACCATTCTCTACATGATTGAGATATTCTTTTACCGTGTAACGTTTTTTCGGATCAGTCATATGCAATACATGATATATGCCACTGTTTACTTGTCGAATATGAGTTTGACTGATTAAATGAAATATATATGGAATATTTAAACGAAGCCGTGCATCAGCAGACATTAACCGTAATTTAGCATACTGACTTTCATTGAGTGCGAACGATCGTTCTTCATACTGGCCATTAATTCTGTAAAGATACAAATCAGGAAAACAGAGTAAATCTAAATCTTTGTAACGATTATCTAATAGATTTTTTCGAACTTTTTTCATTTGATATAAAGTAGTCGAATCTTTATTAATTCGTTGGTTGTACAGAAGATATATAGTATACTGCTCTTCATACTCTTCACGATAAGGGATAAGTGTTAAAACAGCAGATTGACGAGAATTTTGTTCAGATGTCTGAGTAATGAATGTTTTTTGTGTCTGGGACAAATTATTATCAGAAATTATATTTTCATCTTGAACGTCTTCTCCATCTTTAATGAGTAGTGGTTCATTATTATTTACGATTTGATTGCTTTCGTTTATTTCAGATTTATCGTTGTCCGTGGAGTATGATTCTACTTTATATTCTATCTCTGAATCTAAGATATCGAGAAGATTTTCAGCAGTTGAAGGCAAAATTATTTCTGAATACAACGGATTATGAATTTTCAGCCATTGTAAAGCATTGAATACTTTGTTTATGTTGACTAGATTTTGCCATACTTTCTTGCTCTCTAAAGGAATACTATTAACTAAGATATGTAGTTCATGATTTCTAACGTTTCTTCTAGTGGTAATGGTAAATGGAATGTAGTTCCTTTCAACTTTTGCACTTTTATACAGTTTGGTAAATTTTTCTTAGAAACTGTATCCATTCTTTTAACGACTTGAAATGCTTTGGCTCTTTGTATAAGCAATTTTTCACAGTCAGTTAGAGATAAAATTTCTTCAGGAATATCTCCAGCAAGAAAATTATTCATAGTACTAGTGGCAGGACAAGAATTATTACGAATCTTTGTTAGACAATATGTACAAATAAAATTGCTGCTCAAATTTGTATTTTTCGCAATGAAATTTTAAAGATCTTTGAATAATACACATTTATCAATTGGTTTCGTAAGTTTTTCAATTATTTTTCCATCTCGTGCAGGACAAAGTTTTTGGCAAACGATGCAAACATTACGCGGAGTATCTGTGGCTCGCTTTGTTAAAGCAATGAATGCTGTTTTGTAAACTTCACGAATTCTTTCTTCATCTAAACATATCGAATTCTCATTAAAATCATAAGTTCTACCGTGCTCAATCATATTTTCATGAATGGCGTAAAGATCTTTGTAATGACCGTTTTCTGATCCAAAATCGAATTTGCAAATTTTACTGTATAATAATTTCATTTTATATACTATAGCTTTAATATGCCGAACTGCAGGAAAATGTGGTGATAGTATTCCAATGCTAATGAATCGTGAATCACATGGTTGATCTAATTGATAGCAACGTAGAGGATGTCCAATTTTATGATCTTTACGTTTGCTCCAAGTGAGGTTTCTGGGAGTATCATGTTTATTAAAATGATTCTCTACAAAGTCTGAAAGATTCTTAAATGTCAATGATTTTAAACATTCAAGAAATGAATAATATTTTAATAAGACTTCGTTAAGGAATTTTTTGTGACATATTTTAGATTGAATATCATTCGTACAAAATATACTGCAGTTCTTATCACATTTCCATTGAATTTTAGATTTAGGGTATTTTTGTAGTGGCAAGATATTTATTGCCCGACCTTTGAGATTCATTTTTATAGGAAAATCATTGATACGTGATACGTTTTTTGGATTTCCAAATCGATATATTGATTCACTGAAATAAGACTCTGATGATTTCGTATGAAGGGATTTACCGCAAAGATTATATAATTTTTTACCGAGATCTGGAGAATTTTTAGATCTCAAAAGGAAGTAGTCTGCTTTAGCTTTTATTCGTTTTATAGTTGATGAAAGCTGCGAGATGTAGACATCTCTTTGTACCATGTACCACTTTATTATTTTTTCTGACAATAATCGACTTTGCGTACAATTTTTGATGTCAGTTTCAGATTCGATAGCATTTTGTAATTTTTCGATGTAAATTTCACCTGATAACTTTGTTTCAATTATTTTATTTTTATCTATCTTATCAAAATCAGCTATGTTATTTTGTTTATCAGTTTCATCGTTAATAGCGATGTTGTTTTTATGATCATTTATTTTTTTTTTTATTCATATTAGTTTTGTCAGACGTTTTCTCACCAATTTGAAGTTTACTCTTATTACTTAAAAAATTCTGACTATTGATGCCTCCAGAATCGATTGAGAATACTTCACTTGTATTGAGAGATTCATTTTGAGAATTATCTATATCTACATCACGGGTTAAAGATATGGAGTTATCATTTACATTTGCATAACTAGAATTTTTGATGTTATAATTTACATTTACATCAGTTTGAAGACAGATATTGTTTTTCATATTTGAATTATCATTTGATATATGATTACGTCCAACTTTCTCATTATTTCTTTGCTGAAGTTGCTTCACAACTTCCGTGACTCGTTTGCTGTTTATTTCTCTGAGTGTTCATAACTTTCATTTTCTTTTTGTCTACAGTAAGTACGGAGTGCCCATTAATTTTTGGAAACAGAGTAATAGTTTACGAGTTAAAAATTTGTATCAAATGATTGCGCATTCTATCAGCATTATATTGCACATTTTCTGGCCATTCTCCGAGGGCTAATGAAACCGCAAACGTTACAGCAGAAACACCACAATCGTAACTATTGTTTTGCTGCTGAGCAGTTGGAAAAATGATAGGATTTTCTTTAAAAAAATAGAAAGGATAAAGACATTTCCAAAAATTTAAATATTTATTATCAACAATTTTATTATTCAATGAGTCAAAAATATAAATATTATGAGTATCATAATAACTGCACACCCAATGACCTCCCTCCATTAAAAATGCATCGGGATCACTGAATTCTTTATCAATTTGAGCAAGTATTTGGATATGTCGTTTATTTTGAGTAATCGGTTGAATCATTTCAGGGATCTGTAATTCCCAACTTTCTCGATATTCATAATGAAATTGAACATGAATTAGATGAGCAATTTTATCAATATGTTCATCTTCTAACCAGCAGTTATGAATAATAATATCTAACAGTCTTTTATTTAACATTGAAATGATATTGATTCTAATTCCAGTCAAAAGTGATTGAAATAATAATTTTGGCTGATATAATTCTATAATAATAATAGTCGCAAGAGGCAGACTAGAAAGTCGCAAGAGGTAGACTTTAAATGCAAAATATTATAATAAAAATTACTGTCAAAAATCTGTAATTGTAAATAACAATAACACAGTTGGTCTGAGAAGACAGTATTTAAATTCAATATACTTTATTTTTAGTGTTCTCAAATAATATTATTAATAAATATAACAATTTTTTATATAGAAAAAGGTAAATGTAGTTAATCGATCGGAATTTATGAAAAACTACACTTAACTTAGTCTATACGTTCCGAATTAAAGTGTACTGCTGTCAATAACAACAACACAAAGCGAAAGATAATCTATTAATTCAAGATAATCTATTCACTATCAGGTATTTAAAAAAAATTATAAATAAATAGAATAGTTTATAGCACAGAAAAAGGAATAATGTATTAGATTAAGAGGCTATTGAAGACGCTCCCGTCGGTCAAACAGTGTCATACCATTTGAGGTGGTGCCTATTGTGACTCCACCTGTTATGAAAATGAAAAAAAACAAAAATACATAGGTAAACTATCGACTTTAAAAAATGCTAAAAATCATTTGATAAAGACTTTCGAAAGGCCTGTATGACTTTTTATCCACTTGCAGTTCTCCTTAATTACTGATTTTTCAATAATTACGAGTTATTGAGCGCAAGATTTACAAATTAAATTTTTTTTCTATTTGTAATGAACTAATCGTTAATTAGTTTGTTAATTTTCACAATGCTCCACTGTAAGAATGTATATTATAATTAATTTTCAAAACTTCCAGTATTGTATTGTATACTTATGACTCTACTTAAATATTGTTTGCATGACAATTAGGAATTACAGAGTGCGAGATTTACTACAGAAAATTTTTAACTAATTTCATTAATTTACTTATACATATAATGATTTTATAAAAGATTGATAATTATTCTGTAAACTCTACCCATTCAACATTTACGTAATAATTAAGATTTACGGAGTGTAAGATTTACTATAAATGATTCTTAGCAAATTTCTTTCTCGTACTCGTACGTATAAAAATTCTATAAAAGTTCAGTGATTGTTTTATAAACTTACAACTCGACCTAATCATTATTTGCACAATTATTAGGATTTACAAAGCGTAAGATTTTATTATAAAAAGAATAATACGTAGTAAGTTTTATTTAATATTCATACTATTACTTATTGTACGTGTTAATGGGCATGTTATGTTAATATTATCATCACAGCTGCCATTCCAATCATCAGTATTCAATGAGAATAACATAGTGCCTTTAAAGCCATTTGACTTAATTCATTCAGCCTGAAAATAATTACATTAATTAATTTTATTAAATCAAGTGAAAATCAACTATACTTCATTAATTCGTTTAAAATGATAAAATTAAATCAAAAAATGAAGTGAAGAAACAGAACTCAAAAATGTTCCTTAAACGTATACTTACTTTTTCTAGAACACTAACGCGATCATCGTAAGAAATTCATTCATCGTATCTATAAGAGTGAAGTAGTCGACTATCTTCATCAAATACCTTAGTAGCGCCTATGCTTATAAACCAACAAATTGTTGCATAATATACAAATCTTTTCTCCCCTAGTCTTCCAAATCCTTTCATTGGCCAATTCATTGCTCCTGAGCCAAAATTTCATGATTCAGTGAATTATGAAGTTGATAAGAATGACCATAAGTTGGAATACCAATGACAACTTTTTCCTTGGACATTCCCTTGGACGCTCAGTACATTGCTAAATAATTAACTTTTGAGGTAGCTGTTTCTTGTCTTTCTGGATATAATGGTGCAGTTTCTATAAAGTTTTTGGGGATGCTGTTGAGCGCTGTCGAGTGACAATTCATTTCCTTTGAGACTTAGTCTAGCTGTGCTTCACTTAAACTGTTGAAGAAAATAGCCATTATCGGATGCATTTTTAATCAATAAAAATTAGAAACTTCAATAGACACAAAGATATTTAATTTAGACTGATAACTAAAGAACTTCCCTATCTTTCTGCATACATTATAAATTATTAGTTTCTGTGCAGGTGTTTTTGGAACACCGTTGATAATCATCCGTGACAAAATAATAGTAATCGTCCTGCAAAATCAAGAGTGAAAACAATTATTACATTAAATATTATATAATTAAAGATTGATGAGTATTGTTTATCAATACAGTTTAATTTTATAACCTTATTAAATATCATTTATTACATATATCTTTATTACATCTTTCGACTTACCTTCTTTGCTTTCGAACAAAGCAATAGATCCTTCAATAAAGTTCTATTATTATTTTATTAACAAAAGTCATAGATTTTTTTACTTTCTTAGATAAAAATCGGATAATTTATAATGTGTAAATACATCAATAATAACCTCAATTACGAATGATATCACATGACATGGCTTATGACGGCATTGATGCCTTGATGCGCCTCTACAGGAAAACGTAGGTACTTGCATTTTTTAAAATTTGAGTCCCTTTATTTCAATGATGGAAAACTTACAAAGCCCCGCTCATTGAGGAAAAATAATAGCTGATGTTACGAGGTTGAGGTTTTCCTGCTATATATCTCGTATCTGAACTCCAAAAGCGGCGTTTGGATAATTATTACATGAAAAAAATGATGTCCCTCCACATTAAGTTTATTCGATTCAGAAATATAAAATGAGTCAATTGGACCTAACGTGTAGAGACACTCTGAACAGAAGTTAGTTACTTTTTTTACATTTAGTTAAAAAAAATAATAATTTCAGTAAAAATACACAAAAATGAACGATGAATAATGGAAACTTATATTAATGTTCTTCCATTTAAGCAACTATTTCGTATAAAAACCAAAATTGAAGCATGAATAATTTTATAATGATTATCGCCGTAGTATTTAGATTTTTTAGAAAAATAATAATCATAAATTACTTTATATTTAAAACATAATGTTTTTTCCAAGAATGCAATTACTTATTCTTTAAAAAATTTTTAATTATACCTCCAATTATCGCGGTATAAAATATCTTTCATCCTCTACATAGCGTAATTGTTACTTCATTTATTTTACACATAAATGATACTTATAACTTCGGTAACCTCGCTTCTACATATGTTGCATCGCCGTTGGTATCCGTCAGATCCCACAAATCGTTCGTGCCTCCATTCACTTCCCATATAACAATCATCACATAAACACAAGTGACGGCAAGGCATGAATACGGCTACTGGCTCCTGATCCAAACAGATGCAGCACCGGCGTACCACTCTTTCTTCTGCTTCTTCATCACTAGAGATGACAATGGTCGTGTCGGCCACTACACATATAAATATTTAAAAATTTAATAAATATTAAAATACTCTATATATATACATATACATTCATTTTTCCTAATTACTAATAAATTCTTATGATAAATATTATATGCCATTTTTATTAACTTACAGGAATGAACCGATGCAACTTCTACATTCGCTTCATCTACATTTCTTTCTTCCTCTTCACTAGTCTCATTATCATTATCGACATTACTTTCTTGACGTAGGCTCAAGTCTGAGAGAAAGAAAATCAAATTGTTCACAATTAATTAAAGAATCATACATGTATAATTAAAATTGTATTCTACAATTTCAGTAACTATTCACTAATTCTCCAGTGTTTATCACATCATTTATCTACCAACAATTAGTAAGAGTTACTGAAGTGATTGTAATACATACATATCGAGCTAAAATTGACGTCAAAATACAACTCTTGTCGATCAGGGAATGTATAACTTAGATCACGCTTTGATTTTTATTTTATCTACATATACATGTACATCACTACTACATGTACATCAATAAGAGTAGCTACGTTTTATTTTTTGGATGTCGATTAGTGTTATTACAATACACACCTATGCGTTTGATGTATGCTTTTTCTCTTTGTCCCATTGTATTCTATGTTATTGTTTACGAAAAAATAATATCGAGTTCTCAGAAAAAGTAGAATTGTGACTTCGAAATAAAATCTATGCTCTTGGTTTGTTACAGATACGGTTCCAAGAAAAATTAAAAACTTTCATACTGTTGTGATTTTGTAAACATTATCGTTTTTATACTGCTGAAACAGAAAACAATCTGAATGTTATCATTAGTTGATTTTTTCTATTGAATCCCTATACAAATAATATTCGCGGCAAACATATATTCTGTTCTTCGAATTTATTTTGGATTAGTTCACAGTAGATACTTTTTAAATACAAGTTTATTTACAGCACAATATTTATTATAGGCAAGTAAATGAAATGACTCGTGCACTTTTGCAATATAGAAGTAAAATCGTTTTTTGTTGAACAATACATTTTAACTTGTTGTAAACACTGCAAATCCCGGAAAATTCAAGTGTTTAATAATAAAACACTTAAAGTGTTTAATAATTAAACACCTATGTGTTTACAACGCTGAATGCCATAAACAAGCTATAGCATTTTGGTAAACGGCAAGAAACGTTTAAAATTCGTTTACAAAATTACTATAGTTTGTTTATGGCGTTAACTGTTGTAAACACTTAGAATGTTTAGATTCAAAACACTTTGGATTTACAGTGAATAAATTTTTGATTATGATGCTGATCAGGACTATTCCATACATTTCAAATTCTTTTATTTAGTATGTGTAGTTTTAATTCCTTTATCATAATGGTGTAGTGGCGGGCCTAAGTAGGATTTATTTAATCGTGTGCGCATGCCCAATACAGGCAAACGCGGTAAGACGGTTAAAGAAAGTGGTGGGGTAGCCAGAAGGAGTCTAGTCACTCGACAAGTGAACAATATTTAGTTGATCATAGTTGATTGTGAAAGAAAAATGAGTCTGTACGGAGTAGAAAATTCATTAGTGTACGAGAGGCATTTCGAGTCAATAGGAAAGTTTATTCATGATATTGAAAAAGGAACCATAGAAGGCAAACATTCGAAACATTTTCTTAAATCACGAGTTGTTGTTGGGCGCAAAGTGATGAAGCCATTGGACAAGCGTAAAATATGGAAAATTTTCGGCACGTTGACAGTAACAAGCTACAAATTACGTTTAAGACAAATTGGTGATGAAAATATTTATTTCAAAATCGAACGTACTGAAAATATACGTAAACTGAACAAACAAGTTATTACAGATAAATTAGCGAAGAAAATCACAGACTACAATTGTTCAGAAAAAGTTTTGGAGGACACTATTACTGAGGTGATCAAACTCAAAAACCTGGAATACTTCGCCAATCTTGAAATCCCGACTTACGAGAGTGTTCTGTAAAAACCACTGAATAATTCTCTCTCTCTCATTGATCTCTGAAACTAATTATGAAAGTGTTACAACTATGGCAGGTATCAATACCTCTATGACTTACCTCGGTGGAGGAGGTGCATATAGAAAGATACACGTCGAAGATTCGGATCTAGAGACGTGCAATATTGTACGAAATAACATCAATTTAGACGATAATTATGCCAGTAAACTGTGACTCATTGTTTTTGATAAACAGAAGTTAATGGAAAAGGCACATCGATATGAAACACAGCACGAACACACGAATTTGTCAAAATGAATTTACAATAAAGTCAATCATTGCAAATCGTAGAGCGTTCATCTTCTGGAATAATGATTTGCAGCAATTAAAAAAACTATTATTCGATCTTTTCCATTACAGATTACGTAATTATTCAATAGCGTAGTAAAGATTGAAGTTTATACTGAATTAAAAAAATTTTATTCAAAATATGTTTTTTTTATGCATTTAAGTGAAATATTTAATGTTAAGTAATTTAAGATCTAATATATGACTTTACTCTTTTCATTTATATTGTACTTTATATTGTTCCTTACATATTAATAAGACGTTAATAATTGTCATAACTTTACAACCAATATCTATTATTCTGTTTTGTAAACACGTACACTTATATTGTTTACGGTACTAAGCTCCATTCTGACTTATCATCACTAATAAACATTTTTCCTCCAAGCGCGACATCTGCTTCTATTTATTCATATGAATTTTAGCGTTAAAAGCTACAAACAGATAGGTCCTGCCCCACTGCTAGTGTAGCAGGACAGAACCTTTTTTCAAGTGTAGAAATTGCTGTCTCTGTTTCTTAAGTTAACAATTTAATATAAATTTCATTCCATTTATCCTTTCATTTTCAGTGAACGAGAATGGATATTTTTCGTGAAATTATATTTAAAATTTCTTTCTACATTGCCATTAACATTGATCACAATTAAATTATCAGATAACTATAGTTAAAAATTACTTATTTATTC
The DNA here is from genome assembly GCA_028641665.1 of Chelonus formosanus. Taxonomy (NCBI): domain Eukaryota; kingdom Metazoa; phylum Arthropoda; class Insecta; order Hymenoptera; family Braconidae; genus Chelonus; species Chelonus formosanus. Next base: position 13,764,845 of record CM054002.1, read on the forward strand.
ATGAATAAATAATTCACAAAAAAAAAATTCATGAAATCATTGAACACATTTTGTAACGGGTTTATTTTCAAAAAATTATGTATTTTCATGTTACCCATGAGAAAGTTATGAGACGCGTTTTTTCCATTGTGATGTCTTCATGAGGCATATTCCATAGTGATTTATCATGGAAAAAGAGTTACACTATCATACTTCAAGATGTTAAAACGATAAAATTGGTATTATTTTATGATTTACCCATCCGTGTAGCTACTCGTATTTGTAGATTCGATCACATCGTTTGAACTATTAAAAATGAAATAATAAAAGGTTACTTAAGTCTGTTAAATAAGCCTGATTGTCACTTCACGAGAAGAGTGTAATTAAAAATTATCTGGGCCTGATTTGGAGCTAGTTACACGGAGAGAATTTTTTCACTGCTCAGAAGCAAAAAAGATGAGAAGTACATGATTCGACGTTTAAAAGTAAAATGTGTGTATACACACTGACAGAAAAATTTCGTTAAATAAAAAAAATTTTTATTTAATCAATAAAAGAAACTTGGAGTATTCTCAAGATAATATTTTTTTCAATCTGTAAAGAATTCTCAAGAATGAGATGAGCCTAACCGTTTAAGGAAAGAGGTGATTGTGCCGGGTCAGAGCAAATGGGGTAGACAGATTTTATTAACAAAATATAATAAGTTTATTCAACACTATCAAAATGTACACTGGATCACAATTGTCTTGATGAATGTCACTGAATGTTGTATGAATGTTTGGTAGCTGACTTGACTTGGTGTGTTCAGTATTATTGACCTCCCACACGAGCTCAACACGCTTCACAAGTCAAGTTGAATGGTGATTGTGCACGTGGCGTTAGCCGAACTAGCAATGCAAATAAATTTAATATATTTCAGATGAAGTATATCAGAATGTCTTGAAATAACACTTGGGTTAGGTACTGAATGTAGTCCTGAATGTTTCTGTAGGTTCATAATGGCACAGTGACTAAAGATTGACTCAGAATGAATTGAATTTTGAAAGAATGAATCGAATAGCGTGTACACGTGAATGAGAACAGAAAAAGAATGGCGACAGGAACTTCAGTAGTCAAAATGGCCACTGAAAATTAGTCGATTGAGTGACTAGAATTAGAATCATTAATTATTTGGTCGATTGGTTATCGACCTGGTGCCAAGATCGCCGCCGAAGTTCCTATGAGCTGTCAGTGTGAATTGAGAATTGATGAATTGTCAACACAATCTAATAGTAGTGTTATCAAAAACACATTTTGTTATTTGTTTCAATGTTATAACTAGTTTGGAAACAACTTTTCAAGGTTACGACGAATTTAAAAACAAATGACATTCTATTCATTGGAGTAAATAAAATGATTTCAATCAAATATTCATAATTTCAAAGAAATATTTCATTGCAACTATTTGAAATTTCGATGTTAATAATCGAATGAAATATTTTTTGCATGAAGTAAATTTTTTTCTCAGTGCAGGAGAGATTTTTAAGTTACTGTGAGTATTACAGTGAAACTCCAATAATTTCGAGCACGTTAATTTCGACTTCTCCTACCTAGGCGGAGTTAAGTTGACTCCCACACTTGTCTATTTCTCCTCTCGCGCATCTATGTAATGCGCGAAAAGAAAAAGACAGAATAAGCGAGTCGACGCAACAGTATACTGTTCTATCTATGTTCTGTCTCTTTCTATAAAGTAATGGAGAGGGAAAACAATAATTTCGAGTTCCTTGAAGAGAAAAACTTATAGGCTCGAAATTATTGGAGCTCCACTGTATTCACTTCTGTAATACACAGAATCTTTATACACACATTTTTATTTCTAAACTTCGAATCGTGTACTTCTTATCTTTTCTACTTCCGAGCAGTGTAAAAATTCTCTCCGTGTTTTCAAACAAACATTGATCTGAAAATCAGCTTCTGCCTTTCTAATTCAAATCAGAATTCGTGAATATTGATCAATATCCCAATTTTCCAATATTAAATTTTTTTTTATCAATTATGATAATGCTTGTATCATTTATACATTTTTTTCCTCTTCTTTCGTCAATATTAAATTATCATTACGGATATAAAAATGCGAAATATTCAATGTTAACAATATGAATTCAATCTCGATTTTAATGTCGTCAACATCTTCCTTATTTATACTGATTTTACATTGAATACACTGCAAACCCAAGCGTTTAGAAACTAAACACTTAAAGTGTTTGCAATGTTGAACATCATGAACGAACTATGGCAATTTTGTTTTGGGAAAGTGGAGTGATAAAACACCCCACGCTCTGTATTTTGGAAATTTCATAGACAAAAAAATTTTTTTACATGCTGCCACCTTCTGTACCTTCAAGTTAACCATTTTCGAAGCGATCTAATTCAGTCCCACATATTTTCAATCATTATTACTCAAGTTATTAATGTTTAAAAACTGCCTGAGGTGATGAAATACCCCACGCGCCCATTCATGTGACAATATTTCTCTAGTTAAATACTAGTATTTTCTCCATTTAAAACTAGCATTTAACTAAAAAATAAAAATTTTTTAATTTTTACTGACAATTATTACTCATTAACCTCTTTTCTTCGATAATATCAATGGAAAACGTAATTTTAATCACAATTACTACTTATAAATCATTATTATTTAAAAACTTAAAAAAGTCCCAAGTCTTCAGCCAACTTTTCTTTAAAATATTAATAATTAACTCAATTTTTAAATATTTTCAATTTTTATAATTAGAATCTTGAAAGGAATAGTTAAAGAAATTTACTACGGAAGAAAAAAATTTTTTTGTCCATTTCTGTTTAAACTATAACATTTATTAGACTGGGGTGATGAAACACCCCACGCGCCCAATTATGTCCCAAATACTCACGTGCCTAACTAAGGGTTAAACGCTTTTTGACGTTTACCAAAATACTGTAGTTTGTTTATGGTGTTCAACATTGTAAACACTCAGGGGTTTTATTATTAAACACTTTAAGTGATTTATCACTAAACACTTAAATTTTTCCGGATTTGCAGTGTATATTGCGTTTTAGCAATGTCATCAATGTAAAAGATCAATAACTTATTTCCTCTTGGATAGTCAACGCTTTGAGACTTCCACTTCCACGATGGGAGGAGCTGTGCTCTGCTGCTCTGTTGTTCGATTGGTGTATGCACATACATTCAAACATGTAATATATTCTTTCTCTTTTAGTGTCACATTATATTGTGCAGTATTGTTTATAAACTATTGGAGAGACAGAAAAATCATGGCAGATTCGTGGAAGACATGGAATTGAGCTTTTATTTATTTCTGATGATCACGCTCACTGAAAAACCTTACTTTTGTGTATAAAGTCACTAAAAGTTATTGCGAAATGTCTGAAGTACTCGTAATGTTCTGCTATGATTGCTGCAGGATAGGCCTCTCAAGTATTGAAGAATTGCCTCTAATATTTATCTTACAATAAGTGAGCTAGAGTGATTAATTAATAATTAATCATGAGTCACTTATAAAAAAACAACTTTATTCTGTAAGCTGAATAGTGCTTGATCAATTAAACTGGGAAAAAAACCATTGCTTTTGTAAAGTTCATCAAAAGAACAAATATTTAAACTTGAACTACCTAACTTCTGTTTATAGTGTGGAAACGAGATTTTTGATTCTAATATTGAAACTTTGGTAATGGTAATTTTTGCCGATCAAAACATTATTTAAATAAAAAGTAAAGGAAATAATTATCCAAGAAACATTGTTTTCCTCAATTCTACTGAGATTTCGATCTTATCTTATTAATTTCTTTTATTATAAACATTGAATCTTATGCACTTTTCGGGCGGGAATTTATTATTTTAATATTTTGTCCATCATTCTTCCACTGAGATACGGCGATTTTCATTATTATTATCCCGAGTCAAACTATAAAACCTTATTTTGGACTGTTTCTTTTGATGTCGGCAAATGCCGACAAATTGAAAATCTTATTTCGAACTAATTAGACCTGATTTTGCTCTTGAAAAACGAGAGTAAATTGGTAAACTAATGTTAGATTAAAATAAGACTTTCAAAAGTCAAGCACAAGAGCCTTATTTTGAACTGATTTCATGATGCTGACCTATACGAATCGAAATTGATCTTATTTAGAACTATTTGGACCTGATTTTGTTCTTCAAATATAAAAGTGTGACGTCGCGACATGTGTGTCTCGTGACATATGTATGTTACACATGACCAGTAAATCACGTGATCAGAGCTTTGTTTACGTGGTATTCTGCCGGTTTTATCTTGCCGAAGAAAGCAATCGTCAAAGTATGAAGCGAACAATTGAAAAAAATTGAAAATGGCTGATCAATTAGATAAAATAGATTTATTTGCGCATTTATTTGGTAGATTCTAAAACAAGTGTTATATCAACTGAAAACATATTACGTCGTAATTGCACTGATGGAATGATAACAGCAATGCCATGAAAAAAATAACCGGTGTAGTGAATTATTATAGTAGTAAAATTCTAAAAATTAGTAGTAAGTACAATAATATTTATCACACAAAACTTTATTATTACAGTAATTTTAGTCATTAACTTAATAAATTTCTTGAAGGTGATCGAAATAGTCTTCGAAATAATCCTTCGAACCAACTATTATTAGAAGCAAGATCGAAAAATAATTTTAATTTATCAACACTCCAAGAGTATAAGTATCTTTCCCGAATTGATGAAAATACTGCACCGGTGATTCCATATGTTGAAGATCCATATACTGAAAATGCATATGCTGAAGACATGTATGCTAGAGATCTAGGTAATGAAGATACTTATGTATTGCACGAATTATAAATAAATATGTAATTTTATTCAAGTTTCATATAAATAAATTTTAAATGAATAAAAAATAGTATCTCGAACTTCGTATTTTAATCTTTTTCTTTAAATTATTTATTAAATTTAGAACAGAATTAGGTCTTCAAAACTTTATTCTGATTTTAAACCAAGACCTGATACTAAATCGGTTTTTGAAATTGCAGAACAAAATCAGGTCTATATTCTGGCCTTATTTAGTTCTGGTTTTTAGATCAGAATAAGGTTTCATTTTTTGACTCGAGATTTAGTACGCAGTGACGGCGAAAATGGTTAAAATAGATGTATTTAAGTGCAAAATAATAACGTAATTACAGTGAAATAGTTGCAGTATCCAAATGTTTACTGTACGAATGTGTCATTCATATGTAACAAATTGTAAAAATTCCTTATCAATTAGAGGTATATTGAAATTGTCATTTGAATAGTAAAAGTTACTATAAACCCTGTTATTATTAAAAATTATGTCAACAAAATACCTTGTTATATTAAAACTTTGAAGTCAAAACCAGATGATGTAATCTTTGTCATTGAAATCCTGATAGATTTGAGGCAACTAATTATGAACTTTAAAACAACAGTCACAATGTGCGATAAAAAAACGGTTATTTGAGTAACATGCATCGTTCAATTAACTGTTAACCTAAATGCAACCTTTTTCTTTTTTTTTTAGTATAAAGCAATAGTTGCGAAAAAATAACTCTTAACCACATATAAACTAATAATAAACTAATGCATCCATTATAAGTTGATATGACGTTCAATTGACCAATAATCAACTTATCAAGCAACCGTTTATGAACGGTCAACTAATAGTTAATAAATTGCACATTCTAACAGTTGATTTATAGTTTTTTTAAGGTAAAATTACCCTAAAATGACTCAAAGTAAATGCTAAGTTCACTATCAACCTCATTGCAACTCTCATTTAACAGTTGACATGAATCCATCAGGAAAACTAGTCGTAATTTCAGTTGGACTTGATGTGACTTCAAAGCCTGATTAGGAATCAACTTTAGCAAGAATTGAATATTTTTTTTTAAAGTAACTGCCAATTATTATTAGATGTATTCATAAAAGAATTCCGCTATTATTATGGCTATTCAATTATCATTTTCTTATTTTTTTATTTCATTAGAACATAGTCCGATATTTTTAATTTAAGAAAATAACATGTAATGAAAATTACATTTACAGTCTACTTCATACACTGAGAAAAAAGTATGGTTGCGTATTCATTATATATTATTATTAGTGAATGCAGTTAGAAAATTATTGTTATTTCTAAAGTTCTTCAACTATCCTATCTATTTTAATGAAAACTTTCAAGCTAATTGCTACGTACAGAAGAGCCCTATTTTGCTGCAACTGACGCAGAAAAGGACCTTTCTCCGGATAAACTAATAAATTCCCTATCTACCTAATAGCAGTAATAGAATAACTGTCATTTGTAAAGTACTTTAACTATCCCATTCATGTCAGCTTATTGTCCAAATATCATGAATGACATGAAAAAATTACGAGATATTTGTTGAAAAAAGTCAATTTCTATAAATATAAAAAGTAGTCCTTTTTCACGTCACCCATGAGGTAGAACTGTTAGACGCATTTTTTTTTGTAGTGGTATCCCCATTAGGCCTACTCCACTATAGACAACCTCGAAAATTGAGCCACACTATTTCATGTGGCTACTTATATTTTCAGGAATAATTACGAGTATAATATTCTTATGCTGAATCGATTATTAATAGAATTGCAAAATACGCTTTAACCCATTATTGGGCTTACGTATAATGTATAATTAATATTTAAAATTCTACTTAGCATGCAGAGGTATCAACAGGGAATCTTGCTAAACGCCCAGACAATAGTATTTGAAACAAATGTTGCCTCATTTCGGCAGCATCTCGCGAATAAATTACATTGCTAGGATCATCACCGAAAACTACGCTTGTCGCAAAAGCAGCAGCATAAATTCCACAGCTGTAACTGTCTGGTTGTTGTGTAACTTTTAGATAATTTATTTTATGGTGTTGCATGTGATTGGGATATCGTTTCAATAAGTATTCGTATTCATGGGAATCTAAATCACCACGATTTAAACTATCATAGATAAAAATACCATCGCAATTAGCGTACACGCAAATCCAATGCGGATTGCCTGCACGTCCACCAATAATTTGAATATCATATTTAGATTTAGATGGGAACAACAAATTGAGATGTTGAAAGAAAATTGGAGAAATTGTACGATAGTAACTGGACGTTCCAATAATACGCATAAATGCATGAATTACCGTATCCTCTAGTAGTTTCTCATTTGGTAAAATCTCGGATATGAAATCTTCTTCAGTAAGGTTTTGAACCATTGCATCATAATTGGCTACTACATCACGAGCTATTCGTTCACGTTCAACCTTCTCCATGGTATTTCTATCATTTTGTTGAATGTTAAAAATAGATTGTACACAATTCTCAGGTAATTCTTCTCCTGTACCAAGCGTCTTAGTTTTGTTTCGAGCATCGATAGTAAATTGCGCCTCACGAATTGGTAAATTTCTATCTGCTTTACTGTCAATTATTTCTGGAAGAAGAGCTTGCAAATAAAATCGTTCAAGCTTAGGCTTCATTTGTTTCATCCAGAAAATGTCATCACGTTCGATCAAAGTGACTTGCATATTTTGTTTTGTAAAAGTTGCAAAATAGCAATAATCTCTACCTGTTACATGTAGTTGTCCTTGAACAGCGTAATACCAGATATTACCTTTCATAAGGTGTTGACGATTCATAAAAGAGGATAACACTTTTAAATTAGCTTTGTGTTGCTTTGTAATTTCCAGTGATATGTTCTTATCATCGGAGAAACAAACAATAACAACAATCATATCATGATTAATAAGGTCATCTGGTCGAGCACAACAAAAGTATAAGTCATCCGCACTGGTAATGAATATTCCGCATGGATCGATACGATAACCAAGATATTTTGATAAGCGTTTAAGAGCGTCTTCACGATCTTGATGCATTGAAAGTAATGTTTTTACATCTAAATTAATCGGTTGACGTATTTTGTTAACAACTGTCGCAGAAGAACTCTTATCAGCCATACGACATATTTTACCAAAGAAATGTGACGGAATCATGTCTTTTTCAAACTCGTGAAATTCGTCGTACTGCAATTCGTCTCTTGTGCTTTTTTCGATTTTTATCCGGTCTTTTGTTCGAGATTGAAGTTTTAATTTTTGTTCTTCCTCTAGTCTGACGTATGAAGAATAATTAGTTTTATCAAGATCTGGTTGCATAGCTTCAGGACCATAATCCTTATCTGTACCAGCATGATAATAAATTCGTTGGCGTTTCTTGCCTCGTTGACGACTTTCGGCTTTTCTTAATAACTGTTCTTTCCGGTCTGTTTCCAGTTTCTTTACAGCATATGGAACATCTAGTAATAGATGTTCAAAGATTTTGCGTAATGCTGCACCTGAGGAGGATTGTTGAAGGGTAGCTAAATGTACTCTCATTCGATACATATCTCTAGCGCAATAGTTTACCCTTTTACCGCTGATAAATTGTGCTACAATAGAGAAGAATTGTTCGACTGAGTTACTTGTCACATTATACACATTCCCACTCTTTAGGATAATTTTTGTGATTATGTAAAATATGGTTCGGGATCAGTTGTATAATTACACGTAACGCTTCGGTTCGTTCATTAAAGATAGCATCCTATTGTGCTTGAGGAAGCGTTGAGCTTTCATTAATTTTCTGTTGGAGTCGAAGTACGTTGGAATCAACAACTCTACGAATTTTTATTCCGCAGTTTTTCACTGTTAATCGCATTTTAGTTATGTCTCCTTTCTTGGTGGAACATAATGTTTTTCATTAATCGTTGCTACAGAAAGTGTATTTAATTTTCGCCCTAAATTCCGATGGATGTGATTTTTACATTTTATCCGTTTGGGAGTAATCTTAAAGCGTGCATAAGGATTAGCATCAAGTAATTTAGCATATGTACTAGCATCATCATCGGATATAAATTCGTGATAAATCAATCCGTGCATATCATAGCTATGTTGAAATGCTTCAAGAACACCGTAAGCTTCCATACTTGTGGAGCTTTGGTTTCGATCCCAATTTTTATGGCAATCATGCTTGGGCGCTGGTTTGCCAAGATTTTCTGCCTTCGTACAAATAATACAATACTTATTTTTGATAATTATGTCCAATACTCTCTGAGAGTGGAAACCGATAATAGCAATAGTACCGCCAAGTGAATCGTGCTTTCCACCACGATGACTCCTCTTTCCCCAAGTTCCATCAAGTACCACTCCCGCCATAGGAGTACCATCAGGGGCTAAACAGCCTGTTCTATTGGCATTTTCTATTTCAGCCATCGCATTGTGAACTAAATCCATTGCCAACGTGTCATCAAGATGAGGCGCAATTTTTTGCGGACATCATTAAACGTATTGAATGACATACAATCGATTCCTAGTGTTGCCAAAATAGTTTCAAAAGACGAAAAGGTTTCTCCAGACGCTATAACACTGCATACAGCAGATTCATGTATATGCAATTTATCAGAAGGTTAAGGAGGATTTGTCCAAATATGTTCCATAAAAGAACATTGTCGACATTGAAGATAACACTGCGTATTTAGTCCTCGAGGCTGAAACGCAATCCATTTTATATCATTTACACGACGTGGGCAACCTGTATTATGATTATCAGGATTACCGAACTTAGCGTTCAACTCTTTTAAAAAATAGGCCAAGTCAACAATTTTTAAACCGACAATGTCAAAAATATCAGGCTTAGTACAATCAATAGAACGATCACACGAACTACTTACACGACTGTTGTGATGTACTTCATTACTAAAGCTCTCAGTCTCATGTACTCTTCCGAACTCATCATCGAAGATATAATTCAAATCATTATTCTCATCATTTTAATTGCTATAAACATTCATGTTAGTATCACAATATGAGTTGAAAGAGCTATGATCATGAGCATCATCAGTTTCAGTACTACGCGAATCATATAAACTAATATCACTATATACTAAAGGTGTATGAAATTCATTTGGTAGCTTATTAAAGTCATTGGGATTTACTGGACTACCGGAATTCAGATCATTGACACATTTCACTGAGCTATGTGAAAATGACTGTATTTCTGATAAATATTTTAAGTTCATGTCACTAGCACTAACACCGCCAACAGAACGGTTACTGTCATTCTCCACGAAATGATCAAAATTCAATGATCTTTCGGGAAATTGAACAGCATTCTGATTTACAGCAATTTGAACACCTATACTATCATTGCTCAAAATGTTAGCATCTGTTACCTTTTTTTTAGGTGAAACACTAGAATCTATTCTGTTATTACTGGCAATGCTAACAGAATGGTTACTTACATTCTCCACGAAATGGTTAGAAATTATTGATTGTTGAGAGAAATGAACATCATTCTGTTTTTTAGCATTTTCAACATCTGTGCTACTATTAGTTAAATTAGAATGTACTACCTGTCTATTAGGTGAATAACTAGAATTAATGCTGCTATGACTAGATATGCTAACAGAGTGGTTGCTAACATTCTCAAATAAATGATCAGAAATCAATGATCTTAGTGAGAAATGGACAGCACTCTGATTTACAGCATTTTGAATATGTACGCTATTACTACATAAAATATTAGACTCTATTACCTGTTCCAGTTGGTTCTGAAGCTTTTTGATGACTCGACTGAAATTAATACAACTGATACAACATATATAACAAGCATCTACACTGTAAATTTTAGTGTCTTATTTTAAAACATTAAAAGTGTTTTAATATGACGTCACCCATTTGATTAACATTGTCTCAATTTTAAAATGTTTTTTAGTGCTTTAAAATCGAGACAATGTTAATTAAATGAGTGACGTCATATTAAAACACTTTTCATGTTTTAAAATGAGACAACAAAATTTACAGTGTACGTGATGAAAAATGTGTAATTTATCATTACTGCAATAACATGGCGGAGTATATAAATTGAAAATAATAGATGAAAAGGGGGGAGGGGAGGAGTAGCTTGGTTGAAAATTTAACCATAATTTCATCCTTTTGAGTATAAGAATTGAATAATAATATTCATATAAAATATTCTGAATTTATACGCAGTTGATATGAACTCGAAAAATAATAGCAATACTTAGTTTTATAAGAGAGCTTCTGTTAATTTATGAAAGATGAAAATTATACAAAAATAAAGGAGTATTAAATAATCGACAGTACATATAATTTCTGCGGTACTCCGATTTTCAAAAAAGTAAACTCCAATCGACTCGGTTTTAAATATTGAAACGAGAAATATGTATTATATACAAAATGTAGATTATTTTTTTAAATTGTCTGATTTCATTATTGAGATATAAAAGATGGGTTCGTTTGTTGCGTCAGCACACAAGAGTCAATAAGAGACTTTTTTTATCATGGCTGCTAGTGATAGAAACCAAACTAAAGGAAAAATTATCATTGACATATTACAACGATTTTTTCGGAAAATCTTGTGTAATCGCAAAAACGGCAATAAATTAATAATTACATAGCGGGTAATAGTTTTTGTTTTTTATAGACAAAAAGGTCATTGCGATATAGATGAAAAATCGTTAACTGCTGGAAACTTCGGTTAAAAATGTAGTAAAAATGTGAGTAGTACAAGAACCATATGAAAAACCTGTCGTATGGGCGGAGCTTAGGGCGAATGTCGGAAATGAAAATTTACTCTACCGTGGAACCTCGATTCGTTTGCACCTCTCTTCTATATACCCCCTCCTCAGGGCATCATACAATGCGCATGAGTACATACGGCTGTCTCGTTCTGACCAAGGAGTAGAAGGAGAAAAAAGTTTAATGACATACCTCGATTCAATTGTCAAATTCTCAGAACTGTGCCCCCGAAGTGTCGATCGATTCGAGGTTCCACTGTACATAATTTTATTATCTCTTTGTGTTTCGTCAATATGAAGCATTTGATGTTGACACGCTTATGTGTTGAATAATATCTGAATGACAATGTTTTCAATGTCTTATCATGATACTCTCACCTTTTAACGATAAATTCTTCATAATTGAAGAATGGACTTAGTACGGATTTTCTGTATTGTCGTCGAACTAATACAACAAAAAATCTCTCTTTGGAAATTTTCCAATCGAAGGAAATAGTATGAATTAGTTTATCATTTCATTATCAAGTAATGTAATAACTTTTCTCATGAAGAATATATACAATAATACTTACTTTTTCACGTATACTCTCTTCCTTGAGTAGGAGATCCTCTTATTCTTTTGTGGGCCCATCGTAAAAAGCACACTTATGTTATCACTAATATAAAACTAACTATTCACTCACGAACTGATAAATTCACTAGCTATATAAAAAAGGTAATAATGACCGAGACAACACTTGTACACTTGTCGCAATTGAAAAAAATACTATGATACGTATTATCAAACTGCCGAAAGGATGGTCACGCGGTTCTGCTCGAACTTACATCACTCCACCACTATTTCGGTAATTGTATCACATTTCAACATGCAAACGGTGGCGTTGACGGAGTAGTAACACATATGAAAAAAGAATAAAGCGAAAAAAATTTTTTAATAGTAAGACTTCGTGATATTTTCCAGTTTAATCTTCAAAAAAGACATTTTTCATAAATTATTAAATGTATTATAACAATAAATTTTCTCTATAACATGAATATACCTAATATGCCATGCAATTAAAGTATAACCTCGAAATTTTTAATTACATAATTTTTATTGACTGGTACAGCTACATTCATGAAATTCTATTATGAAATTTTTTATTTATTCATACCATGTTTTTAATTGGTTTACTCATTCAATTGGTTATCAATTAGTGCTAACGCTATCTCTTATCTTGTTATGCGGAATTCAATGTAACGAATACAAACCGAAATTTCCTCTGGTGACATTTTGTGATGACATATTGAAATCACAAATATCGGTAAAACTCTAAAAATGGTCATTGATTTTATCTCCTATCCACTTCGAATTTTCAAACAGAAAATTTTAATATTTATTTATGATGAAGTGCATAAAATTCTGTATCAAAATTTGCATCTTGTTGGCGTCTATCGCCTGACACTTATCATTTTGCGAATTTCACAGTCATTTAGATGTATTTCGATGTTTTATGGTGCAGTTACCTACCTCCCAACATTTCGCAGATAAAATACAGAAACCGATTTCTAAACAATTATATTTCGCAAAAACTCGCAGTGTCAGGCGATACATAATATCAATCTGAATATTCACCTACAATTTCATTTATTCTAAACAGTCTAAATATCGAAATTTTCTTTTTGAAAAATTATAGCTCTGTCGGTAACTTCAATAGCGTCTTAATCAAAATCAATATGAAAATACACTAAACTTTGTCTATACGATAGTACACTCGGGTTCATTGATGCCTGGTGTACCGTTGATTAGCAAATGCCGATCGCGAGTATGATAGTAGTTAAGTGTGGGGGGCTCAATCCACTATTACCGACCGTGTCGGTAATTTACTGACAGGGCCGGTAACTTACCGGTTGTAGATGTAGTGCCCTGTTTTCTGCTAGATGGCGCTGTATCGACCTGCAGTCGGTAATTGTTGGGCGGTGCTGCTGTTGTGGCGGGTGAAAGAATTTAAATTTTTTTACTGGCAATTGTTACCAATTTAATGTTGGTAACTGTTGTCAATCTTTTTCACTGAGTAGCGCTGTTGTGGTGGGTGAAGAATTAAAATTTTTTGAATATTATCAACCTGCAACGACTATCGATCACCTGGCGATAATTATTACCAACATTTTTTCACTCAATAGCGTTGTAATTCCGGTGGTTTAATATCCATATTTATTCCACACACAACAATTTACCAATTACTGTTCTACACTTAAGCGTGTACACTTAGGTATGTGTCCGATGATCTCTGTTGCTGAACTGACTTGTTGGCAATCTGTTCTGTTCATATATAGCCCCCTTACTCTAGCGACCGATAACTCAAACACATTTTCCTAACAGCGCAATTTTCTTTGTAACTTTTGAAAGTTTTATTCGCAGAGGAGTACGTTAGATTTTAATTCCCAAAAAAATATTATTCATAAATATTATTTCTTTGTTAGCTTCTTCAAAACAGACGACGTCACGGAAGTAACAAGTCTTTTTTTTTTGTTTATTATAATATCAACAGATCGCCGGGTTCGTAGGAAAGATGTGGTGTCATAAATCCCAATAAACACAATGTAAGGTTTGCTTCTTTATTCGTTTCCTTTTCACGTAATTGTTAAGCACCCTCTCACAGAAATTCTTCGACTGATAGGATAGCATTTTCACGCCGATTTATATAGCTCTCACTCTAACGGCTAATTATTGAAACACATTTCCTAACAACCCAATTTCCTGTGTTCCATGAAAAGTACGTCATATTTCAATTCTCAGAATAAATTCAAATCTTGTTATCCGTTAGAAGGTAATATAAATAAATTTCAAAAACATTTAAATTAAAAATTATTTTATTTTATAATGATTGTTATAGATTTTAATTGTATTACTCAAAGGTGTACACTTAGATTTGAATTCGATGATGTCTGTGACTGAATTAACATGTCAAAAGTCTTTTTCTGTTCTCATATAAACCTTACTCTAGCGGTCAATTTTCAAATACATTTCCTAAAAACGCAATTTTCCTTTGTTACTGTCTCGTGATTCCTAGAATAATACGTCATCTCTGTTTGGTTAAACCTCTTTGTCGGCTTTTCGGAGAAATGACGTCACAGAAGTAAAAAATAAGAAATTCTTTTATACATCCGCATCAGATAAACCTTTCTAAAAAAAAATATCAGAAACTTAACGATCGAGAGTATAGATTTCATTCTCTTTCCACTTGTATTGAGTCTTTCTTAGAATAATAATAATAAAACGTCATATCTTTCTCGGAAAAATGACGTCACACCAGTAAAAAATAAAACATTTCTTTGTTTATCTAGATCAAACAAACCTCTCTAAAAAATGATGACGTCAGAAACTTAACGGTCGAGAGTATAGATTTCATTCTCCCGCCACTTGTCTTATATCTTAATATAAACGACCGATCTTGTGCATTTAAAATTAGTCTTGCAGAGAAAAACAAGTGATCACAATGGATCTAATCCTCGATGTACAAGGATATCGTTTATCTAACGGTAAAGTTATTGTGAAAGAGGTGGCGTCATGTAAATGGCTAGGATTGGAAAAAAATTTGTGAATATCACTTTTTATTCAAACCGATTATGGACAATTAACTGATGCTGAAGCATGGGCAGTGGATGTCAATACAAGATATTTCCCCGGACTTTCATAGGAAATTGGTGATACACCATATGAAACATTGGTTGAATACTTGAAAGAGACATTGAACAACGTGCGCTATATTTTTGTTCGCTATTATGAAGTGCAATATTATCTGGAATCATTCGTAAAAATAGATATACCAATCATTTGATTCGGTAGAGAGGATTTTACAATTTACAATAATTCGATTTTTATCAAATTTCCACATCACGACCAACACTGCAGAGGAATGATGAAGGAAGAAATAGATTCAAAATTTCCACGTCTATACAACCCTCGATACGAATGTGCACTTAGAAATGTAAAAAAACTAAACAAATAGGTTTTTGAGAACATTTTAATTCTTGACGATGATATGAGACCAATGAGAATTTATCAAATAACCAACAAATTACTCAAATTGCATCCAACAGATTTAAAACTTTCAACAAAGGATTTCATCATGGAAAATGCAACAAATCTTATCGATACTGCATGAGATGAACTGCATGATGAATGGAAATTAGATGAAGATTTTAAAATGTATCGACGATGCTATGAGCATCATCTACCAAAAGACGACCAAAATGATGGCCCTGTTCCATTTGTTAAGGATTGTAAAATGTGTAATCAAAAATAAAATGAGTTGTAAAATGTGTTTTAAAAAAATAAAAAAAAAAATTATTCATACATGATTTATTCTATTCATATAATCAATTTTTTTTTATAATACAGAATCAATGATAATATTATATTTTTCTATTCGTAATCTAAACTTTCCTCTATCTCGAGCTGCTTCTTCCCAACATGCTTGTCTAGCGGCTTTGTAAGCATAAGTCCATGTATGCATTACGTGTACTTTCGGTTGAAGATTGAATTGAACAGATTTTCATTCCATTATAATAATTTTCTTAATTGTCCACTCAACGGTTTGTATTCAACAATTCGATTATGAACGATTAAACAGTATGCTGATGTATTATCGGGTATCGGTTTTGTAGATTCAAATTCGATTCGCACATCCACAGGTCCAGATTTTAATGATTCATTTTGTTTTGAACAATCGATGACAATTAGGGGTGCTTTGCTAATAAATTGTTCTTTTGTGAGGAGAGGTTCTGAATCTTTACCATAATATGATTCTTGGAAATTTTTGTACATATCATATAATAATACATATTGATTGTGAGATATGTCAAGATTCAAGTTGCCATATGGATAACATTGTGAATTGAGAAAAAGTTTTACGTCTCTCCAATTACAATGATCGAATTGACTGGAATCTTTTGTTGCATCATTTTTTCGTGCTGTCTGGAATGCCAGTATAACATATCTCGGTTTTTCCAATTGTGTTGATGTTTTCACCATCCAGACATTTTTCGTTGTTCTCGGTAACAATGGATATTCATAAGTTTCCCATGACCGGAAACTCAATGTTATTGGCGGATCTTTGGCAATATAATCTGATAATTGTATTTTTCTTGTATCCGACACTGTGATGTAAGGAATCATCCATTCAATTTTCGTACATGTAATTTTTTCATCTGTACTAACTGTGGCTTGAACTATAGCATTTAGATCGGTGTTTGAACGTATTAAAACAAGTTCATGCTTAGCATTGACAATAATGCGATGATAATCTTCAGCAAATTCCAATAGCATATTCAATGGCAATAAAATGTCAAAATATCCTTTGTTATCCATAAGCTTTTCATTATTGACAATCCAACCTGTGTTATCTAAGTAATTCAATTGATTTGGATAAAGTGATAGATATCCCTTAATAACACTCGTAAGACCGACATTTTTATTACGATCAATCTCAATGCCATTCAATTCATATCGTATTTCTTCGAATAAGTGACATAATGCCATGTTTACTAATTTCGTTGTAGCTGCTACAGCAGTGTCATTAAGTTTAGTAAATTTCCCAGTAATATGTAGAGAACTCTTGCAAGGCAATAAGCACAAGTCTTGATGTTGGACAGCAATCCAGATTTCATCGTTGTTATTGAGTGAAGCTGATGCATAAGGTTGATGAGCATGTAATTCATAATGTGATATAGGCTCATCAAAAACAACTCCGCTGTTGATAGCTAATGTCTCCTCCCCCGCAGCCATGGTATGTAATGTAATCATTTCTCATGAAAACTCCACGGAAATATGGAATTTTTATAATTTTTTTCATACTTCGAAATAGCGATGTTTGTTAATGCTGGATGTGCTAGCTCTATACGTTTTTTTTCGCTGGTTTCAAGTATGGACCATATCCTCGTTTTCGACGTTCAAAACGTAGACCTCTACCCAAGGCTTTGGCTTCCATTTTTCGATTGTGACGTTTTGCTTTATCCAATTGACGATGAGCAGCTTTAGCATTACTGATTGCCTTCGCAATACCTGAAGTTTCACCAGCTAAAGCGCCAATTGCACTTAGACCAGCAAATATTGGTATAAGTGGTAAAACACCTCCAACCTTAGTCGGTACAGGTAATACACAAAGAACTCGAACATTCTTTTTTCCACCAATCGTTTTTACTGCTTTCCGTGCAGCTATCAATGCTGATTTTATAGGATCGGCACCCGAATTCATCATCAACTTGGTCGAATCCACAATTTGTCTTAAAGGTTTTTTCTTCAAACCTTTTCCAACTTTTTTCTTTCCCACTCTTTTCTTCAAACTCCTTCCGAGTTTTGATTTAACATTCATGATATTTGTAACTCCTAATGCAGCAGCTCTTTTACCGAGATTTGCGTTTTTTGCAAGAACTCTTTGCCGAGCTTTTTCAGCAAGCACTCTATCAGCTGCGTTTCTCGCTTCTACGTTTTCTCGATTTCTCGAATACGCAATATCGTGCTCTTTACACGCTGCATCCAACATATTTACACCAGGATCACCACGTTCTAATCGTTTTTGTAATTTTGTTTCGGGTCCACAATACTGATATCCAGAAATATGTAACTCGAATGGCAATTTATTTATAATGGTGTTAACTGAGCGGGTACCACGTCTGTACTGTGTCATCACCTGAGCCGTACTGAAATAATTTCCATAAAAGTCGCGCATTTATACTCTAGCTATTCAGTTGATAACGAGATGAAGTTCAAGCAACAACGAACTCAATTACCAGTGTCGAATTTCGACAAAGTCGTGCCACAAACTGTAAAAATTCAACGCCATGGTAATTTGTTACCAAGTAGCGTTCGCGGCGTGAGATGTGGCCCCTCGAATTGCGGTAAAACAAATGCTCTCTTACTCTTATTGTACACCCGAATGGATTACGATTTGAAAATATATATTTATATTCGAAATCCATACATCAGCCAAAATACAAATTTTTGGAAAAATTACATAAACCTGTAGAAGGTATGGGTTATTTTCCTCTCAATGAACATGAGGAAGTTGTTAAACCAGAGCAAGCGAAACCAAATTCAATAATGATTTTTGATGATGTAGCGTGTGAAAAACAAGATAATATGCGTGCTTATTTTTGTATGGGACGACACAGATATGTTGATAGCTTGTATCTCTGCCAAACTTATGCACGTATTCCCAAACATCTAGTGCGAGATAATACAAATTTTCTCGTGCTCTTCTGACAAGATGATATGAATTTGAAGCATATTTACGATGATCATGTAAATACTGATATGACATTTTCTGATTTTCGAGAACTTTGTTCTCAATGTTGCAATGATAAGTATGGATTCGTCGTTATCGATAAAGATAGAGGAATCAGTTGCGGACGTTATAGAAAAGAATTTGATTGCTCTATAAATATATAAATTGAACAACAATAAGAGAAAAAAAACATTTGTGATGCGGTCACCAAAGTGGTAGTATGAAGATAAGAAAAATGCAAAAACGAGCTGATATTTTGCATCAAATTTCGAAAGCCAATGACGCAATACGACAGAAGCATGAAATTATTAAACATGGGCAAGAAATAACTCAACGAGCTATGAACAAAATGTTTAAACCAGCTGTAACTCCTTTACAACAATTAGTGGACAAGACTCCGATAAAAACAGAGGAATTTGTTGTGAAAAAAGAAGAGCTAATCAAAAGAGATCCTACAGAAGGAGCGACAAGCTTTCAAACAACACATGATAATAATACTGTTGATTATGATGTGGATCATAGTATAATAACTGATGATGAATCTTTTACCACCGCTCCTCATCAAAGTACACCGATAAAAGAGTTACCTGCAGTATCATATTTGAAAAAATTCGATTCGAAACATCAAGTGAAGAAATTGGATACAAAGTGTGGTGTAAGAAAATTAAAGGATAAACTGATGATTGGTAATGCTGAAGTAAGAGTTTATGATAAATTTGTTTACATCGATAATAAAAAATATGAAAGTACTTCGGGTCTCTTAGAATTACTTTTCATGGAATCACCTGATCCAAATATAACAACAGACATTGACGAAAATACTTATGGACAAATTTTAGAAAGGACTTACGCCTATCATAAACATTACCACCCTGACAGAAGTCTCAGAGAGAATAAATGTTCAAAGAAATATCAAAATATTATCAGCAAATATTTACCGAAAAGCGGTAAGGGTTTGCCGCAATATATGATAAATCATAATTGACCACTGGACTATGTTTATTGGGATGATCCCAATGAACTTGTTGATCGATTACGTCTACTTGTTTCATCACGTGCTGCTGGTAATTTTAGCCATACTAATGAAATAATGTCAATTATTGAAGAACTACGTGAAGCTGGAATCATATATTAATCAGATGTTCAATGTCATTACTCATTGATCAATTTTCTCTTGAAGAGAGAGAATGAGTGTAGACATTTTTGGACGTCAGTTAGACAGTGATTCACGAAAAAGTGCCGTCCGTGGTGTCACCTGGTAATGGATTTAAATTAACAATCGATAAACAATTTGATATGAATAATAGAAGATTGTACAACCTTGCTGATTCAGTAGATCTAAATGATGCTGAAAATATCAGTGAGCAAGTAAAACAGCAATTGGAATGATCACAAGCAGCACAACAAAGTTTGAAGGCTGATTTAAATAAAATAAATGAATTTTATCAATTTGATCAATTAAATACGTTCAAAGAGGCAGATAATAGGCATACCAACATTATAAAACAGCTGGAGGAGAACGTTCAGAAAAAATTGAAAGGAAGACCTAAAGCCCAATTGCCATGAATAAAGAAAAGAAACAAATTGCAGAAGAGCTTCATAGACCGATGAGAAGGAATTATCAACGACGACATGTGGATATACGTGGTCTTGATGAGACTTGGCAGGCTTATCTTGTTGGTATGAGTGCATATAAATCCTACAACAAAGGATATCAATATTTATTAACAGTCATTGATATTTTCTCTAAATATGCCTGGGCTATACCAATAAAGACTAAAAATGGTAAAGATGTCACTGCTGCAATGACGTCAGTTTTAAAAGGAAAAAGAATACTCAAGAATTTACATGTGGATAGAGGAAAAGAGTTTTACAATAAAGATTTTAAAGGACTCATGAAAGAAAACAAAATTAATATGTATTCGACATTCAGCAACTTGAAAGCATCAATTTGCGAGCGATTCAACCGAACTTTGAAAAATAAAATGTGGAAAAATTTTACTTCACATAGAAATTACAAATGGATAGACATTTTACCGAAATTATTATCATCATATATCAATACTAAACATCATACAATTGAGATGAAACCTGTGGATGTGACTTCAGCTAATGAAAAGCAATCATTTGATACTGTTTACAGAAAGCTTAAGGTCATGAAGATAAAGAAAAAAAATTCATTCAAAGTTGGTGATAAAGATCGCGTTAGCAAATATAAACATGTATTTGAGAAAGGGTATACTCCCAATTGGACCACTGAAATTTTCACTGTCAGCAAAGTCAAAAATACTTATCCAGTGACTTATAAATTAACAGATTATCGAAACCAACCAATAGAGGGCGGTTTTTATGAAGATGAATTAACTGGAGTTCAATATCCGGATGTTTATTTGGTTGAAAAAGTTTTAAAAAAACGTGGAAATCAAGCATGTGTGAAGTGGTTAGGATTTAGCAATGAACACAATAGTTGGATAAATTTGAAAGATATATAATTTATTTAAAAAACTTGTAATTGTGACAAAAAATAAACAATTTATAATTATGACAAAAAGAACAATCATCAGAATGAAATATAACTTATAAAATAACACTTGAAACCTTAAGCTATGATAATTGTAATTTATAACTATGACAATTCAGTAATGACAATTGTAACTTATATTTATGATATTTGTAACTTGTAATTATTTTAATAAAAAATAAATATAAAAAAATTACGAATTCGTATTACATTCTTTGTAACCCAATGGTAAAGTATCAGTAGTTCCCTCTAATAATTGTCTTTTATTATCTTCCCAACTTAAGGCTTTTTTCACTCTTAAAATAGTGCATACTTCAGTTTTTTTACTTACAATATGATATTTATCTTTTTTTAAAACAGTATGATGAAACAAACAATTTTTATAATCATCAATCGTAATCGTTTTAATTGTTGCTTTTTTCACACCTTTGGCTTTCTTTTGATCCTCTTCATTTTGAACTTTGAAACTATACATTTTTGCTCTAAGCCCAATAAATTCAGTCATAATTTTTCCTTCATTTTCATCTTTCATCAAGCCTAGAACATTGTTATTGACTAAAGGAATACCATAAACATTATTTTTAGGATAATCAGACGTGTCATATTTCTGAATGTCACGTTTAATGTAATTATATATGTTCACGTTAGTAAAATGATAGATTAAGCTATCTGTGTCTGTACATAATAATTTCACATTATTTTCAAAAGTCTTCATGATATAATTATAATGGAAATCATAAATAAACATTTTAGATAAATCAAGTATTGCAAACCCTACATAAATTGGCTTATTGAACAGTATTTCCAGTTGTTTCATTTCTATAATGACTATATTTTCATCAAATGTAATGCTGCTATGAAAGTTGGGTTGTGATACTAGAGTTTGTGCTCCCCATCTTCCCTCCCATTTTGTGATTAATTTTATATCTTTGTAATTACGGACATTTTCCATTGTCTTTCCATAAACAGCGTTATTCATCAGTTTGTAAACGTTTTTTTCAAATTCATTTTTAGATTGCTTTCTCATATTTGTATTTAAATCTATATAGTTTTTTAACCAAGCTGATTGCTTGAATTGTAAAACTCGATGAATTTTTTTAATTTTTAAACCAAGTTCTACACACTGCTGTAGGTTTCTATAATGTATAACACACTTATTTTTACGTAATAATGTTGTCATCAACTTTATACTTTTGCATTCAGTTGGTTTCCAATGCTCTGGGCATAGCGGTAAATCAGTGGGCAGGTATTCACTCATTGCTGCACCATAAAGATTGTTTACATCGAAATACATTACGTAAGATTCATCTTTGTTTGGATCAAAATCATTTCTCATAAATTGATTATTAGCTTTGCCATATCTATTGCATCACTGTGACACACCTCCTCTTATTCCTTTCTCTATGAAATTGAGCATTTCAACATCTTGCAAAGGATCAAGTTCTATTTCGGTATATTTCAGCATAGCATCAAAAGCTAGGCCAGGTACAGTCAGATAACGTAAAGGATCTGAATTGTATGCATCTAAACAATTTCTACAAAAATTTTTAAAGAAGTCTGCTGAGAGCAAAACATCAGTTTTCAAATATAAATCTGAATAATTACCTAAAGTTTTAAGCTGAAACTTATTCCACATAGCGAGTGCATGCTCATAATCTTCATTTGTGATATTTGCATCATTTAATTTAGAGTAAAACGTTGATTGGGCAGGAAGCTGAGTTTCATCAAGTTTATCCCAATTATCACATGTCACAAGTTCTTTTTCTATTGTTTCCATTAAATTTTTCTTTACCGACAGTCTTAGTAAAAGCTATATATTTTTCCTTGTTAATTGGTAATAGATCAACTCTTCCTTCAAAAGATGGTGAAGCTAATTCTTTAATTAAAAAATGCGAATCGTATCGTGAAAGATTATGGAAAACTATTGGAATGATATTGGAGCATTGATAATTTAAATTACATCTGTTGTGAGTAGGGCCACGATAATAACCAGTAAAATGACGGTGGTCACGAACTTTTGTTTCATTATTTAAAAAAATTCGATTACAGATGCGACATTTTTTAGCTTCATTATGAGTTTTCTGTTACTGTAAAGTCAATGGTTTCATTGGCTTGACATATTTAATGGTTGTCTTCACATGTTCAGATAATTTTAAGTCAAACCAATTAATGCAATCATCACCACGTTTCAAATGAAATCTAGATTAAGATTCATCAAATGAACAATGAACATAGTAAGCAACACTGTATGGAATATGTTTCTGCTTATTATCATATGGTTTGAGAATGCATTCAAAATCAGCATAAACAACAAATGGAACTTGTTCATTATTTTGATAATTTTTAAATTTAATTTTTTCATCACTTGGAGGGAAGGTGATTGCTGTTTTATTCATTTTAATGCAATCTTTTTGGTGATTAATAAATGACTGTTCAATTTTAAAATGACACAAACACCTATCACATAGAAATTTTTTTGTTTTACCATTAGAAATTTGAGAACTAACCAATCTAGAGAGATCTTTGATCAAACAAAAATGATAGATAGGTTTTACATTATTATCTTAATCAATCTCAACATCACTCTCGACCATTAACAAATGTACACATTTTTTATGAGCTAATTTACTTAAATATAATGGCGCTATTTCATCTTTATTATTCAACCCATAAATATTAATAGATAGACTATTGTCTAATTCAAATTTAGGAATATCATGGAAAGTTGTTGGACAATTAATACCTTGATACTTGAGAACTGTCCTAAAATCTGGATATGACGATGTTCTGATGGGATTATTTTCAGTTGGAAATAAAGCTGCAGTTACTGACCAAAGAAAGCAACACTGGTCATCATTCTGAATATTTAACACGGCTTTTTTATCTTGAATAAACTTTGGTAGAGCAATCCAAGTTGTTCCTCCTCCTGTTGATAATAGTTCATATCGATTGATGTTCACTTGAAGATGGATGATTTCTACCATGGACTACCCTGAATCGCGTTCTTCAAAGTCTTCAACTTTAGAAGACAAAACATCAATGCATTTTTCTTTTATAATTTCTTCTATTTCACTTGATCGCATAAAAAGTTCATTTGGTGTTGTAACATACATTATATCTTCAATAAATTCACCATCCTTCAAATTTTTAAATTTAAAAGCCAAGGAGAAATTCACTTTTACACTGCCATTATTATCAATAATATTTTTTATTTTTTTACATATAATTGACTTAGCATCAATCAAAAATTCATTTAAATTTAAATGCTTCAAATTAATGATTGATCCTGTAGAAATACGGAGTTCAAATATACTTTCTTCATCTCTCCAGACAATCGATGGACTTGGTCTTTCAACATCACGTTGGAGATCACCCCCTCGCACAAAATTTTGTTGAGAAATAAATTTTTCACACAGTGATTTTAGGACAAAAATTGTTGATTAAATTTTCATCTTCTCACCAACTGATTAATTATTGTTTAATTGTTGATTTAATGTATTAACATTTTTTTCTCCCATCTCCAACCATTTATTAACAGCTTCATCCTTGTTTGGTCCACTCAATGATGAAAGAAGCACATAAGCCTCTTCCATCATTTTAATTAACTCTTTATAATCACACATTTTTTGTCTTTTACTTTTTAATATTCACTTGTTAATTTTTAATTATTTTTATTCACCAGCTATTTTTTTTCTTTTAAAGAAACAACACTTTCTGGAAAATATCTTCTTTATCCACTTGCTTTTGTTTTTAATTTCGACTAAATTCCCACGTTTACTCGGCAACTTTTAAATCAAAAATAGTAGAAAAGCTCTTAT
Organism: Chelonus formosanus; assembly: GCA_028641665.1. Lineage (NCBI taxonomy): Eukaryota > Metazoa > Arthropoda > Insecta > Hymenoptera > Braconidae > Chelonus > Chelonus formosanus. Next base: position 13,790,033 of record CM054002.1, read on the forward strand.
ACATTTATTCAATATACAAGCCAACACTACCCTCAAACATCACTAGATTTTATCGTCAATACATTCCAATGATATCACTTCATGAAAACTATACAGTTAGTTTAAAAAACGTCATCATACATATGCTAAATAACAACTACCCTTCAACACTTTCTGATGACATGGCTTTTTCTTTGTGATGTCATTTTCACGAAAATATACGTTGGTTTAATGAAAGATATTGATAAATACTCTCAGAATCATAGACGTGGCTTGAATAGTCATAAAGAAAGATATTCTCAGTCGTGTATAGTCTTGAATAATTAAAGATGGAAAGAAAAATTCTTTACATAATTGATATGGAAGGATTCATGGTTAACAAAAAATTTGTTTGCAAAGAAATGGGATTTATTAACACTATGACAAGTGAAGTGAATTCAAGATTTTATAAAATTGGTAAATTTAATGAACTATCATATGAAGATAAAAAAACTGCATCATTCTGCTTGCATCATGTCCATGGAATGCCATATCGAGATAAACAAGATGACAAAGATCCATCGAACCTAGATAAATTATTATTGAGAATTGCTAATGAAGCAGAAAATAAAAAAATGGTTATAGCATACAAGGGTGGAAATTTTGAGAAAACAAGGCTAAATCATTTAAACATCAACAACTACATCAATCTGGAGTCAACAGGATGCCCAAAATTTAAAGTCATCATGAAATACATGGAACAAAAAGATAGAGCAGCTTACAATCAATTAGAAACTCTATCGTGTGGAAGACATTTCAAGCTAAGGAACACACAAAAAGTGGCACATTGTCCAAGAAAAGAAGTCTTTTGTTTCAACTATTTCTTGGAAAATATGTTTTAAGTTCATTATTATTTATAGAATATTAATTTTGTCATTCTAAATTACTCTCTTATGTTATAACTTAATGACAATGTTCAAATTTTCCATAATTATTAATGTCAGTTTTGTGAAAGTAACTTAGAATAAAAAATAACACAATTACAATAATGAAACTATTATGTATTTTTATAATAATAAACGATAATTACAAGAGAAAACGAGAATAATTTTTTATTCAATTATAAAATATTATAGTATAGTTGTGAATATTATAGTTACTTTTTATCTCAAAGAATATACGTAAATAAACTTATGCTTACGTTAACATTAATCAGAATAGAAGGATAGATAATATTTTTGCAAAATAGACAAACACTTAAGATTTACATCACACAAAGTATATCATGATTAACTCTCTGTTTGCGAACTTTTTTCATCAGAATTATCATCATCATCATCATCATCATCGTCAGAATCACAATCACTCGAACTATTCTCATTTCCATCACTATCATTATCAATGTCAAAATTATCACTCTCAACTTCATCAACATCAGAATAGTGAAGTTCCTCTCCAACGCTGACAATTTCTGAATCGCTGTCGTTATTATCATCATCATCATCATCGTTTTTATCTCCAATACTTCCTACTCCACTGTCGTTATCACTTTTTTCTTCTTCTTCTTCCTCTTCTTCTTCTTCCTCTTCTTCTTCTTCTTCTTCCGCATTATTAAAAAATAAGAAGATATCCTAGATATAAGTTCCTCAGCAGATACTCGTAAAAACACAAATGTTTGTTCCACATCATCGTACACTAAGCGGCAGATTGTGTCATTCATACACAACAAACGTTCCTGCCGTCTTAATTGGGAACCATAATGTTTCATGGCGTAGTAGATCCTTTCTTCAATCTGATTTACGTGTTAGCACTGAAATAGAATGACAACAACGTTAAAAAACCACCATGGCTGGATGTATGTGCTGCAATAATAAAGATTTCACGTCATACATTTCTAAAGATATATTACATATAAACATATTTTTTTTATTATTTAAACTGTACCTTCCAATGCTGTCGACATGAACCCTATGATTTATAATTTTCATGGAATCAATATCTTCAATAATGACATCTCCATACTGACTTTCCAGCAGCCTTACAAATGTCCATGTTTTATCATTTGGATTTATGAGTAGCGTTGTCAAAATTCCTTGGTATGGAAAAAAGAAATTCTTAATACTACTCGTCAACTGCACCCATACTTTCATTGCTAAAGATATTTGATTAGTGAGATTATTATCGTCTACCTAATGTGCCCACTCCTGAGGTACAATTACTTTCATCTCCATTTCAAACGAATCCATTTGAATTATTCAACAATTATTCATTATTATTATACAACACTATTTTGTTATTGAAATCATATTTAAAAGAAAAAATAAGAGAATAAGAATTTACTTTCTTTCAATTGATATAATTGCGAGATTTTTCTTATTGTAATTGACACAATGTTATTAATATTTATATATATATATATATATATATATATAAATATATATATATAAATATATATATATACTGAATAATTCCTTTTTTAATAAGTTAAAATATTATAATCAATATAGGATAAAAAAAATAGTATTCATAAGTTTATTAAGTAACACAATTAAAATAAAATCAGCAGTAAAATAGAGATTAACGTTAAAATAAATGCAGTATATATCTTTTAACTCTAGCCAAATCTTATTAATTATCCAAGTATGAACTTTGAAGCAGCAACGCTAGCTTGCAAGAGACTGAGCCTTAGTCCTATCTCTTTGTGCTCCTCTGGCCTTGTTCGTTGTCATGGGAAAAAATACCATTAATATAAACAAATACAGATTATTGGTCCACGTGATATAAGTGGAATCGAAGACTCAATGTCCTGTTTACATCTCTCTTAAATTTATTATCCGATGCAAGATAACGAGCTGGTGCTATATGTAGAAAATATACTCCTACATCAAAATTATTCTTTTGGTGTTAAATAATCAACAGAACACTTTAGAACACTGTAGAATATTGTTGTGGAAGTTGCGTCTTTGTTTAACCAAAGCACTCTATACGACGCTCTATCTTTATTCATTTTTTGGACCTGTTAGGGCACAAGCATCAAAACAAAGCGCACGTGTATTGGCGTAACACAGCGCTAGTGTCGCATCTCTGTTTTACTACCATGGACTATAATATATTCCATCTTTGTTTTTTAGTTGTGCCGGTTGAAGTATAAACGCACATCGTTGAGCTGCGCGTTCAACCATTTTTTTCCATGGATAATTTGAAAAAAAATCTGCTTATATATGAATATTTACTTATACGTATTAGGAATACTTAAATGAAACATTTAAAAGTAAATAATTATATGATTTTGAACTTCAATCATAATTTCATTCAAAACAGACACATAATAATTTTATATTATTTTTAATTTGTTCAATTTCTTTTATAATCGAAATTATCTTAAATATAAATATTATTTAATAATAAGTCTTATTTGATTAGGTTTTGGTTAATATTATTACATAACAATTGAATTATTATTGGATAATTAACATAATGCTTTCATGAGGAGGATAAAAGGCTGATTTTTAAAAGTAGCATTCAAAATAGATCGACATTTGAACTCTAGTTACCAAAGGCAGATATATTGATTGAAATGAGCCGCTAGATGGCAGAAATGTACATGAATAGATCGATATTTTTTGATTTCTCTTCTTATGATGTTAGTGCGCACGCGTACGTCTTACGGCTTATGTTTTTTGAATGTGAGCACGGTCTCAGAGTAAATTTCAAGATTCTATGTTGATATTATTGAATATTTTATCAGATAACCGCTAGAAAGATTAAATACATGAATGAAGTTGATTTAATTACATACATTTATTAAAAATCAGCCATAATACATAATAATAATATTTGAAGTAAAAGTAAATCCAATTAGTATTTCAAATATAAAAAATTCTGAGTAAAGTAATTTTATGTGCACACAAATTACATTATGAATTAATAGACTTGTTTTTCATATCTTCAATTTCTTGAAGAAACTTTTCTGGTAACACATGAATTTCATCCAATGATAAGCACTTAAAATCTATTCTAGCATAGAGCTTTTTCAGCACTGGTCGCATTTTGTTGATTGAGTTGGAATCAAACCACATCTTCATCTTCAGTACATTTTTTAATGCACAATTTGAAGCTAAACTTGGTCCATGATGCAAAGCATGTTTCCATCTTGGTAAATCGGGAATAATATGTAATGGTAGGCAATTCAAATCATCCAAGTTAATTACAGTTTGTCGGTTATTTAACAAACTGATGCATCCAAACTTTCTTTTCAAGACCTTTCACATGAATGAAATTAGCTTTGCCTATTACATCAACAATTATACCAGGCATATCTTTATATGTCATTTCACCAGAATCCCATTGAAGTCCATGGTAATTGCGAGTATATCAACAATTTATTACTTGAAATTTTTGCAGTAATAATTTCCAATCAAATGGTTGTTTGAAGAATAAACACAACTGATTTTGTACCGCTCCGTCAATAAAGAAAAAAATCACTGCAAATTCTTTCGCAACAAACTGATTTGGAGGAGCTTTGAATCCCTGAATATCAACAAAGATATCCATCGTGTAGGTTTGATGTTACCAATTCAAAGGTCTCAAACTGATTGATGAAACTCTACAAACGTACTTTATCTAAATTCATGACACCACATCTTTTCTGCGAAACCGCCGATCTATTGATATTATAATAAACAAAAAAGAGAGACTAGTTACTTCCATGACGTCGTTTGTTTTGAAAAAACTAACAAAGGAATAATATTTATGAATAATATTTTTTTGGGAATTAAAATCTAACGTACTCCTCTGCGAATAAAACTTTCAAAAGTTACAAAGAAAATTGCGCTGTTAGGAAAATGTGTTTGAGTTATCGGTCGCTAGAGTAAGGGGGCTATATATGAACAGAACAGATTGCCAACAAGTCAGTTCAGCAACAGAGATCATCGGACACATACCTAAGTGTACACGCTTAAGTGTAGAACAGTGATTGGTAAATTGTTGTGTGTGGAATAAATATGGATATTAAACCACCGGAATTACAACGCTATTGAGTAAAAAAATGTTGGCAATAATTATCGCCAGGTGATTGATAGTCGTTACAGGGCGATAATATTCAAAAATTTTTAATTCTTCACCCACCACAACAACAGTGCTACTCAGTAAAAAAGATTGACAACAGTTACCAACATTAAATTGGTAACAATTGCCAGTAAAAAAATTCAAATTCTTCCACCCGCCACAACAGCAGCGCCGCCCAACAATTACCGACTGCAGGTCGATACAGCGCCATCTAGCGGAAACCTGGACACTACATCTACAGCCGGTAAGTTATCAGCCCTGTCAGTAAATTACCGACATGGTCGGTAATAGTAAATTGAGCCCCCCCACACTTAACTACTATCATACTCGCGATCGGCATTTGCTAATCAACGGTACACCAGGCATTAATGAACCCGAGTATACTATCGTATGGACAAAGTTGAGTGTATTTTCATATTCATTTCGATTAAGAGGCTTCAGATTACTCATGTTACATTATTTTCAAACAACATATTGAGAATTCTGAAAAATATTATGAATAAATGCTTAGAAATATTGAATAAATAATCTTTTGATACTTACATAATTGCTTACGGGCGTAAGAAAAATTATATTTTGTTTAGTATTCATAATTTCTTTCGGCATTACCGATTTTGAAGAACTAATATAAAGCGTTATTGGGTGTTCGATCAATTTATCACAAATATCGTCATCTATATAAACAACGGCTCCTTTGCTGTCAGTGACACGTATGTGTATTTCGCCGTAATTATGAATTTTCAATTCATTAAATCTCGGCATGTTAATAATTCTTTTCAAATCAATTGATGATGACGGTGATGGCAGATATCGGGTTTGTTGCCAACGATAAATATTGCTTCTCGCCATTTGCCAAGGTAACAGAGCCGCTGCTTGCGGGTGCCTAGAACGTCATGTAAATAAATAATTGTTTTTTTTCATTTGAAATAATAGTACGCAGCTATAAATATTTATATATCACAAAACTTACAAAGTAGCGAGTTCATGGTAAATATCCTGTCCACTCCTCAATTGTTGTTGGCACGTTTTCTTCAACAATTTATTGAATTTATATATTGTTTTCTGGTTTCTGTTTGGCCCGTGGTTGTGATTTTTTATTACTTGGAAACCATCATCCATAATAATTTCCCGTCCTTTACAGAACTGAGATCTATATAATGTGCATCTTAGAAATCTATAAATGATAAAGTAAAACAACAGAATTTATTCATAGCATAAAAAAAAAACATCATAAAATATTATATTCAATACAACAATAAAGATTAAAATGTAGGAAATTGGTTGTGAATAAATTAAATCATTAGTTCAGAAACAATTATTACTGAAGACGTCAGCAAAAATGCAATTAATGACTTATTTTGTATCGCCATTCTCGTGATACCTGAAATATGAATACCCGTTGATAAAACGTTCATTTCGGAACGAATTATTAGCCATTTTTGTTTTTTTCCAGCAGTAAAAAACAATCAACTGCGCAATCTAAAATGCTTCTAAGACTAATCGCCGCCAAAAAAATGGCGTATGCGTACTGAACTTGCAGACGTCGGAAATCCAGATACTACGCATGTCGGTGTTCAAGATAACTGAGCACGTGATTATAACTCTTGCCTTGATTGGTTGATTCCAAACTATTCTCTTTTTACCTTAAGCTGTTGTTGGCGTTAGAAAAGTTTGTTGACAGTGAATTTATTCCCGGAAAACAATGCAAAGTGTCGCACAGATATTATTTTATTAATATAAACAAGTGATAACCCAATTGAATCTATTAAAATTCATAGTAAATTTATCTATAATTATAGGTCCATCATTTCGTCATGGCCAAGGAGTAGCGAGACGAGAAAAATTACAAGTGAAATTCTACAATGGTTTTCGCTATATGCACTCAAAAACAAACAGAAATGTCCAGTAATTTTTAATTGCCTTTTTTATATTGAAATTCGAGTTGTTGAATTTCACGCTGATTTGGCAATAGCAAGGACTATTCATGTCATCGATATCATTGATTGTGTTCCAGGTATGTGGTGTGTAGTGAAAAAATAAAAAAATGTTGTAAAGGTACTGGAAAAATAAATAATAATTGTTTTCATGAATTACATTCTGACAACCATCCACCATCTGTCATATCAAAAAGAATATTGGAATTCGAAAAAAAATTATTTAACGAAACTACCCAACGCATATCGAAGGCAATAAAATTGATTCACGAAGAAATTAGCTTATTGTAAGTATTAATTAAAAAAAAGTCCATATACGTCCTTTATTGTGAATTTAAAAAAATGTTTTTGATGTCGGAACTTTTCTCATTCAAGTTGATAAAACAATAAGAATTTATATCATTGTTGATTCAATGCCAAAATCTCAGTGCCAATTTTCTTTCAGGTATCCTGAAGCTGCGGTCCATAAAACCTGGTTGCTAATGCAACCACGTATGCAGTACTGGCGAAAATCGGTTCGCCCAAAAATACCTGAATCGTTGATGCAGTATGTACAAATTTCGAATGAATCACAGTGGTTTTCATTTTGTAGCAATAGCCAAGGACACAGAATGCATATCATAACATTGCAAGCAGATGATCAATCTTATGTTACTGTTTTTGCCAATCCAATTTTTTTGCAGTCCATTAGAATTACGCATTTATTTATGGATGCGACATTCCAAATAGTTCCGAAAAAACCGAGCATTCGACAATTACTTTCTGTGTTTGGCTTAGTTCATGACACTGTACGCATATAATTTACATTTATTACAATACCAATACTATATTATAATATCCATTATTAATTTATTATTCTGTAGGCTTTGCCGATCATTTGGTGTTTTATGGAACGGAAAAGTGCTGCTGCTTACTATGTGGCATTAAACTATTTATCTACATCCTTGGCGTCTCATCTTCACCCTGAAATAATCATTACAGATTTCGAAGCAGCCTTATCATTAGCAATTAATCTGGTTTACCCCGAAGCTTTTCATGGAAGATGCTATTTTCACTATTCACAGGTAAAGTATCACATAATTTTATCAAAATACCAATACAATATAATTATATAACTTAAAAACTTATTTTAATTTTTAGGCTTTGATCAAAAAATTAAAAAAAATAAAACTTTTAAATTTTTTAAAATCCTGGACTTTTGGAAAAATTATAATTAAAAAATTTTTATCTTTACCACTCCTCCCACATCACATAATTAGAGAAGCTTTTTATTGGCTTGTGAATAATATGCCACATCCAGTCAGGATCATCATGGATCGATTTATTAAATATTATCAACGTCAATGGATTGTCAGAACTCGTCCCGAACGATTCAGTGTTTTTGGTCTTCGAGATAGGACAAACAATTTTTGTGAATCCTATAACAGAATTCTATCGAGAATATGTGGATCTCATCCAAATATTTGGGATTTTACAGGTAAATTCAAACTTATATATGTAAAGAATATGAACACTGTTGTTAAACAAATTTGTTATTATTGTCTCTAATCATATGTATTTAGAGCACATTCATCGTATTCAAGAAAATACACAATTGGAATATAACTCTTTGATGTTAGGAAATTGCATAAGACGTCAACCAAGACAAAGGAACAATATTTCAAGCAATACTGTGATAAAGGCTTGGAATAGTTTCATCCAAGGATTGTCAAATACTTCTGAATTTTTGGCTTGTGCAAGTTATTTTTTGACATCATTTTCTAATGCTGTAATAGAAGACGAAATTGATCAGTTATTGGTTGTTAATGAAAATTTTTATGAAGGTATAATAATGATAAATAAAGTATTGAGATGTACATATATTCTTATATACTAACATTATTACATTAAATTGTTTTTGTTAATATTGAATGATTCTGTTATAGTGTACAATGTTGAAGATTTTCGAAATTTAGAAATATTTCAAGGAATAAATATTGATGAAATAATTTCCGGAACAGAAGAAAATAATTAAACAAAGAATTAATTAATAGAGTGGAAAAAACCTAATTTTTAATTTCATCAATTTTCCTTGAATAACAATAATGAAGTATTCTCTTAAATAAAACTTAAAAAAAGTCAGCAGTCAGGTCAGCTATTGCTGAGCTTCAATTTAATTTATATATGCATAATCAAAATTAAAATGATTTCTATATAAATATAAAATGTTAAGTCTGATTTTGGAACAAGTATGTTTCGGAAAAGCTCAAGATATTTCACGAAATTAGCTGCTCGGTCTTTAAAAAACGTGAGTAACAAAGAAATAAGTGAAATTCAAAGTGTAGAGCATCGAGTAAGAACAGAGGTTTCACTAGCGTATACAATAAACAAACTTTCCAGTCTTAAAAAAGGCCTTCAAAAGGACGTAAGATAGATATTATACCTAGTAATAATAATGAGAACAACAAACATTGTGGTGATATGGTTTTGTTTATTATAATATTTTCAAAGAGTTATTGGCATTCTATTGCCATATTGTTATAAATCATGAAAAGGGAAACATTTTGTTTTGAAATTTTGGGTTTCATTTTGATTCAAGTATGTATTCATGAACACTTTTAATTAGAGGTTTTTCTATGACTAGGAAAAAAATGTAGTACATAATGTTTTTGATGTTATTTTTAAAATAATATCATAAATAATGTTAAGAGTATAATTACTACATTTTTTTCAGATTTTCAAAGAGTTATTGGCATTTCATTAACATATTTTTATAAACCATGGAGAGGGTAATTATTCTGTTTCAGTTCTTTGGTCTTTATTGTTATATACATATTCGTAAATACTTTCAATGTGAAATTTACCTTGAATATAATGAAAATGTAATATTTTATCTATTATAATTTTGCAAATAAACTTGTTTAACAAGTTTAAATTCTTTATTTTTTTTATTAAATAAAATAAAAGAAATCTCTGTTTAAAATGGTCATTAAATTGCTTAATTTAGTACAAAAATAAATTTTGTAACTTTGAAATCTCGTCTTCCGAAAATTAATAAAAATTTAATTGCTAATAAAATCAATACTATAAAAAATTTTTTATTTGCAATTATATATGTACATAATATGAAATACATGGCAAATTGGCTAAATTAATGTCATTAAATATGATATAATTCAACCTAAAAATAAATTTTCAGTGGGTAATTTCAATTTCTGGTTAACCACTTTGACATAATAATGCAGTGGACCATTATGCCAAAATCAGCAGAAATTTCTTAAAAAAAGAGCAATTAGTCAGTTATTTTCCATATCTCGGAATTAAGATGGCCGTGCAAACATGACAATAAGAATTTATAATTTATTAATTTCTTAAGTAATTTTGGCTGATTGTTGTTATTTGCGGCAGACCTTCCGACAGTTTTAATAATAAAAAAAAATATTTTATGTACTGAAACATCATATTTGGAATATAATTGTGAATTTTATAATTTTTTGAGTTTAGCCCGAGCTTAAAAAATTCTAGATGAGAAACTAAATAAAAAAAAATCATATACGCGGTCGGTATTTGCTAATCAGTGGTACACCAGGCATTAATGAACCCGAGTGTACACTAAACTACACTAAAGAATTATTACCAAGCATAGAAATAAAACTATAGATTATCGGAAAACGTTAAAATCATCGATAAATGGAAATTAGTACATCCCGCCATCTGTGTGCGTTCAGAGTTAACGGCGATGATATTAGTTGCAACTATACAATTTATCCTATAGACATCTAAAGAGATTTTTCATGAGACAGTTGTCGTTGTCTGTATGCCATTATTTGAAGACTGTATTGTATGTATATGTCATATAATATTTGTGCCCCTTCCGAAGTGTGCCAGCAGTTAATTTATAATGTTGGTAAAGTAGGAATAGTTTTAACCGTATATTGTAAAAGAAATGATCTTCTAGTATATTATTAGATATAAAGTGCAATTTTTAAATATTAAATAAATTCACTAGTCCAGTTAATGAACTTATTTTGTTTAATAATCACGAAACTTATTTTGTTTAACTATTTTCAACTTGTGAAATTATTTTTTTTTTAATATTGTTCGAATTAACTTTACCCTTTAAATTGACATAACTCACTTTATCTAAAAATAAAATTAAAGGAGAAGAAAGCCAAAGTCTTCAACTTGATGATTTTGATGTAACTTATTGAAATGAAACAGGTGATGATGAAGGTAATTTCTATAAAAAAAATTTAGTCAAGAAAATGTTGCAAGAAGTGCGCTAGACAACATTTAGACGTTGAAATTGGATAGAAAATGAATGGGTGTGTTTGGCAGAAAAAAGCGCTCGTGAGCGCTGAGTACACGAATGTACAATACACGTGCTTGTTTACATGTATTCTGTGTTTATGTGCTCAGCGCTTTCGAGCGCTTTTTTCTGCCAAACACACCCAATAATTTATGATTTCATTTCATAACCTTGTAGCGGCCATCTTGGCGTTGAAGCGCGGCAAATCAATTCATAATTATTCAATTTTTTGTTTTAATTTTTTTATCGATAAAATCAATTAGATGATTAAAATCGCTATTTAGCGCACGGCAGCGTAAAATAATGTTTCATTTGAGACCAAAATTTCTAAGTAAAAATGTAAATTGGCGAAGAATTCAGAAAACTACGATTCAATGTATGTGGGTAGGGGGGATCAGACAGTTTTCTGGCTTGAGCCCAGCCGTAATAATTCCGTTTGTCAGAGGGTTTCAAGCTTGACTGTTGTCTATTCAGTGTTACCAACTTGTAAAATCTAAAAATGTCACACTTTCTTTTACGGATTAAATATTTTTAAGGCTGGGCTGAAGTCAGAAAATTTCCTGAAGTTGATTTTACACCCTCGCGTTGTGCGGTAGAAGGCCGAAGCTTGATATCAATTGAAATTGAGTAGGTAACACGAAAATCGTTCAAAAAATGATAATTTACAGGGACGCATGTAAAGAAGGGAGCCTTAGGGCACCAAAAAATTTAAAAATTCTTGAATCATCTGTTGCGAGCAAGACAGAGCACAAAATATATCTATTCATCTCTGTCTTATTTGTCACAGCGAAGACTGCGAGTCGAACGGTTGGCGAGCAAGCTCAGCCCTCACTCTCTGTTCCTACCTTGTTGTTTACTTTTGTATGTGATAAGCTTATATAAATATAAAAGTAAACAACAGAAATAAAAATATGCTGGCTCTGTTGGTCTGAGCGCTTGACTTTTATTTTGCCGAACAGTATTCAATTCCCATTGCGACCAAATTTTTTCTTATTCAAATTGCATATAATTGCAATTTCATAATGCTAAATTTAGTTTCGAATAGCAATTTTAATTTTTATGTGAAACCATTATTTAGTAAATTGATGACTAATGAGAAAATATTTAAACAGAACCATAAGCCGTTTTTTGTACAGTTACATTGGTAGTTACCTTTTTTTTACTACTCATTAATGAGAAAAAAAAGTTTAAATAATCCGCGGCGAGTTTCGGCACTTCACCGGCAAGCTCTATCCCTACTCTCTGTACCCGAGCCTGCAACTTATGATTAATAAATGTGAGTCCTGATCGTAGTAGTATGCTAGCTCTGTGGTCAAAGTGCCAGACTTTTATTTTGCCGAGCGGGGTTCAATCCCTGTCGCGGCCAATTTTTTTTTTTTAGTAAAACTGCATATTATTGCGATCTGTAAATATTAAAATGAATAATGAACTATATTTACAATTTTCTATTCTCTATTCTTTTAATTATCATCGAAAATTAGCATAGCATAGGTGGAGGGGGATATAATATTCTTTTCTTTAAAAAATTGCTTCTCAAGTTTAGTTCATAGCATTCAATGAATAATGAATAGTTTAATCGATTCAGCGCTAAAAACTGTTTTGATTGAAGGCGGTGTTAAAATGAGAGCAGTTGGAGTTTGCACACCGTTGGATCCAAGTTTTAAAACAGTGAGAGTTGCTGAAGGAGTTGCTCTCCTTTGTGATACAGTGCAGAAAGTAACCCTTGATATTTGTGTTTATCCAAATGATATTTTTTTTCATGTTTGTCATAATAATGATCATTAACAAAGCAAAGTTATCATTTTTGCTAAGGTCAATAATTCTATCAACATCAAGGCTGTTAGAACAATCATTATCTATTAATTAATTGGTCTAAAACCTTTCCAACTCAATGCTGAAATCATCTCGGTAAGAAAATTTGTTTTTTGGTTCAAAAAAGCAACACATCATCAAAGTGCTTCTTGAAAATGTCTAGGTGAGTAAATAAATGAATTTTTTAGCATTAGACAATTTTTTGATATTAAAAAAAAGGTCTTCATTAAAAAGATCATACTTTTTACGATTTTAAACACTGGTTGTGAATCCAAAAACTCTAATAACTTCACTGGCAATCACTTGAATCAACTTCAATCAATATCTTAAAGATTGGAAACCTTTTTTTGTTGAAAGTATCATCCAGTTAAGGATGAAGGGAAATGTATGATCGAAGATAATCGAAGAGTGTTGTCTGAATATGAGCATTAGTGTCTGACGACAGAAGGTATCCATAAAAGGCTTAAACTGTAGATTCTAGAACGCAGTGTATGAAGAAAACGCGGGAAAAAGGAGTAACTCACCGTCAGTTCTGCGTATTGTCACCCATTTATGTAAACCGTATTATCATCAGTCACTCACCACTAGTTGTCATCAATATCACTTGACCAAATTAGTCAACGAGAATACAATAAAGCACTGAAAGTATTCCAAACTCTGTTAAAACACACAAGTATCAATAAAATATAAAAAGATATTCACAATAATTCACTGTTTTCACGTGTGATGATGAAAAATGCTATGAAAATGGTTACAATTGGTTGGAATTAGCACACTTGGATGAAGATGAAATGGAGAGGAAGTGTATAAAAGTAGAAGGAGAGAGAAGGCGGTGTTAAAAGGTGGTATCTTTTGATAGCCAGGTAGGAAGGTTGTCACTATGCACAATATGCAAAGACAAAAGAACAAGACAATGATGATGCACTTGTGATGTTACAAACACACTTGGTTGGTTACTTAAAAGTATAATGAGTATCACTGAAGCCTCTAGATGAAACACTGGGGCCACTACTCGACCTTCCTCGACCATTTGATTCGGTTCTTTCTTTAAAAAATTGCTTCTCAAGTTTAGTTCAATCAAAACAGTTTTTAGCGCTGAATCGATTAAACTATTCATTATTCATTGAATGCTATGAACTAAACTTGAGAAGCAATTTTTTAAAGAAAAGAATATTATATCCCCCTCCACCTATGCTATGCTAATTTTCGATGATAATTAAAAGAATAGAGAATAGAAAATTGTAAATATAGTTCATTATTCATTTTAATATTTACAGATCGCAATAATATGCAGTTTTACTAAAAAAAAAAAATTGGCCGCGACAGGGATTGAACCCCGCTCGGCAAAATAAAAGTCTGGCACTTTGACCACAGAGCTAGCATACTACTACGATCAGGACTCACATTTATTAATCATAAGTTGCAGGCTCGGGTACAGAGAGTAGGGATAGAGCTTGCCGGTGAAGTGCCGAAACTCGCCGCGGATTATTTAAACTTTTTTTTTTCATCGTGTTGCATAAAAGTCGTTCTCACTACTATATGTACGTATATGTGTGTGTTGTACATGCACATATTTGATAGTAAAAAATTTGAAATAGGATTTATAATTTAATGAGAATATTTTACATTAAATTGAATGTCTTTGAACAGAATATAGATAGAAAAATTAAAGATAGTAATTTTTTAACGAAAGCAAATACTATACATTACAAATTTTCAGTAAAAAAAGGAATGAATAAATATATGATATAATAATAAATAAAGATTTATCAGAATTTAGAATAATTGCAATAAAATAAGATATTCATTAAATCATACAATAATAAATCGGATAAATGACAAATGTATTTTGACAATTACCGTAGCAATGTAATTGATTATAATGATAATTGTTGATATTATTTTAATAAAAAAAAAAAATATCTTTATCACATATAATTTCAGCATTTATATTAACAATTTAAAGGCCTGTTTTAATATCAATAACATTGTTATTTTTTGATAATGACAATAAACGAAATAAATAGTTTTATCTTTCAGTACCATCATAAATTCAAATACTGATAAATAATAATAAATAATGATAATAAACAATAAATCATTGACTAGTTTTAAGACGCAAAAATGAGAAATTTAAATTTTTAGTTAATAAATATTAACTACAAAGTAATAACAAATTATTACAATGAATAAAAAAAAAATTAATTAAATTAAAAGTAATAATTAAATTATTATTATTATTATTATTATTATTAGACATTAGTTTAAAAATAATCATAAACGAAATAAATATACATATCGTTTATTATATGAGATTTTTATTCATTATTTATTTCAATAACTGTCAGTGGATACATTTACACTAATGCAATTGTCAGAAAAGTGCAGGGCACCATCAATTTTTGATACGGATTGAGCATTTTTCAAGTCTGGATGACTGGGGTCAATGGATAGCATGATGCTGCCATCTGTTAGATACTTTGGAACTTAATTCCAACGTAGACCATATGAAATCGTATGTTTCTTATTTCTTCGTAATTATCGAATTATATCGCTTGAAATATGTTTTTTTAGGTACAAAAACGGTGCAAGAATTGCGGAAACTAAGTTTGATAGGCGCAAATTGAATAAAAAATGAATTATTAATGATTTCTTTTCATAACCTTGTAGCGGCCATCTTGGCGTTGAAGCGCGGCGAATAAACTCATAATTATGCAATTTTCTTTTTAATTATTTTATTGAAAAAATCAATTGGATAATCAAAATTTATAGATTCCGCATTGCAGAATGAAATGAGCTTTAATTTGAGACCAAAATTCCTAAGTAAAAATATGAATTCGCGGAGAAATTAGAAACATACGATCCAATGTATTTACATAGGGGGAATCAGTCGCCTCTCTGGCTTCAGCCCAGCCTTAAGAAAAGTTCCGACTGTAAATCTTTACAGACGAATATATTTTTAACAAGTAAATGAAAAATTATAATTCAGATGTCAGATGAAAGCTGATACAAGATTTATATAGCAAATGTAAGAATCATTTGCCTGTGCATGGAATATTTTCGAAGTAATTAGAATAAATACGATAGCGGAGTGAGAAAAAAGAAGAAATTTTGTGTATAAGAGTGGCTGCCGTTGCGCTCTGGTAAGACAGAGTGAAGAATGACAGAAAGAGTAAGAGCAGATGCGGGAGACGTGATTAAATTCATTAAAATTTATTAAAAATAATTCCATTTGTAGAATTATCAGTTGATAAAGTAATCTGTGAGCTGATGGATCCAATTACAAATGAATAGAGTAATTTCCAATTTCTCAGATCCAATTACAAACGAATAAAGTAATTTGTAATTTCTAAGATCCAATTACAAAATATCGGAGTAATTTGTAATTTTATATATCTAATTACAAATTATTTTTGCAATTAAAAATATTTTTGGTGAAATTACAAATTACAGGATTAATTTGTATTTTTTTTTTTTGATAAATTACTAAATACTAAAGTAATTGATAATTTAATTATTAAAATATCTAAATTGATAATTAGTAATTTCACTAAGAACTAATTAAGATTTTTATTTATTTTGTGATGAATGCATCATGTTATCGTAATAAAATAAGAATAATGTTTTTATATGTATATCAACGATTTAGCTTATGATTCAATAATAAATTATGTGTTTTGAAGTTTACACATATATTTTGACCATAACACATATGTTTAAAAGATCTTGATTATTTTTTAATTCTCGTCAAAATGATTTAACGTTGAATCTATCGTTCTAACTTATGTTAGAAATGATTAAACATATGTTCTAACGATTCTATTTATGTTCTAATGTTTCAATATGCATTATAACGATGCAAATTATGTTCTTATGAACAAAAATATGTTCCAACATTATTTTGTGTGTTTTAACATTCTAACTCATGTCATAACAATCAAATATGTATTCTAATGAACTTATTTATGTTCCAGTAAACAGAAATATGTTCCAATGTTATGTTATGTGTTCTATCATTTTTAAGTATGTTCTAATAAATTAATTTATGTTTTAACGAACTCATCAATGTTCAAAGTGTTAGGTATGGGTTCTAATGACTCAATTGATATCCTGATAATGGGAATACCTTAATGGGGAAAATGCCATTTAATAGCTCATACTCATGTATATATGCTTATTAAAAGAGTAGAATTTTACTGAAGAGCGGAGAAATAGAATAGTTTTATTGATTTCTTGTTTTATTGATCATGTGAGTCGCTGCTGAACTGGAGTGACTTTTCAAAACGTTTTTTCTCTTGAGTACAAAACGAAATGCTAACTTCTCAGTTCACCAGATGATCACCTAAGTAGCATTGTTGGCTATTGCAATCATCTGTAACGAACTTTAATAGTAGAAGTCAGCCTCAGACTATGAAAGTAATATGAGCTCATCGTAGAGGTCGTAGAATAGCTACCTAAGTTGTTTGTTGATCTCCTCTGGTACCTATAGGGGAACATTCTTTTTATCATAAGCTTTAGAAAAGGAAAAAATAAATCAGATCATCTTACCGAAAGTAGATTGTTTGAAATTGCTTATTGCGATAAAACTAGTTTGGACATAGAACGATTCAGATTACTTTCTCCAAATAAAACAGATTGATAATTTCGAGAATCAAGGAATGATCGTCGACCATTTGAAAGAAATTCAACACATTCATTTATGGCTTTCGTAAAGTAGAATTATAAGTGCCTATTTGCTTGAGTTACACATTTTGTTGAAATTATAAGAAAGAATATGAAAGGGCTTATATTGCGAGTTACTGATCGTTGAAAAGCATTTTTTCTGGAGAAAAGTTTGCAAGGAAAACGGAAAAGGACCAAGAATGACGTATTTCTAGAAAAAAAAAATTCTAATTTCGCCAATCGATCTCATTACAATAACTTCCTTGTGGAAAGTTAATACAGAGTGAAATTCAAAAACTCTTATATTTTTTCAAATTTTTTAAATTCGCATAAGCCAATCTGTTCGAAATTATTTCTGGTTGCTACATGTTACCGTTGGGAAAATAATTCTGAATCACCCTGTATAAAACTTGATGATTTGATAAAAAATTAATAAATAATTTAAAAAATCAAATATAATGAAAAATAGCAACAGCGAATAATAATGACGAAATTATTATAAAAATTATTACTGTGATTCACGTATTTGTTTCATTGTACTTACATTTTCACCTCCCACTTACACTCATCAGAAAGAGCATGCTCATGAACTTATGTGGAATAATATTAAAATAAAACTCATATCTCGTCATAAATCATATTATTTTGTTAGAAACATCTAAATTCATGTAATATATGCATCAGTTATTCAATAAATACAATTTTCAATTGTTTATAACAATTGTTCATAATTTGTATTGTTATAAACAATGTGTAATTGTCGAAAGTCATATTTAGTTGTAAATAATAATGTTTAGTGAAAATCAAGTTAATTTTCAAATGAAATCGTTTTTTTTTTGCTTAAAAGTATTTTAATAAATAGTCAATCTTTTCATTTATTCATTATTATTTTTTTTTTTATAAAAACAAAACGGCTTGACTGAATTTATTTCAACTTCTTTCAGATCCTCTTTATAACAATATCTTTTGAATAAATTTTGGTTGGAGTCGATATCTCAATCCGTTCTTGAGATATCGAAATCGAAAAAAATGCTGACATACGTACACACGTACACACACACATCATTTTAAAAGTCGGCTGGTTGCTTGCATATATCTTGAAACGTGGAGTTATGATGAAAATTCACATTTCACCAATTGACCCAATTTCAATAACTTCCTAATGGGGAGTTAAAATTAATAAAAGAATTATAATATCAATTAAAACGTTACTAACAGATGATTTTCTTTGCTCAGGTAAAAATGTATTAAAATTAATCGGTCCTTCGTTGATGCTCCAGTCAGCGTAATATTCTCTTTCTTTAACTCGCGAATTCATTTAAATATTCGTTATCAACAATTTTAAAAATTATATTGGCTTCACATAAAAATTTACTAACTTCAACAAAATTATTGATACAAGACAAAAAAATTCACATTGTTATAAACAATTTGTATTTGTTAAAAGTCAAATTTCATCATTATTGATATTTTTTTGTTAAGAGAATTTAAATCGGTGCAAAATTCGCATTACTTAATTGATAATTACAATTTTCAATTGTTTATAACAAATTCATATTGTTATAAACAATGCGTAATCGTTGAAAGTTATATTTAGTTGTGAACAATAATGTTTAGTTAATATCGAGTTATTTTCAAATAATTTCGTCATTCTTTTGCTTAAAAGTATTTTAAATAGTCAATCTTGTCATTTATTTATTATTAGTTTTTTTATTGTTACTGAAAATTCTCGAAAATGAGCTGAACCTAACCGTTTAAGGATAGGGATGAGTGTGCCGGGTCAGAGCAAACTGGTAGACAGGTCTTAGTTTAAAAAAAATTACAACAAGTTTATTTAACACTATCAACAGGTACACAATAATACAAGTTTTAAATTCACGAATATGTTTTGAATGTTTTTCACTACTTCAACACTGTGAGTTTTATGAATGTCTAATTGATATCTTGACTTGGTGTGTTCGATATTATTGAACGTTCACACGCGCTCAACACGCTTCACATGTCAAGTTGAATGGTGATTGTGCACGAGGCGTTAGCCTAACGAGCAATGCAAAATGAATGGAATTTATTTCAGGTGAAATAAAGTGAATCTCCAAAAAATAATGTGATGTTTAAGTTAAGAATGACTCACTGAATATTTCTGTCGATTCAGAAACACACGATAACTAAAGATTGACTCAAAAGTAGTAGATTTTTGTGAAAATGAATAGAATGGTGTTTTTACATGAACGAGAACAGAAAAAGAATGGCGACCGGAACTTCGGTAGTCAAAATGGCCACTGAAAATTAGTCAAGTGAGTGACTAAACTCTGAATTATTGATTATTTTGTCGATTGGTTATCGACCTGGTGCCAAGATGGCCGCCGAAGTTCCGATCAGCTGTCAGTTTGAATTGAGAATTGAGGAATTCTCAACAGTTATAAAAAAAAACGGCTTCACCGAATTCGTTCAAACTGACCAAGAAGCTGATTTTCAAAAATTTTTATCGGAAAGTAGAACGGATTTGGAATTGTTAAATAAAAAAAAAAAATCCAGAAATTCGTGAAGTATTTATTAAATTCAATACTCCGTTACCATCATCTGCTGCAGTTGAAAGATTATTCAGTTATGCAACAATGTATAATTTGCCGGAGTATAATAAACTGACAGATAAGAATTTTGAAATACGAGTTTTTATCAAATGCAACTTGTCATTAAATTCAATGTAAATATTTATTGTCTGCATAGCGACACAAAGAAAATTATTGTCTGATAGCGATACAGAAAAAAATTAAGAATTCTTTGTTACATGTAATAACTTTCAAATTATCCCTACGGGGACACAAGCAGTACGTGTCTTTTCGATTAAGGAAAGTTCACATAGAACAGGTAGGTAAACATTTTTTCGGCTGTAGAAGTGGCGTCCTCCTCGCGGCTACAGCTGGAAATCACTTCAATCAATTGATTAGATTTAGGAGAGCTAACAGCCACTATTTTGTTAATACTGCAGACGAATTCTTTTGTCCAGATAACGAACTTTTCTGAATCGCAAGCCACTACGTTGATGCTTGCGTATTTATCGAAATGATCATAGATTACGAACGGAATAGCCCTAGTCTTCGGCCAGGTTGCTCCCTAACTTCATCACCATTAAGAGTTATGTTATGGAGTTTATGTTTTTATTAATCAAATTTCATGATTAGAACATACGTGGAACCCTTAGAACATATAACATAACGTCAGGACATATTCTTGTTTATTGAAATATGATCTGAAACATATTTTCGACCGTCTTAACCCATTAACGCCCAAAGTGACCAAAATTTTACGTCTACTTCAAGCGTATAACTTTTGCAATAAAAGATACGATTTTTACGCGAAAAAATGTCATAAAATCGTGGAAATCAGTATCAAGACGTTATTGAATAACCGTAAAAAGTATCAGAATTTGGTCATCGATACTTTTTATGAAAATATATAAGGTGAAAAAACTTTTTGAAATTTTCCTGCGTTGGAAAATCAAAATGAAGACTTCACACATATTCCACGTACGAAATAATGCGAATAAATTGATACTATTGAGAATTCTTAAAAATGAAATGAGCCTAGCCGTTTAAGGATAGGAATGAGTGTGCCGGGTCAGAGCAAATAGTAGACAGGTCTTAGTTTAACAAAAATTATAACAAGTTTATTTAACACTATCAACAGGTACACAATAATACAAGTTTGATTTCTCGAATACTTGGTGAATGTCTGTCACTGATTTATCACTGAATGTTTATGAATGTCTATTAATTAGCTTGACTTGGTGTGTTCAGTATTATTGACCGCCCACACGAGCTCAACACGCTTCTCAAGTTAAGCAAGAATATGATTGTGCACGTGGCGTTAGCCTAACTAGCAATGCGAAGTAAATGCAATTTATTTCAGGTGGAATAAATCTTGAATGTCCAAAATTAACACTTGGTTTAGTTAATGACTTAAGTACTGAATATTTCTGTTAGTTCAGAAATGCACAAGAACTAAACATTGACTCAGAAATTCTAGATTTTTGTGAGAATGAATAGAATGGCGTAGGTACGTGAATAAGAACAGAACAGGAAATTTACTTTATTCAATATATCGAAAATACTATGAATTTTCTTGAAATATTTGTTGCTTAAGTTTTAGAATGACTAAATGAATAATTGATATTACTTTAAATGTCACAAGCTTCACAGATTGTCTCACAAGAATTAGATTTTGATGAATAACAGTGAATGGCGTCCGAATATCTTGAGAACAGAAAAAAGAAGCCCAGATAGGAACTTTACAGGTCAAACATGACACCAGATTTCAATCAATTGAGTGACTAGAATTTAAGAATTTATTGGTTGTCTGGTCGATTGATTATCGACCCAGTATCAAGATGGCCGTCGGAGTTCCAAAACATAAGTTAAAACGTTAGAACACACAATATAATGTTAGAAAATATGTTTGTTTATTAGAACATAATTTGCAACATAATAATGCATATTGAAGTATTGAAACATGAGTATAACCGTAAGAGCGCATTCCCGATTGTTGGAACATCAATTGGAACAGTAAAACCCACATTTGACACTTTAAACATAAATAAGTTCATTAGAATACATATTTGATTGTTATGACATGAGTTAGAATGTTAAAACACACAAAATAATGTTGGAACATATTTTTGTTCATAAGAACATAATTTGCATCGTTATAATGCATATTGAAACATTAGAACATAAATAGAATCGTTAGAACATATGTTTAATCATTTCTAACATAAGTTAGAACGATAGATTCAACGTTAAATCATTTTGACGAGAATTAAAAAATAATCAAGATCTTTTAAACATATGTGTTATGGTCAAAATATATGTGTAAACTTCAAAACACATAATTTATTATTGAATCATAAGCTAAATCGTTGATATACATATAAAAACATTATTCTTATTTTATTACGATAACATGATGCATTCATCACAAAATAAATAAAAATCTTAATTAGTTCTTAGTGAAATTACTAATTATCAATTTAGATATTTTAATAATTAAATTATCAATTACTTTAGTATTTAGTAATTTATCAAAAAAAAAAAAAAATACAAATTAATCCTGTAATTTGTAATTTCACCAAAAATATTTTTAATTGCAAAAATAATTTGTAATTAGATATATAAAATTACAAATTACTCCGATATTTTGTAATTGGATCTTAGAAATTACAAATCACTTTATTAATTTGTAATTGGATTCATCAAATGACGAATTACTTTATTGATTGATAATTTTCAAAATAAGATTATTAATTAACACTGTAATTGATAATTTAATTCTCGATATTATTCATTACAGAAGTAGTTGATAATTAACCATTTCCCAGTAATTAAGTAATGTGCAATTGAACATACTTTTTTTGACGAACCGTGGTTTATCGGTTAAATAACTATTGTCAGCATCGTTATTAGTACTACTGATATCATTTTGTACAGAAGATTCATAAAGACTTCTGTCGTTTTCGTTGTGATCATCATAGTTATGGTCAACATCCATTAAACTTTCATCTTCGATATTATCATTATCAGGGTGTACTTCTTTATCATCGATATCCATTTCATCATTAGTGCCCATAACATTATCATCGTTGACAATATTTTCATCAAGATTGTAGCTGTCAGAGTCATTCCTAGCAAGAATATTATTATATACCGCGTATATTGGTTCATAATAAGTAAAATATCTCATACACCCCACACTGTATGTTCTGAACAGTTGTGAAAATAATATCAATTTGCATATTTCGTGATGTTGTAATGGTTTTTGATAGTAAAGCTGGTGATAATTAATATGACAGGACTATTGGTTGTCAATTTTTGTATAATATTATTCATAGTCATTTCAAACATTTTTTTTGTTGCTTTAGGAGATTTATATCTACGAATTAAATACAGATCGCCAACTTTCATTGCAAAATAAAGCACATGTCTCTTATCTGTATAAGAATGTTTACATGATATTATTGTATATTGAACGTCATTCTTTACATAGCATATTAATCTACGAGTATTCATACTACGATCAATTCTTAAAGCAATTTTGAAATTTTTAATCTCAACGTTATCACTATGGAATAATAAAGTTTCGCTAAAAATTATTATATCTGCTCTTAGATACTATATATCTGTGATTTTATGTGTTAGATTTTTTCTTAATGTACCAACATTTTGATACACTATTTTTGTTCCTAAAGTATTATCTAAATTATTATACGAAAGTTTTAATCGTTTGTCAATCCTCAATCGTTCTAACTCAACAAGTGCTGAATTAGCAACCTTTGTATTGTTAGTTACATTTGGTATTTTGAATTTTCCATTTAGTGACACGACTTAGAGCAACATACAACATTGACAAAGTTCACCTTTCTTGAATAGTAAAATCTAAGCAAATTTTGTCATAAGTTTGGCTTTGACTTTTATGAATAGTTATTGCTTCAGCGGCTATAACAGGAAATTGATTTTTTATAATTTTATATTTATTATCTGTAGTACCACTACTTTGAATTGACATTCTTTCTATCGGTGTCAAAGCTTTATCCATTTTATTTTAAATCATATGATCACGATGACGAGCTCATATTTTTATGCCTACTCTTGAAGTATGAAAATTAAGCCATAATATGAACGGTATATTATTATCTTTACATTTAATTTATTTTGAAATACCACAAGCACCATTCACTAAACCGTCCTCAACATCAATATTTCTTATTATCATGTATTTAATGTTGACTTTCAATTCGATAATATCAGGTTATACAATTGCAATCTGGTTTGCTTCTTTTTTCATTGATTGTAACATTATTTGTTTCTCTCCTTCACTTATTCCTTCTGAGAATAGAACTTCAGCTTTTGAAATGGACAATTCACTCGGACATTAAGGAATTTTTTGCGCATTATAAGCAGCTACTTTAGCAGTAGTCGCATACAACCACATAGCTGCTTCTGGAATATCTTTTAAATTTTTTATTTCTCGGGATTTAAGTAATTTAATGTCATCACTGTCAATATTTCCGAAAGCCAAATGATTTAGAACATTGATAAATGGTAAATCATCTTTCTGACGCATGATTTCTGTTAATTCAAAAAAGTCAAACTGATCCCATAAAGGATAAATATCGGGAAATGGTGCTATTTCAGTGTGATTTAAAACTTGATCAACAGGTCTATTTTTTACAGGAGATAATTGATTTAAGCCCCCAACGACCAGTACTGATACACCACGAAATGGTCCATTTACACCATCTATTCGCCTCAATCTCGTATTAATATAACCGAATATGGTAGACACAACCATTGAAATTTCATCTATAATTATGAGTTGTACATTACTTAATTGATTTCGTATAGTATTTGCTATATCGCTAGAAAGTTCAGGTATATTTACACCAGAATTTTTACATGGTAAAGAAAAAGCAGAATGCAGTGTTACACCATTAATCAAAAAAGCAGCTTTACCAGATGGAGCACATAATAGCACAACTATTTTATCATTATTTTCACCTGGCAATTCATCAAAATAGTTTGTTATTAATTGATTCAATGTACTTATGACTGTGCTTTTACCGACACGAGCATATCAACTAAGAAATATTTTAAACAGAGTTTTACCTGTCGTATAACAATTTAAGATTTCTTTGTTTCAGTCAGGGTCACTTTATTTGGAGCTGCTATATTTAGTAACAGCTTTAGTCCCTTCACTAACAGCGTGTTTAGCGAGTTCACCAGGTAGAAGTAGTCGAACAGTCGTTTGGACTTCGCGTGATGTAATCGTTGATCTCTTGTTATAATGAGCCAACCTGGATGATTTGGCGGCGATGCGTTCAAAGATATCATTAACAAAGATGTTCATGATACTCATAGCCTTGCTAGAGATCCCAGTATTAGGATAAACCTGTTTGAGTACCTTATAAATATAGACAGCGTAACTCTCCTCCCTCTTACGCTTCTTCTTTGATTTATCGGTTTTCGAAATATTTTTCTGGGCTTTACCCGACTTCTTGACAGCTTTACCACTTGTTTTAGGAGGCATGATGATATACACGTGTTTTTTTGAACAGAAACTGAGGTTTGTGCATTACGATTTCTCTCTGCTTTATATTTAGATTTTTCATCAGACTATAAAGTTCTACTTCAGATATCCGAAGTGGCATTGTATATCGTATTTTTTGAATGACATTTTTCAGTGGGTTTTGCTTTACTTAGCATAGAAATTACGCATTAATGTGTCGGCAACTTTGTATGATTTGGGTGTAACTTCACCTTCCTTAAGGGGCTCTAATATCATTGTTTTTTTTATTACCGGATAGAGTATATGAAATCGGCATTGTTTATCCCGCTTACCTTCATAGCAAGTATGTGAATGTTTATGAAATTGGAATTTAACATAAGGATTACTTTCGTCACTTTCACATGTAATAAACATATTAATAAAATTGATAAGTTCTATATTACTACTATCGTTTTCCTTGAATTTCAGTGCTTCTTTTAACCATAATAGTATATGCTAACGTGGATTTCCGCGTTGTTCAAATTCTACGAACTCATAACTATCTTAGTAGATAGGTAGGGGGGGTTCTGGATCACTCTACTATTACCGACCGTGCCGAAAACTTACCAACAGCGTCGGTAATTTACTGACAGGGCCGGTAACTTACCAGTGGTGGGTGTAGTTCCCAGTTTTCCCGCGAGATGGCGCTGTATCGATCTGCAGTCGGTAATTTTTAGGCGGCGCTGCTGTTGTGGCGGGTAAAAAAATTTGAATCTTTTTTACTGGCAATTGTTACCAATGTTGGTAACTGTTGTCAATCTTTTTCACTGAGTAGCGCTGTTGTTGTGGTGGGGTGAAGAATTTAAATTTTTTGAATATTATCGACCTGTAATGACTATCGATCACCAGGCGATAATTATTACCAACATTTTTCACTCAATGGCGTTGTAATTCCGGCGGTTTAATATTCATATGTACTTCACTCAACAATTTACCAATCACTGTTCTACACTTAAGCGTGTACACTTAGATATGTGTCCGATGATCTCTGTTGCTGAACTGACTTGTTGGCAATCTGTTCTGTTCATATATAGCCCTTACTCTAGCGACCGATAACTAAAACATATTTTCTAACAGCGCAATTTTCTTTGTAACTTTTGAAAGATTTATTCGCAGAGAAGTACGTTAGATTTTAATTCCCAGAAAAATATTATTCATAAATATTATTTCTTTGTTAGCTTTTTCAAAACAAACGACGTCACGTAATTGTTAAGCACCCTCTCACAGAAATTCTTTGACTGATAGGATAGCATTTAAACGCCGTTTTATATAGCCCTTACTCTAGCGGCCAATTATTGAAACACATTCCCTAACAACGCAATTTCCTGTGTTCTATGAAATGTACGTCATATTTCAATTCTCAGAATAAATTCAAATATTGTTATCCGTTAGAAGGTAATATAAGTGAATTTCAAAAACATTTAAATTAAAAAATATTTATTTTATAATTATTGTTATAGATTTAATTGTATTACATTGATGTAATTATATATATTTTTTCGTTTAATCAATCATCTTGTTTTGTGGATTCCTCTGAGATTTTGTCTTCTTGCAATTCAATGAACTTGAAATTATTCCATTCTCCACCAATGTAGAGAAGGGACAACTTATTGCGTTTGACAAAGTCCAGGAACACGTTGAATGCAACATCATCATCTTTGAACACTTCAACCAGTCGTTTTGGTAGAAAAACAATAAATTCATCATCGAATGTGGCAATGACTGCGTCACCATGCTTTGTTTTTACTTTTTTCAGCCCTGTCACTTTATATGGCTTTGTTGTTTCCAATTCTGCCATTTTTTTCTTAGGTTTTTGCGTGTTATTGGCGATGCTGTTGATGTAATCCATTTTTTACGTTCCTCGACAATGCACTATTAAATAGTTTATATATTTTTACTCAAAGGTGTACACTTAGATTTAAATTTGGTGATGTCTGTGACTGAATTAACTCGTCAAAAGTCTTTTTCTGTTTTTATATAAACCTTACTCTAGCGGTCATTTTCTAAAACACATTCCCTAACAACGCAATTTTCCTTTGTTACTGTCTCGTGATTCCTAGAATAATACGTCATCTCTGTTTGGTTAAACCTCATTGTCGGCTTTTCGGAGAAATGACGTCACAGAAGTAAAAAAATAAAAAATTCTTTTATACATCCGTATCAGATAAACCTTTCTAAAAAAAATATCAGAAAATTAACGATCAAGAGTATAGATTTCATTCTCTCTCCACTTGTATTGAGTCTTTCTTAGAATAATAATAAAACGACATATCTTTTTCGGAAAAAATGACGTCACACCAGTAAAAAAAAAAACATTTCTTTATTTATCTAGATCAAATAAACCTTTCTAAAAAAATAATGACGTCAGAAACTTAACGGTCGAGAGTATAGATTTCATTCTCCCGCCACTTGTCTTATATCTTAATATAAACGACCGATCTTGTGCTTTTAAAATTAGTCTTGCAGAGAAAAACAAGTGATCACAATGGATCTAATTCTCGATATACAAGGATATCGTTTATCTAACGGTAAAGTTATTGTGAAAGAGTTGGCGTCATGTAAATGGCTAGGATTGGAAAAAATTTGTGAATATCACTTTTTATTTAAACCGCCATACGATTATGGACAATTAACTGATGATGAAGCATGGGCAGTGGATGTCAATACAAGATATTTCCATGGACTTTCATGGGAAATTGGTGATACACCATATGAAACATTGGTTAAATACTTGAAAGAGACATTGAACAACGTGCGCTATATTTTTCTTCGCTATTATAAAGTGCAATATTATCTGGAATCATTCATGGAAATAGATATACCAATCATAAGATTGGGTAGAGAGGATTTTACAATTTACAATGATTCGATTTTTATCAAATGTCCACATCACGACCAACACTGCGGAGGAATGATGAAGGAAGAAATAGATTTAAAATTTCCACGTCTATACAACCCTCGATATGAATGTGCACTTAGAAATGTGAAAAAACTAAACCAATGGGTTCTTGAGAATATTTCATTTCTCGATGATGATATCAGACCAATGAGAATTCATCAAATAACCAACAAATTACTCAAGTTGTATCCAACAGATTTGAAACTTTTAACAAAGGATTTCATCATAGAAAATGCTACAAATCTTATCGATACTGCAAGGGATGGACTGCCTGATGAATGGAAATTAGATGAAGACTTTAAAATGTATCGACGATGTTATGAGCATCATCCACCAAAAGACGACCAAAATGATGGCCCTGTTCCATTTGTTAAGGATTGTAAAATGTGTAATGAAAAATGAAATGATTTGTAAAATGTGTTTTAAAAAAATAAAAAAACAATTATTCATAGATGATTTATTTTATTCATATAATCAATTTTTTTTAATAATACAGGATTAATGATAATATTATATTTTTCTATTCATAATCTAAATCTTTCTCTATCTCGAGCTGCTTCTTCCCAACATCCTTGTCTAGCTGCTCTGTAAGCATAAGTCCATGTATGCATTACGTGTATTTTCGGTTGAAGATTGAATTGAACAGATTTTCGTTCCATTATAATAATTTTCTTAATTGTCCACTCAAAGGTTTGTATTCAACAATTCGATCATGAGCGATTAAACAGTATGCTGATGTATTATCGGGTATCGGTTTTGTAGATTCAAACTCGATTCGCACATCCACAGGTCCAGATTTTAATGATTCATTTTGTTTTGAACAATCGATGACAATTAGGGGTGCTTTGCCAATAAAGTGTTCTTTTGTGAGGAGAGGTTCTGAATCTTTACCATAATATGATTCTTGGAAATTTTTGTACATATCATATAATAATGCATATTGATTGTGAGATATGTCAAGATTCAAATTGCCATATGGATAACATTGTGAATTGAGAAAAAGTTTTACGTCTCTCAAATTACAATGATCGAATTGACTGGAATCTTTTGTTGCATCATTTTTTCGTGCTGTCTGAAATGCCAGTATAACATATCTCGGTTTTTCCAATTGTGTTGATGTTTTCACCATCCAGACGTTTTTCGTTGTTCTCGGTAACAATGGATATTCATAAGTTTCCCATGATCGGAAACTCACTGTTATTGGCGGATCTTTGGCAATATAATTTAATAATTGTATTTTTCTTGTATCCGACACTGTGATGTAAGGAATCATCCATTCAATTTCCGTCAATGTAATTTTTTCATCTGTACTAGCTGGAGCTTGTACTATTGCATTTAGATCGGTGTTTGAACGTGTTAAAACAAGTTCATGCTTAGCATTGACAATAATGCGATGATAATCTTCAGCAAATTCCAATAGCATATTCAATGGCAATAAAATGTCAAAATATCCTTTGTTATCCATAAGCTTTTCATCATTGACAATCCAACCTGTGTTATCTAAGTAATTTAATTGACTTGGATGAAGTGATAGATATCCCTTAATGACACTCGTAAGACCGACATTTTTATTACGATCAATCTCAATGCCATTCAATTCATATCGTATTTCTTCGAATAAGTGACATAATGCCATGTTTACTAATTTCGTTGTCGCTGCTACAGCAGTGTCATTAAGTTTAGTAAATTTCCCAGTAATATGTAGAGAACTCTTGCAAGGCAATAAGCACAAGTCTTGATGTTGGACAGCAATCCGGATTTCATCGTTGTTATTGAGTGGAGCTGATGCATGAGGTTGATGAGCATGTAATTCATAATGTGATATAGACTCATCAAAAACAACTCCTCTGTTGATAGCTAATGTCTCCTCCCCTGCAGCCATGGCAATAAACACGCAAAACAGCACACTTTTACTTTGACTTTTTTTGTATGCGAAGGCCCAAGCTCTTTAAAAACGAAATATTCTGACGACTTAGTCGTTTGAGGTTTCGTCGTTGACTGGCAATTGTTTGGCATGGTAACTCAGTTTTATAGCTTCTTCCAACAATCGTTTTATAAACAATACCCATTATTTAACAGATTTCACATGCAAACGAATTGTTATTATTTCTCCACGAAAAT
The DNA here is from genome assembly GCA_028641665.1 of Chelonus formosanus. Lineage (NCBI taxonomy): Eukaryota > Metazoa > Arthropoda > Insecta > Hymenoptera > Braconidae > Chelonus > Chelonus formosanus. Next base: position 13,820,871 of record CM054002.1, read on the forward strand.
TGACCAATTCTCCGTCTTGATCGACAATTTTTAATTGCATATGATGTATTGCTTGTACGGCGATTGGAAGATAAATGACGTTAGATGGCACTTCAATGATTTTATATCCTGGTGGAACTGATGGGAAGAATTCATGAATTGTATGCACTAATTTATTATTTATGTATGCTCCTGTAGTAATATTGCACTCAATTCTCAATGCATTTATTTTCAAGATGGAAACTGGTGAATCTGACGTCTGTGTTGATTTTGGCGCGATAAGTCTTGGACCAAAACCCAACAGACGACCAATAGAATCATCTGGCTCGAAATTTATTGCAGCGTTATCACTGTAAATCTCACTGTGCAATTCATTGTTGTTAGGTTTAATGGAAATTGACAATTTAGGATCAGCTTTCTTCAAATAATTTTCAATATCTTCAATTTCATAGCTTCCTGTTGGTATTTCAATAATTTTATCTCGTTTATTTATATTATAATAAAATTTATTATTTCCATTGTCAATATTTGGGATAGAGTTGAACGTTAATAATTCAACAAGACCCAGTACATAATTTTTTGTCCTTGTTAATTCGATAGGTGGAAAATAATATGCCTCTAATATAGAGGACTGTCCAGACAGCGTTATGGTGAATGAATCGTCCATGACTGAAGTACTTTTATTCATGTTTATCGCTTATATATCTTTAAGATTATATCCCATACCAAGTCCCCGGAGGTCTTCAACTTTTTCTCAGAGAAACTTTAAACATAGATGTCCACAATTTGTTGTTGAATAATCTTGTTGCTTTGTATGATTATATAGTATGCTACCAACATCGAGATATTTTTGAAGTTCAGTTGGAGGTTTTAAATTACCGAAACTATCAAAGTATATTGCTTCATTTCCTTGTTTTTTATATGTGTTTTGACTTGGAGGGCCCAAGTCAGATAGTCAGGGAATATTTGAATATTCTAAATGCCGGACTTGTCCACCGGCGCTTCAGGCGACTCTCTAAGCCAATGAAAATTTAGTGTTACTTTAGTGGCCCAACAGACGACTCTACGGCCCTAATGACGCCAACAAGCACGCGGCCGAGCACTTGTGGTGTCAGTTAGCTCCGGGCAAATCACGCAGGCGAATCTGTATAACTTTTGTCAGACGATTCACCCATTTGTGCAGTTTACTCATCGATTACGTTAAAAATACTTGACAGTCACCTCGTATAACTCATCAGATACAAACGTGAAGTATCATTAGTACGAATCTCAGCTCCTGTGGTCCAGGATAAGCAGTTTTGTGTCCTCGCGCGCGAAGCTGTGCTGGCGGCGACGCCATAGTGCCTCACGGGTAGTCACACACACAGTCTACGATCGAACAACTCACCTGTGTGAGTGTGACTATCGCTACAACCTGAGTATTGTGAATATTTTTCGTGAAAATCATTGAATAAATCATACGGACTACTCACATCCTTTATTACAGTGCCAGACAACTCAATGACCGTACTTTATTAGTGTAATTCTAGATCATAAGTGTTATTGTTAAAATAAAAACCTCAGTTCACCTGATCTAAGTGTCTCAAAACTTATTTTTCGGAACTTTCTCACAGCCAACCTGAAAACGATGGTTTTCAGTCCATATTTTCCTCATCCATCCACCTCGAAACCGTAACAATATGCAACCCAGTGAGTTCCTGGTCCATCTTTATCATCAAGGTTAATGATAGCTGACTCATTTTTCCATGGTTTAGATTTCGGTAAATCATTTCTCATGAAAACTCCACGAAAGTATGGAATTTTCACAATTTTTGCATCCTTCAAAATATCGATGTTTGTTAATGCTCGATGTGGTAGCTCTATACGTTTTTTTTTCGCCGGTTTCATTCAGCTTAAAACTTTGGGTGAATATTCAGATTTATATTTAAAAACTGATGTTATAATATTAGCAGATATCTTCGAAAATTTTCGTGAAAACTGTCTAGCTGTTTATAAACTTGATCCATTACATTATTCAACTGCTCCAGGTCTAGCTTTTGATGCCATGCTAAAATACACAGAAATAGAACTTGATCCTTTACAAGATGTTGAAATGTTAAATTTGATTGAGAAAGGTATAAGAGGTGGTGTTTCTCAATGTAGCAATGGATATGCCAAAGCTAATAATAAGTACATGGGAGAGAACTTTGATGAAAATGAAAAAGAATCATATCTGATGTATTTTGATTTGAATAATCTTTATGGTGCTGCAATGAGTGAATATTTACCCACCGGTTCATTCGAGTGGGTAACTGATAAGTTTATTTTTAATAATGATATTGATAATTTAATTTTGAATATTCCTAAGAATTCGTCTACTGGCTATATTTTTGAAGTAGACTTAGATTATCCACAATCATTACATGAACATCATAAAGATTTACTATTATGCCCTGAACATTGGCAACCACCAGATAGCAAATGTAAAAAGCTGATGACAACGTTATTGCCAAAGAATGAATATGTTATACACTATAGAAATTTACAACAATATATTGAACTTGGTTCAAAAACCACTAAAATTCATAGAGTTTTACAGTTTAAACAGTCAGCTTGGTTGAAAAAATATATTGATTTAAACACAGAAATGAGAAAAAAGTCCAAAAATGATTTCGAGAAAAACTTTTTTAAACTCATGAATAACGCTGTTTATTGGAAAACTATGGAAAATGTGCGTAATTATAAAGATATTAAATTAATCACAAAATGGGAGGGAAGATGGGGTGCACAAAGTCTGATATCACAACCGAATTTCCATAGCAGTGTTATTTTTGATGATGATGATATGGTTATTATTGAAATGAATCAGCTTGAAGTAATGTTTAATAAACCAATTTATGTAGGCTTTGCAATTCTCGATTTATCAAAGATTTTTATTTATGATTTTCATTATAATTATATTAAGAAATCGTTCAAAGATAATGTTAAATTGCTATATACTGATACAGATAGCTTAGTTTATTATTGTATGAATGTTAACATATATGACCATATAAAACATGATATTCATATGTATGATACCTCTGATTATCCAGAAAATAATGTATATGGTATCCCGAGGAAGAATAAGAAGGTACTAGGTTTAATGAAAGATGAGAATAAAGGGATAATTATGACTGAATTTGTTGGTCTTCGAGCTAAAATGTATAGTTATACTATTTTAATTGAAGAAAAAGATAAAGATGAAGATGATATTGTTAAAAAAGCTAAAGGTGTAAAGCAGGCTATAGTTAAAACTATCACATTTGATGACTACAAAAAATGCCTATTTAATTATACAATTTTAAATAAAATTGAGTATCACATTGTTAGTGAGAAACATGAAGTATGTACTGTTTCTAGATCAAAAAAAGCTTTGAGTTGGCAAGACAATAAAAGGCAATTATTAGAGGGAACTACTGATACTGCGCCATGGGGCTATAAAAAAAGTAATACAAATTCGTAATTTTTATATTTTTTTATTGAAATAATTACAAAATATCGTAGTTATCAGTTATAATTGTCATAGCTCATGATCTTAATTGTTATTTTATAAGTTAACCTATCATTATTATAATTTTTTCTGATAATTATAAGTTTTTGTCATCATTACAAGTTTAATTTTTTGTCAAATAAACTATATATCTTTTATATTTATCCAACTGTTGTGTTCATTGCTGAACCCCAACCATTTTACATATGCTTGATTTCTACGTTTTTTTAGAACTTTTTCAACCAAATATACATCAGGATATTGGACTCCCGTTAATTCATCCTCATAAAAACCGCCTTCTATTGGTTGGTTTTGATAGTCAGTTAATTTATAAGTCACTGGATGTGTATTTCCAACTTTGCTGATGGTAAAAATTTCAGTGGTCCAATTGGGAGTGTAACCTTTCTCAAATACATGTTTATATTTACTAATTCGAACTTTATCGCCAATTTTGAACTTATTTTTCTTCTTTTTTATTTTCACGGCTTTGAGTTTTCTATAAATGGTATCAAATAGTTGCTTTTCATTGGCTGAAGTCACATCCGCAGGTTTCATCTTAATTGTACGATGTTCAATATTGTTATATGATAATAATAATTTCGGTAGCAGATCAATCCACTTATAATTTCCAATAAGAGTAAATTCTTTCCACATTTTGTTTTTTAAAGTCCGATTAAATCTTTCACAAATTGATGCTTTGAGATTGCTGAATGTTGAGTACATTTTAATGTTATATTGTTTCATAAGTCCTTCAAAATCCTTATTATAAAACTCTTTGCCTCTATCAACGTGTAAATGCTTGGGAACTCTTTTTCCTTTTAAAATAGTCATCATTGCAGCAGTGACATCTTTACCATTTTTAGTTTTAATTGGTATAGCCCAAGCATATTTAGAGAAAATATCAATAACTGTTAATAAATATTGATATCCTTTATTGTAGGATTTATATGCACTCATATCAACAAGATCAGCCTGCCAAGTCTCATCAAGACCACGTATATCCACATGTCGTCGTTGATAATTTCTTCTCACCGGTCTATGAAGCTCTTCTGCAATTTGTTTTCTTTCTTTATTCATGGCAATTGGACTTTAGGTCTTCCTTTCAATTTTTTCTGAACGTTCTCCTCCAGCTGTTTTATAATGTCAGTATGCCTATTATCTGCCTCTTTGAACGTATTTAATTGATCGAATTGATAAAATTCATTTATTTTATTTAATTCAGCCTTCAAACTTTGTTGTGCTGCTTGTGATGATTCCAATTGCTGTTTTACTTGCTCACTGATATTTTCAATTTTTGCTTGGAGATTTTGTATCTCTTGTGTTATAGATGCTATCGTATTACTGATGCTTGATTTAACAACTTTTAATGATACAGCATCATTTAGATCTACTGGATCAGCAAGGTTGCACAATCTTCTATTATTCATATCATATTGTTTATCGATTGTTAATTTAAATCCATTACCAGGTGGACCACGGACAGCACTTTTTCGTGAATCATTGTCCAACTGACATCCAAAAATGTCTACACTCATCCTCTTTCTTCAAGAGATAATTGATCAATGAGTAATGACATTGAACATCTGATTAATATATGATTCCAGCTTCACGTAGTTCTTCAATAATTGACATTATTTCATTAGTATGGCTAAAATTACCAGCAGCACGTGATGAAACAAGTAGACGTAATCGATCAACAAGTTCATTGGGATCATCCCAATAAACATAGTCCAGTGGTCGATTATGATTTATCATACATTGCGGCAAACCTTTACCGCTTTTCGGTAAATATTTGCTGATAATATTTTGAGATTTCTTTGAATATTTATTCTCTCTCAGACTTCTGTCAGGGTGGTAATGTTTATGATAGGCGTAAGTGCTTTTTAAAATTTGTCCATAAGTATTTTCGTCAATGTCTGTTGTTATATTTGGATCGGGTGATTCCATGAAAAGTAATTCTAAGAGACCCGGAGTACTTCCATATTTTTTATTATCGATGTAAACAAATTTATCATCAAATCTTACTTCAGCATTACCAATCATCAGTTTATTCTTTAATTTTCTTACACCAAACTTTGTATCCAATTCTTTCACTTGATGTTTTGAATCGAATTTTTTCAAATATGATACTGCAGGTAACTCTTTTATCGGTGTACTTTGATGAGGAGCGGTGGTAAAAGATTCATCATCAGTTATTATGCTATTATCCACATCATAATCAACAGTATTATTATCAAGTGTTGTTTGAAAGCTTGTCGCTCCTTCTGTAGGATCTCTTTTGATTAGCTCTTCTTTTTTCACAACAAATTCCTCTGTTTTTATCGGAGTCTTGTCCACTAATTGTTGTAAAGGAGTTACGACTGGTTTAAACATTTCGTTCATAGCTCGCTGAGTTATTTCTCGCCCATGTTTAATAATTTCATGCTCCTGTCGTATTGCGTCACTGGCTTTCGCAATTTGATGCAAAATATCAGCTCGATTTTGCATTTTTCTTATCTTCATACTACCACTTTGATGACCACGTCACAAATGTTCTTTTTCTCTTATTGTTGTTTAATTTATATATTTATAAAGCAATCAAATCCTTTTCTATACCGTCCACAACTGATTTCTCTATCTTTGTCGATAACGACGAATCCATACTTATCATTCCAACATTGAGAACAAAGTTCTCGAAAATCAGAAAATGACATATCAGTGTTTACATGATCATCATAAATATGCTTCAAATTCATATCATCTTGTCGAAAGAGCACGAGAAAATTTGTATTATCTCGCACTAGATGTTTGGGAATACGTGCATAAGTTTGACATAGATAAAAGCTATCATCTTTGTGTCGTCCCATACAGAAATAAGCACGCATACTATCTTGTTTTTCACACGCTACGTCATCAAATATCATTATTGAATCTGGTTTTGCTTGCTCTGGTTTAACAACTTCTTCATGTTCATTAAAAGGAAAATAACCCATACCTTCTACAGGTTTAAGTAATTTTTCCAGAAATTTGTATTTTGGCTGATGTATGGATTTCGAATATAAATATATATTTTCAAATCGTAATCCATTTGGATGTACAATAAGAGCTAAGAGAGCATTTGTTTTACCGCAATTCGAGGGGCCGCATATCACGCCGCGAACGCTATTCGGTAATGAATTACCATGGCGTTGAATTTTTACAGTTTGTGGCACGACGTTGTCGAAATTCGACACCGGTAATTGAGTTCTTCGTTGCTCGAACTTAATCTCGTTATCGACTGAATGGCTAGAGTATAAATACGCGACTTTTATGGAAATTATTTCAGTACGGCTCAGGCGATGACACAGTACAGACGTGGGACCGGCTTAGTTAACACCATCATAAACAAATTGCCATTCGAGTTACATATCCCTGGATATCAGTATTGTGGACCCGGAACAAAATTACAACAACGATTAGAACGTGGTGATCCTGGTGTAAATATGTTGGATGCAGCGTGTAAAGAGCACGACATTGCGTATTCGAGAAATCGAGAAAACGTAGAAGCGAGAAACGCAGCTGATAAAGTGCTTGCTGAAAAAGCTTTGCAAAGAGTTTTTGCAAAAGACGCAAATCTCGGTGAGAGAGCTGCTGCATTAGGAGTAACAAATATCATGAAAGTTAAATCAAAACTGTGGGAAAGAAAAAAGTTGGAAAGGGTTCAAAGAAAAAACCTTTAAGACAGATTGTGGATTCAGCCAAGTTTATGATGAATTCGGGTGCCGATCCTATAAAATCAGCATTGATTGCTGCACGGAAAGCAGTAAAAACGATTGGTGGAAGAAGGAATGTTCAAGTTCCTCGTGTATTACCTGTACCGACTAAGGTTAAAGGTGTTTTACCACTTATACCGATATTTGCTGGTCTAAGTGCAATTGGTGCTTTAGCTGGTGGAGCTTCAGGTATTGCAAAGGCAGTTAGTAATGCTAAAGCTGCTCATCGTCAATTGGATGAAGCAAAACGTCACAATCGAAAAATGAAAGCCATAGCCTTAGGTAGAGGTCTACGTTTTAAACGTCGAAAACGAGGATATGGTTTATACTTGAAACCGGCGAAAAAAAACGTATAGAGCTACCACATCGAGCATTAACAAACATCGATATTTTGAAGTATGCAAAAATTATGAAAATTCCATACCTTCGTGGAGTTTTCATGAGAAATGATTTACCGAAATCTAAACCATGGAAAAATGAGTCAGCTATCATTAACCTTGATGATAAAGATGGACCAGGAACTCACTGGGTTGCATATAAAAAAACAAGGAAATAAAGCAATATACTTTGATAGTTTCGGTAATTTAAAACCTCCAACTGAACTTCAAAAATATCTCGATGTTGGTAGCATACTATATAATCATACAAAGCAACAAGATTATTCAACAACAAATTGTGGACATCTATGTTTAAAGTTTCTCTGAGAAAAAGTTGAAGACCTCCGGGGACTTGGTATGGGATATAATCTTAAAGATATATAAGCGATAAACATGAATAAAAGTACTTCAGTCATGGACGATTCATTCACCATAACGCTGTCTGGACAGTCCTCTATATTAGAGGCATATTATTTTCCACCCATCGAATTAACAAGGACAAAAAATTATGTACTGGGTCTTGTTGAATTATTAACGTTCAACTCTATCCCAAATATTGACAATGGAAATAATAAATTTTATTATAATATAAATAAACGAGATAAAATTATTGAAATACCAACAGGAAGCTATGAAATTGAAGATATTGAAAATTATTTGAAGAAAGCTGATCCTAAATTGTCAATTTCCATTAAACCTAACAACAATGAATTGCACAGTGAGATTTACAGTGATAACGCTGCAATAAATTTCGAGCCAGATGATTCTATTGGTCGTCTGTTGGGTTTTGGTCCAAGACTTATCGCGCCAAAATCAACACAGACGTCAGATTCACCAGTTTCCATCTTGAAAATAAATGCATTGAGAATTGAGTGCAATATTACTACAGGAGCATACATAAATAATAAATTAGTGCATACAATTCATGAATTCTTCCCATCAGTTCCACCAGGATATAAAATCATTGAAGTGCCATCTAACGTCATTTATCTTCCAATCGCCGTACAAGCAATACATCATATGCAATTAAAAATTGTCGATCAAGACGGAGAATTGGTCAATTTTCGTGGAGAAATAATAACAATTCGTTTGCATGTGAAATCTGTTAAATAATGGGTATTGTTTATAAAACGATTGTTGGAAGAAGCTATAAAACTGAGTTACCATGCCAAACAATTGCCAGTCAACGACGAAACCTCAAACGACTAAGTCGTCAGAATATTTCGTTTTTAAAGAGCTTGGGCCTTCGCATACAAAAAAAGTCAAAGTAAAAGTGTGCTGTTTTGCGTGTTTATTGCCATGGCTGCAGGGGAGGAGACATTAGCTATCAACAGAGGAGTTGTTTTTGATGAGTCTATATCACATTATGAATTACATGCTCATCAACCTCATGCATCAGCTCCACTCAATAACAACGATGAAATCCGGATTGCTGTCCAACATCAAGACTTGTGCTTATTGCCTTGCAAGAGTTCTCTACATATTACTGGGAAATTTACTAAACTTAATGACACTGCTGTAGCAGCGACAACGAAATTAGTAAACATGGCATTATGTCACTTATTCGAAGAAATACGATATGAATTGAATGGCATTGAGATTGATCGTAATAAAAATGTCGGTCTTACGAGTGTCATTAAGGGATATCTATCACTTCATCCAAGTCAATTAAATTACTTAGATAACACAGGTTGGATTGTCAATGATGAAAAGCTTATGGATAACAAAGGATATTTTGACATTTTATTGCCATTGAATATGCTATTGGAATTTGCTGAAGATTATCATCGCATTATTGTCAATGCTAAGCATGAACTTGTTTTAACACGTTCAAACACCGATCTAAATGCAATAGTACAAGCTCCAGCTAGTACAGATGAAAAAATTACATTGACGGAAATTGAATGGATGATTCCTTACATCACAGTGTCGGATACAAGAAAAATACAATTATTAAATTATATTGCCAAAGATCCGCCAATAACAGTGAGTTTCCGATCATGGGAAACTTATGAATATCCATTGTTACCGAGAACAACGAAAAACGTCTGGATGGTGAAAACATCAACACAATTGGAAAAACCGAGATATGTTATACTGGCATTTCAGACAGCACGAAAAAATGATGCAACAAAAGATTCCAGTCAATTCGATCATTGTAATTTGAGAGACGTAAAACTTTTTCTCAATTCACAATGTTATCCATATGGCAATTTGAATCTTGACATATCTCACAATCAATATGCATTATTATATGATATGTACAAAAATTTCCAAGAATCATATTATGGTAAAGATTCAGAACCTCTCCTCACAAAAGAACACTTTATTGGCAAAGCACCCCTAATTGTCATCGATTGTTCAAAACAAAATGAATCATTAAAATCTGGACCTGTGGATGTGCGAATCGAGTTTGAATCTACAAAACCGATACCCGATAATACATCAGCATACTGTTTAATCGCTCATGATCGAATTGTTGAATACAAACCTTTGAGTGGACAATTAAGAAAATTATTATAATGGAACGAAAATCTGTTCAATTCAATCTTCAACCGAAAATACACGTAATGCATACATGGACTTATGCTTACAGAGCAGCTAGACAAGGATGTTGGGAAGAAGCAGCTCGAGATAGAGAAAGATTTAGATTATGAATAGAAAAATATAATATTATCATTAATCCTGTATTATTAAAAAAAATTGATTATATGAATAAAATAAATCATCTATGAATAATTGTTTTTTTATTTTTTTAAAACACATTTTACAAATCATTTCATTTTTCATTACACATTTTACAATCCTTAACAAATGGAACAGGGCCATCATTTTGGTCGTCTTTTGGTGGATGATGCTCATAACATCGTCGATACATTTTAAAGTCTTCATCTAATTTCCATTCATCAGGCAGTCCATCCCTTGCAGTATCGATAAGATTTGTAGCATTTTCTATGATGAAATCCTTTGTTAAAAGTTTCAAATCTGTTGGATACAACTTGAGTAATTTGTTGGTTATTTGATGAATTCTCATTGGTCTGATATCATCATCGAGAAATGAAATATTCTCAAGAACCCATTGGTTTAGTTTTTTCACATTTCTAAGTGCACATTCATATCGAGGGTTGTATAGACGTGGAAATTTTAAATCTATTTCTTCCTTCATCATTCCTCCGCAGTGTTGGTCGTGATGTGGACATTTGATAAAAATCGAATCATTGTAAATTGTAAAATCCTCTCTACCCAATCTTATGATTGGTATATCTATTTCCATGAATGATTCCAGATAATATTGCACTTTATAATAGCGAAGAAAAATATAGCGCACGTTGTTCAATGTCTCTTTCAAGTATTTAACCAATGTTTCATATGGTGTATCACCAATTTCCCATGAAAGTCCATGGAAATATCTTGTATTGACATCCACTGCCCATGCTTCATCATCAGTTAATTGTCCATAATCGTATGGCGGTTTAAATAAAAAGTGATATTCACAAATTTTTTCCAATCCTAGCCATTTACATGACGCCAACTCTTTCACAATAACTTTACCGTTAGATAAACGATATCCTTGTATATCGAGAATTAGATCCATTGTGATCACTTGTTTTTCTCTGCAAGACTAATTTTAAAAGCACAAGATCGGTCGTTTATATTAAGATATAAGACAAGTGGCGGGAGAATGAAATCTATACTCTCGACCGTTAAGTTTCTGACGTCATTATTTTTTTAGAAAGGTTTATTTGATCTAGATAAATAAAGAAATGTTTTTTTTTTTACTGGTGTGACGTCATTTTTTCCGAAAAAGATATGTCGTTTTATTATTATTCTAAGAAAGACTCAATACAAGTGGAGAGAGAATGAAATCTATACTCTTGATCGTTAATTTTCTGATATTTTTTTTAGAAAGGTTTATCTGATACGGATGTATAAAAGAATTTTTTATTTTTTTACTTCTGTGACGTCATTTCTCCGAAAAGCCGACAATGAGGTTTAACCAAACAGAGATGACGTATTATTCTAGGAATCACGAGACAGTAACAAAGGAAAATTGCGTTGTTAGGGAATGTGTTTTAGAAAATGACCGCTAGAGTAAGGTTTATATAAAAACAGAAAAAGACTTTTGACGAGTTAATTCAGTCACAGACATCACCAAATTTAAATCTAAGTGTACACCTTTGAGTAAAAATATATAAACTATTTAATAGTGCATTGTCGAGGAACGTAAAAAATGGATTACATCAACAGCATCGCCAATAACACGCAAAAACCTAAGAAAAAAATGGCAGAATTGGAAACAACAAAGCCATATAAAGTGACAGGGCTGAAAAAAGTAAAAACAAAGCATGGTGACGCAGTCATTGCCACATTCGATGATAAATTTATTGTTTTTCTACCAAAACGACTGGTTGAAGTGTTCAAAGATGATGATGTTGCATTCAACGTGTTCCTGGACTTTGTCAAACGCAATAAGTTGTCCCTTCTCTACATTGGTGGAGAATGGAATAATTTCAAGTTCATTGAATTGCAAGAAGACAAAATCTCAGAGGAATCCACAAAACAAGATGATTGATTAAACGAAAAAATATATATAATTACATCAATGTAATACAATTAAATCTATAACAATAATTATAAAATAAATATTTTTTAATTTAAATGTTTTTGAAATTCACTTATATTACCTTCTAACGGATAACAATATTTGAATTTATTCTGAGAATTGAAATATGACGTACATTTCATAGAACACAGGAAATTGCGTTGTTAGGGAATGTGTTTCAATAATTGGCCGCTAGAGTAAGGGCTATATAAAACGGCGTTTAAATGCTATCCTATCAGTCAAAGAATTTCTGTGAGAGGGTGCTTAACAATTACGTGACGTCGTTTGTTTTGAAAAAGCTAACAAAGAAATAATATTTATGAATAATATTTTTCTGGGAATTAAAATCTAACGTACTTCTCTGCGAATAAATCTTTCAAAAGTTACAAAGAAAATTGCGCTGTTAGAAAATATGTTTTAGTTATCGGTCGCTAGAGTAAGGGCTATATATGAACAGAACAGATTGCCAACAAGTCAGTTCAGCAACAGAGATCATCGGACACATATCTAAGTGTACACGCTTAAGTGTAGAACAGTGATTGGTAAATTGTTGAGTGAAGTACATATGAATATTAAACCGCCGGAATTACAACGCCATTGAGTGAAAAATGTTGGTAATAATTATCGCCTGGTGATCGATAGTCATTACAGGTCGATAATATTCAAAAAATTTAAATTCTTCACCCCACCACAACAACAGCGCTACTCAGTGAAAAAGATTGACAACAGTTACCAACATTGGTAACAATTGCCAGTAAAAAAGATTCAAATTTTTTTACCCGCCACAACAGCAGCGCCGCCTAAAAATTACCGACTGCAGATCGATACAGCGCCATCTCGCGGGAAAACTGGGAACTACACCCACCACCGGTAAGTTATCGGCCCTGTCAGTAAATTACCGACGCTGTTGGTAATTTACCGACACGGTCGGTAATAGTAGAGTGATCCAGAACCCCCCTACCTATCTACTTATCTTCAAGTACATAAGTATCAAATATACTATCATGCGGTTTTAACAACCATACAAACTTACTTGCTTTCTAATCAAAATATCTAGCACAAGAAACAGGATCATTTCGTATCAATGTAGTTTTAGTATTGTGGTCTAAGCTTTTTTCATATTTAATATTTGACCTTTAGGACTATATATTATTAAAGTCTGAAGTAATTCGGGCCAATGTGATTCACCAGCCGACAACGTTAGAAAAAATGTTGGCTTACCGAGTTGACAAATCATAGTTAATAATTTTTTTTTTCAGTTTCCCAGAAAGCAGGAAACGAACGAATATATTCAAACATTCGATATCTATCATCAAATTTTACAATTTTATCTATTTTTTCAAGATTTAATACATTTTTTGCTTTCAAATGTTTATTTATATTTCTAGTCGTTTTCCTTAAACATATATCAATACTTACTAAACATGTTTTTTCTAAATTCTTTTTAGCGATCAACGATCATAATCACTCATTTCTGACTTAATTCGATCTGTATAAGATACATTTTTCGGCAATTTCATTTTATAGCCTCTAAATATTTTCGGAAAACACAATTCATCTAAATCTTCAATTTTATGCCATGGCATTGGTTGTTTATTTTGACCTGGTGCGATCACGTTAACAACTGAACCGGGATCTTGTGTAATAACCATGTTATTATCCACTAGTAATACTTCGTCATTATTTTTTTGATTCATATCTATAACAGGAGTATGGCAGTTATCATTACTATTGTTTTTGTCGTCATTATTCGTCACTACTTCAGATTCAGTATCATCTATATCCTCTTCGTCGACTATAAAACCTACTTTATCATGAATTTCCATATCATCGTAGCGATCGAAATATTTTTTGTCAACTTTTATGTTATATTTTTTATATAACGGAGTTTCAACAAGGTATTTCAGAGCCTTACATACGATTCCAGGCCTAATTGTTTCAAGCATATAATGACTTTTATGAATGATGTGACGTTTCAATTTTACTTGTATTGTCTGCATATCGTTAAATTTTCGTGGTAATACTTGTAACATATCATTTACATCAATGAGAATATTAACTACCCTTTAATCCTAATTGTGGATTTAACGCAAATGGCTTTAAACCACGGATTTGCATAAAATTCAATACTGGTGCTACCATTCTTTCTTCAAGATCAGAAAGTTCTTGGATAGTTTTTGGTACTGTAACACATTTCAGGCCATTACTTGTAGACAATTCATAAATTTTATCAACATATGCTGAGTTTTTACATGTACTGCATATATAGTCAGATAGAAAATTAACTATTTGCATCAAAATATCAGTACTACTGTTATTTATTATTTTTTGCTTATTTAACTTAACAACAGAATGATGGAAAAATATCCCTTCACAGCAACAGCATATAAATGATGGTGTTTCTTTTTCTCATTTGAATAAATCGCAGTTTCAATTTATATAATGGATCATTATTGTTTTTTTTTTGTTAAATTATTGTACACTTTATCACGGAAAGATGCAAAGCCATTCATTCGACTGTCTCTTTCACGTTTTACGTCGTTATCTTTTTCACGACTATGATATTTGCGGTTATTTTGTCGATAATGTCTCATTTTCTTCTTATTAATTATGTTTTTATAACATTTATACTGACGACAGTTATATTTCTAGTCGTTTCACTTGATATTTGATGCGAAATTCCTGTTTGTAGAATTTTATTTCGATGAATGAGATTTTTTATAACTCTTAAAATACTTTTATAATATCGGCTCATTTATACTTATTATAATTTTAGCTCGTTCAAAATGAGTCATAGTTCCTCGAGTTTTTTTAAGTTTTTTTTTTGGATTTGTTGATGTCATCACGCACTAATTGCAATTTTTTACGTAAAAACCGAGTTTTCGAGCTATTATTTTTCATTTTATCAACTAGAAATTCTTTACGTAGTTTTTCCATTCTTACTTGATAAACATTTTGACGTGTTTCTTTTTGTGACGTGTGATTTTTTCTTAATTTTTTGATTCGTTGTCTATTTTGATCGGTTTCAACTTTTCTGAATTCTTTATCGTCACGATAATTAGAAATACGCTGACTATTTTGTGTCTTTTCGACTTCACGAAAATCATCATCATTACGATAGTCAGAAATTCGTTGTCTATTTTTTTTATTCTCTACTAATTGGAATTCATCATTTTTTCGTACAGCACGCATCTTCATCATCGCCTGCTGATTATCTAAACGTTTGTAGTCAGGGTCTAATCGTAAATTACGCTTTAACTCTGCAGAATTTTCTTCCTTATATTTCATTACTGAGATAAGCGATATCCGATTATTGCTAATAATCCCTTTTTTTGCTCGATCGTTTCGTTTTTTTTTCTTATTTTTGCTTTTTTGGGATTGTTTTTTAGTTATCATTTTTGTTTGCTGGTATTAATTTCGTTCAAGCGTGTATTTTTTATAATAATATCCAGTCGGTTTAAGCAGATGGAAATTAGATTTGATTATTTTAATTATTCACTGAAATCCAATTGCTTTGAGTAGGCGGAGATTAGATTTAATTATATTTTTTTTTACTAAAATCCAATCGCTTTGAGCAGACGGAAATTAGATTCAATTATATCGATTATTTACTAAAATAGACTTTTTCAGAATTGATTGCTGATAAATATTTGACTAATACTGTTCAATAGTACATAACAACACAAATGATATTACGCTACAAACGACTCTAATAATCTACGATGAATTGATGGAGATATGGATAATATTAAGATTTTTAATGAGTTAGTAATACAATACAATGTTTATTATTAGTTACAAAAATATTAATACGTACTATCTTTTATACAGAACCCTTAACAAATAAAAAACTACACTATTCTATGACACTCTCACAAATTGATCCATTGCTATAATAACGTTATTTTGATTGAATTTCATCGGGTATAAGACAAGTAAACAACGGGCATCGCTCTGTCCTATTCGTATTTACAATGTTATTGACCCTTTCTCTCTTTACTCTATTGATAGGAAAGTATAGTTCAGCGACATCAAAATTGCAATGATAAATCACTTTGATAATTAGAATCATTTTTACCAGCTCGGTTAATTAGTCTACCTATAAGGGTAGATTTCACCACGTTAATTGCTGTTAAGTAGGGTTGCCAACTGTTGCAGAACTTGATATGTGGCGCCACCTAGCGGCGGAATAGATTCTACTTCATTGGACATCAGGCACAGCGTGAAATAGGAGTATTGTTGTTCTCGTGACAAGCTTCTAATGTACAAATTTTAATTTATTAATTTCTTTAATTAACGTACTGCTCCGGAAAGTGATTAAAAAAGTAATGAATTAATTTTAAATGTTAATTTTATTGAATTATTTATTTATAATGATGTTTGTAGAATGGACAGGTTATTGCTGGATTTCTTGATGTTAGTTGATGATGATGATGATGATGATAATAATGACTATCAGTATCATCCTGTTCGTAGACAAACATTCCGCTTTACAATAAATTGGTTCTCTCTGCTACATGAAGAAGACTTTATTGCAAGGTTCAGATTGAGCAAAAGCATGTTTGTAGAAATCCTTCTTCAGATTGAAGGAATGATAGCACATAATACTCCTAAGTATGTAGAGCGAGCATTTCGATTTACAGTAATGTTTGTATATAGAAAAGTTTCTTTAATAACATGTTGAATTTTTTCTTGTTACTTCGTAGTAATGGTGCTATTCCACCCATAATACAATTACAAGTTGCATTACGTTTTTTTGCAATAAGCAATTTTTATATGACCATGGGGGACTTTACGGGAATCAGTGTACCTAGTTTTTGCCGTATTGTTCATCGTACGTCCAAGGTTATTGCAAGTTTACGTAGGCGTTACATAGTTTTTCCAACATCTCCAGCAGCTGTAAGATTGATACAAATAGAAAATTTTCCCCGACCTGGATTTATACACGTAATTGGAGCTATAGATTGCATGCATGTTCGAGTTAAATCATTTGGTAAACATTTTTTATTTTTGGTATATTGTATACATGAAAAATATATCTATCTATATTTTTTTGTTAAGTATAGGTGGAAATGATGCAGAACTATATAGAAATCGAAAAAGCTTTTTTTCTATAAATGTTCAAGCAATAGTTAATTCACGTATCCAAATCATGAATTTAGTTGCGCGTTGGCTAGGATCTACTCACGACTCTACAATTTTTGATAATTCATTTATAAAAACTCGATTTGAACTTGGAGTATTTGGTAATTCATGCTTGGTCGGAGACTGTGGATATCCCCTTTTACCATACTTGATGACTCCTTTATTGAATCCAACAACTGCTGCTGAACTATATAATGAATCACAAATAAGAACGAGGAACATGGTTGAACGATGCTTTGGTATTTGGCAGAAATTGTTTCCTATTTCAAGTATGGGCTCCCGATTTGTCTCAGTCGAGACAACACTACCCGTCATAGTTGCAACCGCTGTCTTATACAATCTTCGTATGTCAGTGAATCCCTCTCCATCTGTAAACCATAGCGTATATGATTATATTCCACAATCTTACAGGCCAATACAAAATATTGACGAATGCCAGTGGATAATTCATAATTATTTCAATCGGTATTTATTTGTAATTAAGAATTTTCTATGAGAAAGACTTTTATGTTTATAATCATTTTTGTTGCAGACTAATTTAATAATATTATTTGTTGATACCTTATTTATTAACACCTGAAACCGCATGCAGTTCAGTTTTTTGAAAATGTATAATCAATCAATCTGAATTAATTAGCTTATCCTTGGTCTGGAAAGGATGACGTAAGAGAAGTAAAATGGAATTATTCTTAATCACTAGAAGAAAATATAAGATATACAGTTTTTCAAGATCAATGGGAAAAAGGATTTTATGTAACGTATGGAGATAAATTTAGTGGTGATTTTCTTGCCTATCCAGGTATTTTAATATAATAAATGACAAATAATCATTACTTGCCTAACAACACACTTCATAAAGTTATTAATTACAGGCAATCCTATCATGTTTTACTCTCAGTACGTAATTACGTGTGAGAATGATAATGACCTTTTTATCCTGGACTCAATTGGACAGTGTCGAGTGGCTTGTAGTGTTAGAAAGACACATGTTTATGTATATATTAATAGTAGTACCGAAAACTTGGTGTATTAATCATTTTATTACGATACTATTCATCTGACTTAGTTTCATAAATACTAGGACTATTTTAAATAGTATCTAATAGTTTAAAACGATTATGTTGTTTCTCAGGAATTACATTTCAATGTTGTTTAGAGATAACTTGATTTTATCGTCCGCTATAACACCTTCGAATTCAGGTATAATCGCATTTGAGATTTGTGTTTTCACAAGTAACCATTACTTTCCCTAGTTCCAAGCATAAAGTGTTTCATTCTTACCAGAACCAACCTACACAACATGTGAAATCATGAATTCATTGACAATAAATTTCAGAAAACAATGTGACATTGTCTTCTTAATTAAATTATTGTACACACACATAAAGTTCAGGATGAAGTCTAGTGGTCATTTGGTGGTAAGTAAAAGTTCCAGACCAAACAATTTCTCTATCCTGTACCCTTCAACTTCTGTATTTTGGTTTTCGCATATTACCGCCTCTATTGCGTGTTGGTGTTTTAACTTTCACTGCTTTATTTCTTACATTGACTAAACAATAATTTAAATATTATTCTGAAGAAGAGGTTTTGTAGTTTATTAAACGTACTGTAATTTTCACTTGTAACAAGGGAATCAGAAAATTTTGTGTACTATTTTTTATCAAAGAACCTAATAACTGATACATTGAAGACATTATACTTTTTTATAATTCGATTAATAATTATTTAAAATATTTTATATGGTTATTATTTGAAATGTACAAATATTCGTATTGTAATGTTTTTTTTTTGAGTTTTGAGAAAAATATTTTTTTCATTGTTACAAACGAATTGAAAGATTTCTAGAAACATAACAATTGCAACTTTTACAATGTTTTTTTATGAATAACTTATAAATTAATTGCAACCAATCTTTTTTTCAACATTCTCATAAAAATGTAAAAAAAATCATTGCACACGCATTATTCGATGATAACATGAAGTAAAACATAAAACATATTGTTTTTAATATAAATAAATTTTTAAATATATTATTATTAGAATGATGATTATAGCATATATTATTAGTGAGAGAAATTTTTATGCGAAATCATTATCATCATTATCCTCTTCTTTTACTTTTTTTTCAAGTAGCTTTAATTTTGATAGTTCCGCTTTCAATTGCACTTCCACCAGCTTTTTTTTATTTTCATCTAACTCTTCACGTTTTTGCAGACGTTCTTCCATCATTGTCATTAATTTTAATTTCTTCGTTAGTAAGATTTCTGATTGATTGGAGCAATGGCACGATCTTTTCCTTGCAGATCTATCTCCACTTGATGTGCTTGGTATCGGTTGAAAAGGATCATTTAAAAAGAATACAGATCTAGATGCAATGTTCTTCAGTGGCTCGGATGATGTTTCTTTCAATTTAGCAGAAGTTCCTTTTTTCCAATTAGTAATACTTTTTGATTGCAGAAGGTACTGAAATATCATTTCAATATAGAATAAATAAATTTATTTTCTAAACATTTCTGCAACGAATGAACTAATGAATTTTCAAGTTGATAAACTTTTATTTACCTCAAACTTGGATTATCATTTGGAGAATTGTTTTCGTTACCATTTTCATCTTCTTCTGTATTTTTTTCATAATCTGCATCATTGTCGTAAGGATTTCTTAAACCTTCAATAGACGGTTTAATAATATTATAGACGATTTCGTCGATAGCATTAAGAGTAATTTCCATAGATCTACATCCTAAAAATGATATGATAATCATTAAAATTCTGAATGTTCGGTTCAATACAAAATATGAAAGAAGGTAATTGCTTATTCTATCAAATACAGTAAACAGAGTAAGGCAAAACAGTGCCTTAATTAAGATGTATCGGGTAAAATAGGAGACCTGAAAGAATTTGAAATAGACGACAACTGGTCGATGTGGGTTGAGAGTTTCGATCACTACGTTGAGATTAATGATATCGAAGAAGGGAAGAAAAAATCGTTATTTTTGACGCTCATGGGAGCTAAAGCTTATGCTTCACTCAGAAATTCGTGTACACCGGTACGACCATGAAGCAAAACACTGGAAGAACTACAATGTATTATGAAAAATCATCTACAACCATCTCCGAGTATCATAACGGAAAGATATAAATTTAAAGAATGTAAGCAGGAGCAGGAGCAAAGTATCAAGCAGTACCTGGCGCGTTTGAAACAGTTGTCAATGAATTGTGAGTTCGGTGACAGTTTAGAAACAAATTTACGTGATCAGTTTGTATAGGGACTCAGCAGCAGTGCAGTCAAGAAAAAGTTATAGGTGAGTCCAGTTTGACCTTTCAACAAGCAGTAGAGCTCACGATGTCATTAGAAGCAGCATCACGAGACGCATTGCAGATAGGGTCAGTGAGTGGTGCTCAATATCTCAATAAGATAAGCAACGCAGCAATCAGAAGCAGATCACTAACATCACAGCGAAATAAGTGCTACGGTTGCGGGAAAACTAATCACCGAGCCAAAGAATGTAAATACAGAGACTTTAAGTGTAATCGTTGTAAGCGTCGAGGTCATTGAGAGAAAATGTGTAGAGGAAAGCAGGAGAATGACTCAATGTGGTGTAGTGGTAAGAATGTTAATGATAATAACTATAAAAATAAGAGTAATAAAAATGAAAATTCTAGACACTCCAGTAAACGAACTGATACCCACAATTTGATAGAAGCATATAATGATTTTAGTGATAGTTTTGATAGAATTTTTTTATATAGATGAAGAGGACTGTGAAAGTTTCAATTCAATTGTTAGAAGTAGTTTTGACTCAATGAATGTTAAATTAATTATTAATGGAATTAATATGAGCTTTGAATTAGATACGAGATTGCTGGTATCGGCAAGATCTAAAGAAACATATGATGCAAGTGGGTGGGTGGAACGAATCCATTTGTTACGATCCGGTAGATGTTTTAAATCTTACCAGGGTGACATGATGAACCCGCTCGGGGTGTTAGAAGTAGCGATTGAATATAACAGTAAACAATTTGGGTTACAGCTATTTGTTTTCAGTAAGTGAAGCATTCCAATTATCAGCAGAGAATCGGTGAGAGTATTATAACTATTTGAATCAACAGACTCCCTTCAAAATCTGGAAATAAAGTATTGTAACGATAGTATAATAGCCAAAGACGAGATTTATAGAGAATTCAACAAAGTACTTACATATAAACTAGGTAAATATACGCGAGAAAAAGTCCATCTAGGCCTTAAGGAAAATACAAAGCCGATATTTTGTAAAGCAAGACCACTACCGTTTGCTATCAAGGACAAGGTGAGCAGTAAAATACATAGACTATCAAAACTTGTAGTATTGGAGCATGTCGACGACAGTGAGTGGGCAACGCCCATAATTCTGGTAATGAAGAAAAATGGGCAGATAAGAATTTGCGGAGACTTCAAGGTTACCTTAAATTTTAACCTGAAAAAAAAACGTGTTCTAATACCCAAGGTTAGTGACTTGCTAGCAAATGCAAGAGATGCTAAAGTTTTTTCACTCATAAACGTGTCACATGCGTATCAGCAGATGGAGTTAGATGACCAGTCTAAGCAATTAGTCGTTATAAATACTCATAGAGGATTATTCGCGTATAATCTCTTGTGTTTTGGAGTGACTCCTGCACCGGAATTATTTCAGAGTGAAATGGAACATGTGTTGAGCGGAGTAGATGGTGTGGTCTGTTTTTTTGATGATATATCGATATACGGTTCAATACGAAAAGCTCACGACAATAAATTCAAAGAAGTACTTTATAGGTTAAAAAAGAGTGGATCAACGGCACAGATGGAAAAATGTAACCTTTTTAAAGATAGAGTCCAGTCTTTGGGTTACGAACTAAGTGGAGAAGGCGTCGGGATAGCTAAGAAGAGAATTCAATCTATTTTAAAAATTCACGCGCCAACAAATTAAACAGAGTTACGCGTATTTTTGGAAGTAATAAATTATTATGCCAAGTTTATAGAAAATTATGCGGGAATAATAAGCCCATTATATCAGTTGCTACAGAAAAATGATAACTGGAAGTGGACAAGTAAACATCAGGAAGCGTTTTTAAACGCGAGAGACTCATTGATATCTTATGAAGTTCTGATACACTATGACCCAGCCTTACCTGTTAAACTTACATGTGACGCATCGCCTTACGGCATTGGAGCAGTGTTAGCTTAAGTGTTACAAGATAGTATAGTAAGACCAGTAGCGTATACATCCCGAGGCCTAACAAAAGCAAAAAAAGGTTACTCGCAAATAGATAGAGAAGCCTTAGCGATAATCTATGCAGTGAAATATTCCAATCAGTATCTTTACGGCCAACATTTTGTTTTGGAAACAGATTACAAACCATTGATATACATATTTAGATCAAAGAAAAGATTTCCACAAACGGCAGTGAGTCGTTTGCAGCGGTGGTCGGTATTGTTAATGGCGTATGATTTTACAATAAAATATATTAAAGGTGTAGATAATACTAGCGTGGACTTTCTCTTGCGAATGATTAGATATGCTAAGGGGGAAAGAGAATCTGATGACGAGAATGCAGTGAATGAGTATACACACCTCAACTATGTATTAGAAAATATCGCGACTGTAAATAATGAAATATTAATGAGTAAGTGTGCGAATGATACAGAAATTTGTAAAGTAATAGACTTTGTGAAGAATGGTTGGCCAGAGAAGGTTGACAGTGAGTTGAGCGCTTATAAAAATAGAGAGAGTGAACTTGTAATCGAGCGTGGATATCTGATGTGGGGACACAGGGTTGTAGGTCCTCGGGAACTTCGTAAACAACTATTAAAAGAGCTACACAGTATACATATGGGTATCGTGCGTATGAAAGCAGTTGCTCATTCATACTTGTGGTGGCCAGGCATAGATAAGGAGATTGAAAATGTAACCAAATCATGCCGTTTGTGTCTAGAGAACGCTGACAATCTTCCAAGGTCAGCATTGCACGTATGGGAATGGCCATAGGTACCCAATCAACGTTTACATATTGATTTCCTTGGGCCAGTCAACTCACAAACGTTTATCGTGACAGTCGACGCATACTCTAAATGGATTGAGGTTAAAGCAATGAAAGATATCACAGCCAACTCTACCATTACAGTACTCAAAGAGTATTTTGCGAACAGGTGGCTTCCACAACGAATTGTGACAAATAACGGCCCTGCATTCATCGCGCACGAGTTTGCTGATTTTATCTAGGACTATGGAGTAGAACATATCAAAACAGCTCCGTATCATCCTGCATCTAATGAGTTGGCAGAGAATGCTGTTAAAACCTTCAAGAAGAAATATAAGATCCTCACCCAATCGGGACTTTCCCCGGCAGAAGTTATTTCTAAATATTTGTTCTATTACCGGGCCACACCTCATGCCACTACAGGGGTATCACCAACAGAGTTACAAACGGGGAGAGCGCTCCGGACGCGTCTTGACTTGCTTCGACAACAATGACATTTCAGAGGCGTTCGAGACGTTCAATTCAGCGAAGGTCAGAGGGTGATGATCAGAAGTTATAATAACTGCAAGTGGAAACCAGCTACGATTGTATGCAAAGTCAGAACAAGCCTCTACAAGGTCATCACCGAAGATAATAGAATGACCTTAAGACACGTCGAGCAAATAAGAGCATGCAATGATGCAATGAATTTGGAAGAAACCTGCAGTGTGGACTCGACTCAAGAGTTACTGCTGGGAAATTCAGTTGGTACCCAAGAAAGTGTAAAGAACGATGAACTTGGTGACGCCAATCGTGTTAGCACCTCTGTTGTAACGAATAAACAAAGTGTGAATACAGATAATACTTGTAAGACAGAAGGTGAGCGCAGCAAATGACGTGAGACCGCCAGTTCCGGTGGTACGCCGCTCATCTCGAACTATCAGACCGCCGAATAGACTGAATCTGTTATTAGTGATAATGTATTATTGTATGTTTAATGTAAGAGGACAAGGGTGTAATGTTTGTAATTTGGCAACACGGTGCCAGGACTAGGTGTGGTCTTCCTGGTTTCTAATGAGTCAGTTCTCCGCTATTTTCTTAGGTGAAGCAGATAATTAAAATATTTATATATAAATGCTTAAAAAATTAATCGCATTTCGGAAATATCGGATAATTGTTATAAAAGCGAATAAAAATTAATCAGAAATTCCTGTTTTTATCTCAATTATGTAGTTTTATCAAAATCTATAAGAATAGATTCTACGAGTATCTATAAAAGTTTGTTAGGACATAATATTTCCATGTGTGTATCTCAATTATATAAGACTCTATATAAAAATATTGTGTGAATATTTCACTTAGTACTAATAAATTCATCATTATTTGTAGATCGAAACAAAAAATCAAATTTATGAAATATACATGTAACTTTTATATAGAAAAAAAAAAAACAATTACATTCTCTGAACAGATTAAACATCAATATTTGTCCGATTTCGATCAAATTGATGTTAGTACATACGTGTTTATTGTATTGAATATAATAGGTCAATTGTAATTCTGAGTGTCTTCGTTCACAACTTCACACGTCATTTTACTTATAGCACAAAATTATGTCTTAATAAAATTTTGTAGTACTTTATCAGATATACTTCTAAATTTTTATTAAGCGAAATTTAAAGAATGAAAATACTATTGTTCCATCAGCTCTTACAGAGTAACGAGATCAATGTATGAAAGTCACTCAGTTGATGGAGAAATTGCTAAAATTGTAAAAAAAAATTAAAATTGAAATGCAAAAAAGATTTTGTATTTTTTATCCATCTATTGGCATTTTTACCCTGTATTATTTGAAAGCAGTTTGAAATTAGAAAACGATAAAAGAACATCATTGTTACCGAACCAGGAAAGGGAAAAAATACTATTTCTATGAATTATTTATGATCAGTCTTAACGCCATGCGTTTTTCTGAGTTATTGTGATCAACCTAGTTCTCGACAATCAAGCTAATGATTCATAGCAAGCATTATTCATACACCAGAAGCCTGCTAATGATTTTCTTTTAATTATACTCACGTGACTTAGTTGCTTTCAGATATCAAGTATCAAAAATGAATTGAACGCATTCAGATATCAAAATAATCCTGAAAGAAAGCTGAAAATATAGTACATGTATTGTAACGTTATTTTTCTGCCCCAAAAGGAGTTACTCCATAACGCACCTTCCTTCAGGTGGGCATTCTGATTAGAACTATCCCTGGGAGACTAAAACTACTTTACCTAGGGCGCCAAGTTATTTTTAATCACCAAAATAACTAAACTGGTATACCTTAAAACTAATCTCGACTTGAACCTAAACTCAGTATCTCAAACTCATTAACTAACTCAAAAACATCTCAATAGTTAAACTAAATCCCAAAATCTCACACAATATCTCAGAATCTTAAACTTATAACTAACTTAACTAAGATGGTTCTAGATTGAAAATCAGGTTCCTGCTGTACAGGGCATGTACTGGCCCTCAGTTGTGTAGGTTGTGGAAAGGGGTCGTGTCCGGCCAACAAAACAAATTAAATAAAACAACAAAAGAACTGACGAACGAATGAAATAACCTAATTACGGAATTGGTTAAAGGTTCTCAACTACTTTAAATAATTTGACAAGTTCACCTTCTCTTAATTTCTTACTTTCATTCTTATACTTCTACTCAATTAATTTTCTTAGCAATTACTGTAGCTCAAACATCATTATAAATTCTTTTATCTTAACTAAGCAAATAGCATAATTACAAACTTCTGATCGAATCAATAAATCTCCACATTATTACAATTCTGGAGCTCGAACAAATCTCATATTAACTAAAAAGTATTTCTAGGACAAAATTTTACAATAAATAATAACACATAATTCTAAACTCAATAACTTAATCTTAATCTTGAACGATAAAACAAATCTTGAAATCAAAGTAACTAAACCAAATCACAATCGTCTTTAACTGAGGCCTAATTAAACTTAAGCTAATGAGTACGAGAGCAAACCAAGCCTCACGGATTTTCTTTTCCATAGAACATTGTAGAATATGCGTGTGTGTCCATCTATTAATGGATTGACAAACAACAGTTTATTAGTTAACGACGAGTGCTTGACAGTTAGATTGTTTATAGCAACGAGGGAAGAGTTTGTTCATCTCCAGTTCGTGACTGAGACTAGCACAGATTAGACGTCATTTTAGATTCTGTATGTTGAATCTGTCAATTTTATAAACTTTCGTTTTAGGATATAAGTTGTCTTGATCTTATGTTTTACAATATTTTAACTAAGCACAAATTTACCTTCTACCCATTTAAAACGTATCCCAGTAACTTACAACTTCCGCAGGGAGCTACTGATGTTTAGTTTTTATCAGACCTGATCCGGATGTTCTCGACTTCCTTCTCTTGGAATGGAAGATCATTACCGGTCTTCATTCTGCCTGCTGGATCTCTGCTCTTCTTCCTAGTTTTCTCAACTCTTCACAGGCGGAGAGTTGAGAGTTGCTTCTCACTGGGTTATTGAGATTTTTACACTACTTTTTCTCACTAATTAAACCAATCAGCCTCGATCTGCATTTAATAAAATAATTATAACTTATAACTAACTATTCTACGCCAATCGAATTATAGTTTTGAATAAAATTAAGGTAAATAAAGAATCAACAACAAAACATACGGAAATTAAACTAGATAATGACAAAGACTCATAAATTAAAACAAAAATAATGGAGTAATTGCTTGATTAAATATTTTTAGTGTAAGGAAAATAAATATAATTTACTTGCTATCAAAATGAATGAACCTCTAACTATAAGAGTCAGTATAATTGATTAAATGAGCCTTAATTAACTAAATATTCTCATTATCAATGCCAATAATTTTAAAGAATATTTCTTATTACATTGATGTATACCCAGAAAGTATTTATAATGTAATTTATAAACTGAAATCCAATGAGCCACGATAAAATAAATAAATTCACCAGAATTGTGAATTTAAAACATTGTTGATAAATTAATTAAGGAGTAACTGAAAGTATAATGAAGTTTTTATCAATAATTATATAATGTACTTCATAATGAATATTTCATGATAAAGCAATAAAAAATTAATGCTCCGAAAATACTCACTACAGCAACATATACACTTTGAGGACCTATTGTTACAGCTCCGTTTTTCAGTTGATCATAGTATCTCTTCGCAGGACTATGGTTGCTTTTTTAGTAGCAACATTCGATAACTGTCCCCCAGTGTTTTGTCTCTGAAAAAATGATTTAAATGACACCTAAATACACATATTCAAATCATATTAATGTTTTTACAAATAGAAACAATATTGAATAATGTTAAACGATTTACCTTCAAAGACATAGACTTCAAAAGCGCTTTTTTATGCTCAACATTATCATTTACAGAAGTGGTTTTGTTTTGATTCTTAGCTTCAGATTTATTTTTACTTCCTGATGTAGAAGGGCCGTTACTTTTACTATTTTTAGTAAGAAATTCAGGTGCGGATTCACTTAAGTCTGAAACACGTTTAATGCAGGTTTTGTTGGTACCGACACCCTTTTATTTTCTTTTGCTTCAAGAAGTTCTTTTTCGGTGTCTAAATAAAAAAATTAATTAATCATTATAAAATACTACATTCAAAATCTAAAAAATTTTACAATAAGTAAGTTGCAAATAATTTCTAGTACCATAATTTATGATCGTACCTTTCACGAGTAATATAACGCCCTTATAAGTTTCTTCATCAATCATAATATAACATTTTTTTTTAACTGTCACAATTTTCATGATCGAATTTATATATATTTTTAACCGGCACAGGATGCTTATTATTATTATCCTGCTTAACCCAAGCCTACATCTCGTTATACGATTCCATTATGCAAAATTAAATGTAAGTGATTATCCAGTATCTCTGAATTATATCTCAAGAAGTTTTTAACATTTTACAGTGAATTCAGAGTACAATTTCAGCTTTGACAATGATATAATTACACTGAAAAAAAGTAAAAAAGAAACTAATACATCATAACGTATATACTGCAAAAATCAATATAGACGCTTTTTTGCTCATTTTTGCTTACGTCATCGTCGAGTATAAAGATAGGTTTGTTTTTTTTTTTTTTTCCTTTTGCTGAGTTCGACCCAGCTGGCCTTGTGAGTGGAATCCGTACAGCCAATGGTTGTCTAGTTGAAATAATCACTGGACTGGGCCAGTCGCTTTCGCTGTGCTCATGGCTCCAGTTTCAAACTACCTAAATAATTATTCTGTAGAGTATATGTAGGCTATATTTGCTATTTCCTTTGTACCGATTGCAAAATGTGATATCTCCTCGATCACTTTGATGCTATCTAAGAAGGCTAATTCTCTTATATGATGTGGTAGAAGTAAATAGGTAGGGGGGGGGGGGGGGGGTTCTGGATCACTCGACTATTACCGGTGGTGGGCGTAGTTCCCAGTTTTCCTGCTAGATGGCGCTGTAACGATCTGCAGTCGTTAATTGTTAGGCGGCGCTGCTGTTGTAGTGGGTAAAAAAATTTGAATTCTTTTACTGGCAATTGTTACCAATCTAATATCGGTAATTGTTGTCAATATTTTTCACTGAGTAGCACTGTTGTTGTGGCGGGTGAAGAATTTAAATTTTTTAAAATGTTATTGACCTGTAATGACCATCGATCACCAGGCGATAATTATTAGTAACATTTCTCACTCAATAGCGTTGTAATTTCGGCGGTTGAAAATCCATTTCTACATCACTTACTAATTTACCAATCACTGTTCTACACTTAAGCGTGTACACTGAGATATGTGTCCGATGATCTCTGTTACTGAATTGACTTGTTGGCAATCTGTTCTGTTCATATATATAGCTCCTACTCTTGCCGCAAATTATTGTATCGCATTTCCTAACAACGCAATTTCCTGTGTTCCATGGAAAGTACCTCATATTCCAATTCTCAGAATAAATTCAAATATTGTTATCCGTTAGAAGGTAATATAAGTAAATTTCAAAAACATTTAAATTAAAAAATATTTATTTTATAATTATTGTTATAGATTTAATTGTATTACATTGATGTAATTATATATATTTTTTCGTTTAATCAATCATCTTGTTTTGTGGATTCCTCTGAGATTTTGTCTTCTTGCAATTCAATGAACTTGAAATTATTCCATTCTCCACCAATGTAGAGAAGGGACAACTTATTGCATTTGACGAAGTCCAGGAACAAGTTCAATGCAACATCATCATCTTTGAACACTTCAACCAGTCGTTTTGGTAAGAAAACAATGAATTCATTATCCAATGTTGCAATGTCTGCGTCAACATGCTTTGCATTTACTTTTTTTAGCCTTTTCACTTTATATAGCTTTGTTGTTTCCAATTCTGCCATTTTTTTCTTAGGTTTTTGTGTGTTATTGGCGATGCTGTTGATGTAATCCATTTTTATGTTCCTTGACAATGCACTATTGAATAGTTTATATTTTTTCACTCGAAGATGTACACTAAGATTCAGATTCCGTAATGTCTGTGACTGAATTAACTCGTCAAAAGTCTTTTTTTTGTTTTTATATAAACCTTACTCTAGCAGTCATTTTCCAAAACACATTCCCTAACAACGCAATTTTCCTCTGTTACTGTCTCGTGATTCCTAGAATAATACGTCATCTCTGTTCGGTTGAACCTCTTTGTTAGCTTTTCGGAAAAATGACGTCACACTAGTAAAAAATAAAACATTCCTTTGGTCATCTAGATCAAAAAAACCTTTTTAAAAAATAATGACGTCAGAAACTTAACGGTCGAGAGTATAGATTTCATTCTCCCGCCACTTGTCTTATATCTTAATATGGTAGCACGACTTTTGGTCAGCAGACAAAATATCTGCGATGGAATATCCGTGAAAAAATATCCCACGACAAATGATCTAAACGACCAAAAATTCGTTAGACAAAATAATCTGTCGATAAATTAACAGTGATAGTTTTGAAATTAATTGATAGGTATCAGAACATGTTAATGTGTTCTAGTTATTCTTATGAAGTATCTTGACCGTTGGCAAATACTTCCAGTGGGAATGTAAATGGACAGAATTGAATAAATTGTTTCTATTAACAAAGAAGATAATTAGTGGAGTAGTGCAGATATATGTGCAATGTGAATACGTTCGCAATGGGGTTGAAATTTATTACTTCACAAAAAGGTAATAAGATGCTTGTCCACCAAGGGTTTTTGTAACATCAAAAAAGTACAAATAAAGACAGTGTAACATGGCGGTGTTGTATGTACAAGAAGTGGAATTGTGGGATTATTATTCGTACTACCTTTAATGAACGATCAGGTGAATATTACAATATTGATGGTTGTATGCAAAGTTGATTAATGTACAATGTTATGTTATTTGTTTACTTTTCACAAGAAAAATTATCGGTGATGGTCCTGACCATGACCATGCTGCTGACATCGCGGGTATAGAGGGTTCAAAATTAAAAGCCGAAATAAAAAAATCAGCGAAGAAGACAAATGATAATCCTACTGCTGTTATTGCTGAAGTTTTCTTCAATACATTATCGCCTGTAACTGCGCGTTTACCGAGACCAGAGTCTTTGTGTAGGACAGTCCAACGTTCTTGCTGCCAGGAAAAGCCTGATTTTCGTCATCCACAAAATCTCGGAGCATTAACTATTCCAGAATATTATAAGTTTACCGATCGAGGTAAAATGTTCCTGATGTATGGTAGTGGTGGAAACAACGACCAATTTCTTATATTTGCTATGGAGAGAAACGTGGATATATTATGTGAATGTAAACAAGTGCTGCCGATGGTACATTTTCCGCTCTTCCAGCTGTATCCAAACAACTATACACCATTTATGGAATGAAGAACGGCAAAATATTGCCACTGGTGTATTTATTGAAACCCAGTAAATCAAAGAAAATGTATACAAAATTTTTGAAAGTGTTAAAGGAAAAAAAGGAGCAATTTCAAGCCGGTAAAACTTATGGTGGATTATGAAAATGCATTTATTCAGGCATTTAAAAGGTTATTTCCAGCCACAATAATATCTGAATGTTTATTTCACTGCAGCCAGTGTATCTGGCGTAATATTCAACTTCGTAAGTTGATGAGCTTAGCGGTTGTGCCCCCCTGACGATGTTATCGAGGCATTTAAAGAATTGATATCGTCTGAGTATTATAATGAAAACGATGTTCTATTTAATGAGTTAATTGAATACTTTGAACATACGTGGCTTTGACGTCGCAGTCGTAATGGTCGGAAACGTGAGAAGCCTATGTTAAGAATACTGTTGTGGATTTGTTATAATGCAATTTTAAATGATGCAATAAAAACTAACAATTCTGTGGAAGGGTAGCATCATGCGTTTAATGGACGACTAAGGACAATTCACGCAGTAATGGGTAAATTTATTGATGCCCTGAAAGTTGAGCAAAATTTGACTGATGTTCAAGTTGTACAATTGGAAACAGGTGTTAAGTTGCCTGGTAAGCGGCGGAAGACTATTGTAAAATGAATAATCATTTAAAAGAAACTGTGTCTTCGTATGATACTAAGAATAAGTTAAGATATTTGAAAAATATTGCCTCAATCTTATCAATTAATTGCTTGCAGGTATATAAGTATTATACTCTATGTTTCATTTATGATAGTAAGTTAAAACGATGTAAAATTAATAATATGATTATGATAATTCTTATTGTCTTTTCTTATGTAACATAAATTTCTCGGTAACAATGGATATTCATAAGTTTCCCATGATCGGAAACTCACTGTTATTGGCGGATCCTTGGCAATATAATTTAATAATTGTATTTTTCTTGTATCCGACACTGTGGTGTAAGGAATCATCCATTCAATTTTCATCAATGTAATTTTTTCATCTGTACTAGCTGTAGCTTGTACCATGGCATTGAGATCGGTGTTTGAACGTGTTAAAACAAGTCCATGCTTAGTATTGACAATAATGCAATGATAATCTTCAGCGAATCCCAATAACATATTCAATGGCAATAAAATGTCAAAGTATCCTTTTTCATCAATTAACTTTTCATCATTGACAATCCAACCTGTGTTATCTAAGTGATTTAATTGACTTGGATGGAGTGATAGATATCTCTTAATGACACTCATAAGACCGACATTTTTATTACGATCAATCTCACTGCCATTCAATTCATATCGTATTTCTTCAAATAAGTGACATAATGCCATGTTTACAAATGTCGTTGTAGCTGCTACATCAGTGTCATTAGGTTTAGTAAGTTTTCCAGTAATATGTAGAGAACTCTTGCAAGGCAATAAGCATAAGTCTTGATGTTGGACAGCAATCCGGATGTCATCGTTGTTATTGAGTGACGCTGATGCATGAGGTTGATGAGCATGTAATTCATAATGTGATATAGACTCATCAAAAACAACTCTTCTGTTGATAGCTAATGTCTCTTTTCCCGCAGCCATGGCAATAAATACGCAAAACAGCACACTTTTACATTAACTTTTTTTGTATGCGAAGGCCCAAGCTCTTTAAAAACGAAATATTCGGACGACTTAATCTTTTGAGGTTTCGTCGTTGACTGGCAATTGTTTGGCATGGTAACTCAGTTTTATAGCTTCTTCCAACAATCGTTTTATAAACAATACCCATTATTTTACAGATTTCACATGTAATAGTATTGTTATTATTTCTCCTCGGAAATTAACTAATTCTCCGTCTTGATCGACAATTTTTAATTGCATATGATGTATTGCTTGTACGGCGATTGGAAGATAAATGACGTTAAATGGCACTTCAACGATTTCATATTTTGGTGGAACTGATGGGAAAAATTCATGAATTGTATGCACTTATTTATTATTTATGTATGCTCTTGTAGTAATATTGCACTTTATGTTCAATGCATTTATTTGCAAGATAGAAACTGGTGAATCTGACGTCTGTGTTAATTTTTGCGCGATAAGTCTTGGACCAAAACCCAACAGACGACCAATAGAATCATGTGGCTCGAAATTTATTGCAGCGTTATCACTGTAAATCTCACTGTGCAATTCATTGTTGTCAGGTTTGATGGAAATTGACAATTTAGGATCAGCTTTCTTCAAATAATTTTCAATATCTTCAATTTCATAGCTTCCTGTTGGTATTTCAATAATTTTATTTCGTTTATTTATATTATAATAAAATTTATTATTTCCATTGTCGATATTTAGGATAGAGTTGAACGTTAATAATTCAACAAGACCCAGTACGTAATTTTTTGTCCTTGTTAATTCGATAGGTGGAAAATAATATGCCTCTAATATAGAGGACTGTCCAGACAGCGTTATGGTAAATGAATCGTCTATGACTGAAGTACTTTTATTCATGTTTATCGCTTATATATCTTCGAGATTATATTCCATACCAAGTCCCCAGAGGTGTTCAACTTTTTCTCTGAGAAACTCTAAACATAAATGTCCACAATTTGTTGATGAATAATCTTGTTGCTTTGTATGATTATTGATTGGTTTATGAGAGAATTAAAAAATTTGTCAGAACATGTTAAAGACGCCATCAAACATATTGTGCCAATAATACCATTAACTCTCCAGCAGCAAAAAGCTTATAATCAAGCTAGACAGTTTCATATTTGTAATGGAGTTTTTTTACATGGTGAACCTAAAATTCGTGATCATTTTCACTTTACCGGTAAGTATTGCGGTCCAGCACACAACAGATGTCATTTGAATTATCAGATTTCTTATATCGTTCCAATAGTTTTTCACAATCTTTCGGGATATGATTCCCATTTTTTAAATAAAAAATTAGTAGCAACATCATTTGAAAGTAAAATCGATTTATTGCCAATAAATAATGAAAAATACATAGCTTTCACAAAAGCTGTCTGTAAAGAAGAGTACAATGGAAATAGAACAAATACGTAAAATAGTAATTTAATTGCAATTCATAGATTCCTTTAGATTTATGACTAGCAGCATTGATAAATTAGCATCCTTTCTAGATGATGATAAAAAAAATTATAACTAAAAGCTTTTATAGCGATCCTGAATCATTCGAATTAGTAGTGAGAAAAGTTGTTTTCCCTTATGAATATATAGATAACTTGGATAACTTCGATGAAACCCAACTCCCTGCACAATCAGCTTTTTATTCCAAGTTAAATAATACAAGCATATCAGATAAATACTATCAACATGCACTCAATGTTTGAAATAAGTTTCAGCTTAAAACATTCGGTGAATATTCAGATTTTTATTTAAAAACTGATGTTATAATATTAGCAGATATCTTCGAAAATTTTCGTGAAAACTGTCTAGCTGCTCATAACCTTGATCCATTACATTATTTAACTGCTCCAGGTCTAGCTTTTAATGCCATGCTAAAATACACAGAAATAGAACTTGATCCTTTACAAGATGTTGAAATGTTAAATTTTATTGAAAAAGGTATAAGAGGTAGTGTTCCTCAATGTAGCAATCGATACGCAAAAGCAATAATAAGTACATGGGAGAGAACTTTGATGAAAATGAAAAAAAATCACATCTGATGTATTTTGATGTGAATAATCTTTATGGTGCTGCAATGAGTGAATATTTACCCACTGGTTCATTCGAGTGGGTAACTGATAAGTTTATTTCTAATAATGATATTGATAATTTAATTTTGAATATTCCTAAAAATTGTTCTACTGGCTATATTTTTGAAGTAGACTTAGATTTTCCACAATCATTACATGAACATCATAAAGATTTATCATTATGCCGTGAACACTCGCAACCACCAGATAGCAAATGTGGAAAGCTGATGACAACGTTATTGCCAAAGAATGAATATGTTATACACTATAGAAATTTACAACAATGTATTGAACTTGGTTTAAAAATCACTAAAATTCATAGAGTTTTACAGTTTAAATAGTCAGCTTGGTTGAAAAAATATATTGATTTAAATACAGAAATGAGAAAAAAGTCCAAAAATGATTTCGAGAAAAACTTTTTTAACCTCATGAATAACGCTGTTTATGGGAAAACTATGGAAAATGTGCGTAATTATAAAGATATTAAATTAATTACAAAATGGGAGGGAAGATGGGGTGCACAAAGTCTGATATCACAACCGAATTTCCATAGCAGTGTTATTTTTGATGATGATGATATGGTTATTATTGAAATGAATCAGCTTAAAGTAATGTTTAATGAACCAATTTATGTAGGATTTGCAATTCTCGATTCATCAAAGATTTTTATTTATGATTTTCATTATAATTATATTAAGAAAACGTTCAAAAATAATGTTAAATTGCTATATACTGATCCAGATGGCTTAGTTTACCATTTTATGAATGTTAACATATATGACTATATAAAACACGATATACATGAGTATGATACCTCTGATTATTCAGAAAATAATGTATATGGTATTCCTAGGAAGAATAAGAAGGTACTAGGTTTAATAAAAGATGAGAATAAAAGGATAATTATGACTCAATTTGTTGGTCCGCAAAAAAATATCCCGGTGACGAAATATCTTGGTGACAAAATATCCGAAGAAAAAATATCCAGGGTGAGGGCGGCGGGGTCCAGGGGCAAAGCATCAGAATGTACTTGCACGGTTTTTGTAAATTAATAATTACCCTCTTGCAGGGTTGGTTTTTTTCCGGGGTCGAGGGGCGAAGCCTCCGCGCCAAGGGGGTCTGGGGGCGCAGCCCCCAGTATATATGCAAGCTATATGTATATGTTACATGGTACAAAAATGGAAGAATATCAAGTACTTAATCTTCTTACTTGTAAATTTTCCTAGTTTATTGAAGATATTAGCATGCTGTCATTTGCAGGAAGTGTAATCAATTATTTCGAACTTAGTTGATCGATAATGATATTTGTAGATTGTATATAGATGGGATTGTATATAGTAAGGAAGGTTGGGATCACAGTTTCAACAGTAAAATTCGTGTTCACCATGCAAGTGTTGGCATATTCATTAATGCTCTGAAGGAGGAACAGAACCTCACCCGAATTTCTATCAACCAAATTGAAACTGGGTTAAACATCGCTATGTCAACTCGCAATGCATATGCTAATATTAATGAATGTCTGAAAAATGTCGTTGATACGTATGATAAAAGTAATGTAACAAAACATTGAAGAAACATTGCTGCGATCTTATCATTATAAATGCTGTTGTATGTGAACAATTAAGAATTAAAAATAAAAATCGTTTTTTTAACATGTATGTTATGTGTATTTTATACGGATATACTGTCACGAGAATATTTTGTCACGAGGATATTTCGTCGCGGATTTTTTGTTTTTTGGATATTATGTGAGGGAACCGTCGATTATGATTTATCATATATTGCGGCAAACCTTTTCCGCTTTCCGGTAAATATTTGCTGATAATATTTTGATATTTCTTTGAATATTTATTCTCTCTTAAACTTCTGTCAGGGTGGTAATGTTTATGATAGGCGTAAGTGCTTTTAAAAATTTGTCTATAAGTATTTACGTCAATGTCTGTTGTCATACTTGGATCAGGTGATTCCATGAAAAGTAATTCTAAGAGACTCGGAGTACTTCTATACTTTCTATTATCGATGTAAAAAAATTTATCATCAAATCTTACTTCAGCATTGCCAATCATCAGTTCATTCTTTAATTTTCTTACACCAAACTTTATATCCAATTCTTTCACTTGATGTTTTGAATCAAATTTTTTCAAATATGATTTCACAGGGAACTTACTTATCGGTGTACTTTGATGAGGAGCAGCGGTAAAAGATTCATCATCAATTATTATGCTATTATCCACATCATAATCAACAGTATTATTATCATGTGTTGTTTGAAAGCTTGTAGCTCCTTCTGTAGGTTTTTTTTGATCAGCTCTTTTTTTTCACGTCAAATTCCTCTGTTTTTATCAGAGTCTTGTTAACTAATTGTTGTAAAGGAGTAACAACTGGTTTAAACATTTCGTTCATAGCTCGTTGAGGTATTTCTTGCCCATGTTTAATAATTTTATGCTTCTGTCGTATTGCGTCACTGGCTTTCGAAATTTGATGCAAAATATCAGCTCGTTGTTGCATTTTTCTTATCTTCATACAACCACTTTGATGACCGCGTCACAAATGTTCTTTTTCTATTATTGTTGTTCAATTTATATATTTATGAAGCAATCAAATCTTTTTCTATAGAGTCCACAACTGATTTCTCTATCTTTGTCGATAACGACGAATCCATACATATCATTTCAACATTTGGAACAAAGTTCTCAAAAATCAGAAAAAGACATATCAGTGTTTACATGATCATCGTAAATATGCTTCAAATGCATATCATCTTGTTGAAAGAGCACGAGAAAATTTGTATTTTGGCTGATGTATGGATTTCGAATATAAATATATATTTTTCAATCGTAATCTATTTTTACAGTCTGTGGCACGACGTTGTAGAAATTCAACACTGTTAATTGAGTTCTTTGTTGCTCGAACTTCATCTCGTTATTAACTGAATAGCTAGAGTATAAACGCGCGACTTGTATGAAAACTATTTCAGTACGGCTCAGGCGATGACACAGTACAGACGTGGGACCGGCTTAGTTAACACCATCATAAACAAATTGCCATTCGAGTTACATATTCCTGGATATCAGTATTGTGGACCCGGAACAAAATAACAACAACGATTAAAACGTGGTGATCCTGGTGTTACTCCTTCGTGACTCATAGAGTCTTTGCTAAAAAAGCTTTGCAAAGAGTTTTTGCAAAAGACGCAAATCTCGGTGAGAAAGCTGCTGCATTAAGAGTAACAAATAACATGAAAGTTAAATCAAAACCAGGAATGGGTTTAAAGAAAAGAGTGGGCAAGAATAAAGTTGGAAAATGTTTGAAGAAAAAACCTTTGAGACAAATTGTGGATCCGGCCAAGTTGATAATAAATTCGGGTATCGATCCAATAAAATCAGCATTGATAGCTGCATGGAAAGCAGTAAAAACGATTGGTGGAAAAAAGAAGGTTCGAGTTTCTCGTGTACTACCTGTACCGATGAAGGTTGGAGGTGTTTTACCACGTATACCGATATTTGCTGGGCTAGGTGCAATTGGTGCTTTAGCTGGTGGAGCTTTAGGTATTGCAAAGGCAGTTAGTAATGCTGAAGCTGCTCATCGTCAATTGGATAAAGCGAAACGTCACAATCGAAAAATGGAAGCAATAGCCTTGGGTAGAGGTCCACGTTTCAAACGTCGAAAACGAGGATATGATCTACACTTGGAGCCGGCGAAAAAGAACGTATAGAGCTACCATATCGAGCATTAACAAACATCGATATTTTAAAGTATGCAAAAATTATGAAAATTTCATACTTTCGTGGAGTTTTCATGAGAAATGATCTACCGAAATCTAAACTATGGGAAAATGAGTAAGCTATCATTAACCTTGATGATAAAGATGGACCAGGAATTTACTGGGTTGCATATAAAAAACAAGGAAATAGAGCAATATACTTTGATAGTTTCGGTAATTCAAAACCTCCAACTGAACTTCAAAAATATCTCGATGTTGGTGGCATACTGTATAATCATACAAAGCAACAAGATTATTCATCAACAAATTGTTATTTCAAACATTGAGTGCATGTTGATAGTATTTATCTGATATGCTTGTATTATTTAACTTGGAATAAAAAGCTGATTGTGCAGGGAGTTGGGTTTCATCGAAGTTATCCAAGTTATCTATATATTCATAAGGGAAAACAACTTTTCTCACTACTAATTCGAATGATTCAGGATCGCTATAAAAGCTTTTAGTTATAATTTTTTTTATCATCATCTAGAAAGGATGCTAATTTATCAATGCTGCTAGTCATAAATCTAAAGGAATCTATGAATTGCAATTAAATTACTATTTTACGTATTTGTTCTATTTCCATTGTACTCTTCTTTACAGACAGCTTTTGTGAAAGCTATGTATTTTTCATTATTTATTGGCAATAAATCGATTTTACTTTCAAATGATGTTGCTACTAATTTTTTATTTAAAAAATGGGAATCATATCCCGAAAGATTGTGAAAAACTATTGGAACGATATAAGAAATCTGATAATTCAAATGACATCTGTTGTGTGCTGGACCGCAATACTTACCGGTAAAGTGAAAATGATCACGAATTTTAGGTTCACCATGTAAAAAAACTCCATTACAAATATGAAACTGTCTAGCTTGATTATAAGCTTTTTGCTGCTGGAGAGTTAATGGTATTATTGGCACAATATGTTTGATGGCGTCTTTAACATGTTCTGACAAATTTTTTAATTCTCTCATAAACCAATCAATAATCATACAAAGCAACAAGATTATTCATCAACAAATTGTGGACATTTATGTTTAGAGTTTCTCAGAGAAAAAGTTGAACACCTCTGGGGACTTGGTATGGAATATAATCTCGAAGATATATAAGCGATAAACATGAATAAAAGTACTTCAGTCATAGACGATTCATTTACCATAACGCTGTCTGGACAGTCCTCTATATTAGAGGCATATTATTTTCCACCTATCGAATTAACAAGGACAAAAAATTACGTACTGGGTCTTGTTGAATTATTAACGTTCAACTCTATCCTAAATATCGACAATGGAAATAATAAATTTTATTATAATATAAATAAACGAAATAAAATTATTGAAATACCAACAGGAAGCTATGAAATTGAAGATATTGAAAATTATTTGAAGAAAGCTGATCCTAAATTGTCAATTTCCATCAAACCTGACAACAATGAATTGCACAGTGAGATTTACAGTGATAACGCTGCAATAAATTTCGAGCCACATGATTCTATTGGTCGTCTGTTGGGTTTTGGTCCAAGACTTATCGCGCAAAAATTAACACAGACGTCAGATTCACCAGTTTCTATCTTGCAAATAAATGCATTGAACATAAAGTGCAATATTACTACAAGAGCATACATAAATAATAAATAAGTGCATACAATTCATGAATTTTTCCCATCAGTTCCACCAAAATATGAAATCGTTGAAGTGCCATTTAACGTCATTTATCTTCCAATCGCCGTACAAGCAATACATCATATGCAATTAAAAATTGTCGATCAAGACGGAGAATTAGTTAATTTCCGAGGAGAAATAATAACAATACTATTACATGTGAAATCTGTAAAATAATGGGTATTGTTTATAAAACGATTGTTGGAAGAAGCTATAAAACTGAGTTACCATGCCAAACAATTGCCAGTCAACGACGAAACCTCAAAAGATTAAGTCGTCCGAATATTTCGTTTTTAAAGAGCTTGGGCCTTCGCA
Source organism: Chelonus formosanus (assembly GCA_028641665.1). NCBI lineage: Eukaryota > Metazoa > Arthropoda > Insecta > Hymenoptera > Braconidae > Chelonus > Chelonus formosanus. The sequence continues at coordinate 13,861,568 of CM054002.1, forward strand.
TACAAAAAAAGTTAATGTAAAAGTGTGCTGTTTTGCGTATTTATTGCCATGGCTGCGGGAAAAGAGACATTAGCTATCAACAGAAGAGTTGTTTTTGATGAGTCTATATCACATTATGAATTACATGCTCATCAACCTCATGCATCAGCGTCACTCAATAACAACGATGACATCCGGATTGCTGTCCAACATCAAGACTTATGCTTATTGCCTTGCAAGAGTTCTCTACATATTACTGGAAAACTTACTTAACCTAATGACACTGATGTAGCAGCTACAACAGCGTCGGTAATTTACTGACACAGTCGGTAATAGTAGAGTGATCCAGACCCCCCCCCCTTATCGATTATAGATTTCTGCCCTCAAACCAGGGTTTTTTTACTCTATTCGTATTTATAAGTGTCTTTGATTTCAATATTTTGTTCTTTTCCACAGACCAAAAAGTCTCTAGACAGTTTTTCGTTAAACTCTGCTCTTAGTCTTCTTTCCATGCTTCTGAAATAAGTCTCTAAATTTGGTTTTAAGTTGATATGTTCTCCACTAAATTTTGCTTGATCAGCCAACCGATCCACGCGCTCATTCCCTGTATTACTCACGTATCCAGGGCACCACCAGAATTCCACCGCTATTTCTCCTCTTTTTAACCTGCTGAGGATCGATTGGCTTTCTAGTATAAGTGGGTGTGCTTTGGCTGATAGCCTTATGCTTCTCAATGCTGCCAAACAGCTGTGCAAGTCAGTGTATATGACCGCTTTCTTAACGTTCTCCTGCTTGATGAATCTCAGTGCTTTCACTGACGCCATTGCTTTTCCTTTGAATATGCTAAAATGAGAACTCATTTTGATTTTTCTGTGCGTTTTCCTTTCTTCACGGATGAATGCTAACCCCTTGTATTTGCACTCATCTGATCTAGACCCATCTGTGAGTAAAACTGTCCAGCCTGGCTTTAGTTTTCTTAGAGTTCTCATTAATTCTTCAGGATTTGTCTCTTTATTATTAATCTATCTGCCACAGTCAGTTGATATTCCTATACTTTTACGCAGTGGTTTTAATGGTATGTCGAAACATGGTTGGATTTCTGCTTTCTCTAACCCTAGCAGAATCAGTTGCTCTGAGTATATATTGAATAAACTCAGTGTATATACCGTATGACGGTAAATCCAATATAAATGCCGTGTACACTCTTAGTATGCGAGAATTATTTATTGGAAATATATATCCGAATTACTTTATAAATATTTTATGTACCCTGGTGGAAATATATCTACAACGAACTACAATTCTCTACAATATATTGCTACAACACTTAAAAACTTTCTACAACTTGACCCTATCTTCACTGTGTTTAATTTCAACAATTTTCTACAACCAAGTACGCGGATTGGGACAGTATTTTAGAATTTCGTGAATAGTTGTGAAAAGTTGTAAATACTGTACGGGTTTAAACTACGTTATATTAAAAGATACTACAACATTCTATACTATAGGTACTACAATTCTCTACATTTTTTTCCAACGAAGTCAACCTCCTCTTCATTTAGTCACTTCGATTTTCTACAACTTTTTACAACAAAGTCAACCTACTCTTTGTCTGGTCACTGTAATTTTAATCAAAATTACTGTACAATCGTACAACAACCTTGTACATAAAAAACGGTAAAACAAAGAGATAACAAATAATTTGCTTTTTATTAATGTGACAAATACAACGTTTCAAGAATCTTTAATTAGATTCATTTCTTTGCACAACTTTTCCTTGTTTTGGTTACATAATACTTTCGTTACACTTATCATTTTTATTGTATCTAATAATAAACTTTGTAACATTTATAGTACTTTTTATAAAAATAGCTTTATAAAATTTTATAATAATTTTTGGAACACTTATTATCTGAACGCTGTTAAGTGTGTATGTATCAAGCATCACCGAGATTATTTAGAAAAACTAAATTTAAAAGTTTTTATTAGATAAGTGGCAATAATATTCATTGCAATTCAATATTTCTAATGAAATCCTTGAAACTATTTTGAATTTTTGTTGCATAATACATAAATATTTAACAGTGTCCATTTATAGAAAAAAACTTACTTATAAACAACAAACTTATATTATATTAAAAGTTATTTATCGGCTTTATCATTACAGTCAGTCCCATTATCACTTGCCTCACTACCACTTGTGAATTCTCTAAGCTTTGTAGATCCTTTATTTATATAATTTTTTTTTAAATCTTCGGGAGAAGATCATTTTTTTTTTTTTATTTTTAAATCATCAGCAGATTTTTCCTTTGAGTAACCGAGTTTTTTCCTGGCAGCAGTTATGGAGCCGTTAAATAATTTGTTTGTTTTCTTGCTTTCCATATAATCCAAAATGACAGCAGAAGGTATTTCTCTATTCTTCAATCATTTTTCATAAATGTTAAGAACGGCATTTTTTTTAGAAGGTGTTAGCTCTTTCAGTTTTTTAAGCTCCTTCTTTTGTTCTTTTGAGAGATTCTTTTCCTTTCTGTTTATTAGTTTTACCATTCTACAAGCCAAATCTTCAAGTTCCCATAGTGAGTAGCAGCTTTTTGTGAATACTCCGCTAGCTTCTTTTTCTCGCATAATTTCAGATAAAGTAGTAGAGTTAATCCATTCATTATTACCAAGGTAAGTTTTGAAACCCTGTGTTTCAAATAAAGTCACAGGTGTTTGGTTTTCCTTTGAGTTTGGAGTTATTTGTAATTGTTGTTCTCTATTATCTGAAAATAGAAAACATAATTAACATTATCAATAGAATAATACAATTGATAATGTGAATATTAATTACTATATAATGATTGAAGTGACTTATATCTTACTATTAAAGAAGTAACTGTGCATCTCCCTGATTTTTTCTAGTAACTGTACAATTACTGGACTATTTTCGGTGAGTGGTTTGGTTGTTTGACTTTTTTTCAATATAGAATTTTCAGTCTCTAACGATTTTATGTCATTATTGGCTTTTTCCAACTTCTCGAGAATTTCCTCCAATTCTTGATTTGTTTTATGTAGTTTTGATTTTGTCCTTTCCAATTCTCCGCTTATTGTTTCTGATTGAAGCGACATCAGTGGCTAAAAAATTTGCTTTATTTAAAAAAAATGGTATACTCCAGAAATTAACAACAAAAATTATTTTTATGGAATAATTAGGTATTAACTAATTAGAATAAAAATTGTAGAATTTTTAAAAACTTTTCTCCAACATGCACTAAAAAATACTATCTTACTACATACCTCTTTCTTAGAGCTAGAAGTGTGTTTTTCTAAATTTTTCACATCTGTCTTTTTGTAGGATTTTTGTTGTGATGGCTAAAAGAAAAGAATATAGTAAACGATTTAGTTTAATTTGTGATAATGAAAGTTCTCTGCAAAAAATAAAAAAATATTTTGAATATATCTAGCTTATGAATTAAAATTACTGATATTTGTTTTATTTAATCATTTAGTGAACTGTAAAGCTTCAATTTTTGATAAGAAGTTCTAGCAATTGTTTACAAAAAATTGTACATTGTTTATAAACATATAAAATTATATATGTGAGTTTGGACTGTTAAGTTTTTAACATAATTTGAAATGTAAAAAAAAAAATATTCATGAAAATATACAGAACACAGCATAGTACATTATACATAAATGATCACAATTTTAAATGTTAGGCTACTAATATATACTAATATATATAATCATAAATTATGTCTTTAAATTTGCAATAAAATAGTATGGATTGATATCTTACATCATTTCTTTTGGATTTAAGATGAGCTTCTATAATAGCAACCTCCTCTGCCTTTCGAGCAGCTACTTTCTTCTGTTCCTTCTGCAAAATAACAAATTGCAAAAGTGAATTTCATATTTAAATCTACTACGGATAATAAACCAAATAAAAATAAATTCCATACTTGTTTATTTGTGTCTTGAGAAGCATCATCTTCATCCTCTGATGATTCGTATTTCGCATATTGAGCAGAATGTCTTATTTTAGGGATTTTTGATTCGGGTTTCTAAAGCTTCAGCAGTTTCTGTGAAAATGAATGAGATGTTTCGTGACAAAAAATATTTTAGAAAAATTATTGAAAATTGCAATTTATTGCTGATAATCAACTTCAAATAAAAATTATAATGACTACTACCATTGTCTTCTTTGAGTTCAAACGATAAATTAGAAGAAATCTCAATAATAACCAACTAGTTTATTAAGTCACAACTACTATGATGACAATTAAATTTTTAACATACCTTCAACAACAAGTACATAAATAGGAACTGGTTCACTTGCCGGGTCCTGACTTGACCATCGTGTGAAAAATAGACTCTTTAGATAGTGATCCTAGTCATTTTCATATTCATTGACAGAAAATCGTAAAATGTTAACGGTTTCGCAAATCTTCGTAATTTTTGAACATAAATAGTATATAAAAGCCCACATTTTTCTATTTTATTTTTAGTACACAAGTGACCCAACTCATTAATACAGCAAAATGGCCGCATTTGTAGCAACATGTCTACAGTTCACACTACGTGACGTCACTCGGCTTGTTAAGCAAAGTGCAGGACGTGTTGCCTACGCCATTTTGCGGCACATGTAATTGCGCCAAATTCAAATGGAAGATTGATTTCCATGCTATTATTTAAAAATTATATTTGGAAAAAATGAAAAATTTTAATTACAATTGAACCGTCATATCAATAATACGTATAATTATTTATTTTTTCTGAATAAAATTGCTGGATGACAGTATGCAAATTAAACTTCAAAATGACTTTATCGCTATTACTCGCGGCGCAAAACAGTAGAAATAGTTGTCAGTTGTTGTACCTGTTCATCGTATATTTTTTTTTTTTAATTAGGCGTTCAACTTTGAAGGTTGAGGTTCGTTAATTAATTGATGAGAAACTTTCTTTATATTATAATGTACTTACCATAAAAAATTGATTCTTCATTGTTTGTGTACAATTTCTTTGTACGAATTGGTATTGATTTATCATTTAACCTCCAAAAACGGTTAAGCTTAGTGACAAACTAATACTATTTATTGTGTAAAAAAAATCGATTTGTGATATTTAAAATTTTTTTATAATGAAACGAGGACCTTATCACAGGTGTTTTACACCTAACTCAACTGAGAAAATTCCACGCTCTACCCAACATCGAAAAAGAATTGTACGTGTTCATCATCAACAAGAGGTAATATAACCTTAATTATTGCTATCTTTTGTAGATTTAAATAAGATTACATTGAAACTATTTATATAGATTCAAAAGTAAAAAATAACACTTTACTGAACTAATTTTTTTAGTTTATGTCATTAATGAAGTTTTATCTTCTATCATATTAGCAAGAAATAACTTTAAAATGCAAAAGAATTAACGCCAATTGATAGCTTTTAAATATTGATAACATCTGTTTATTAATTGTTTTATTTGATTCTCTTTTGTAGGTCGCTTCTCAAGGTGGTATTGATGATTCTCAGTATTTGAACTTGGCTGAGAATGTTCGTAATATTGACATGGAGGTAGATGCATGTGTAAATAATAGAATTCATGATAGTGACAATACTTTCAATCAAAATCATCATCCAATTATTCAAATCAATGATAATAAATTTCAACTTGATTCTGAGGTATAAAAAATATGAAATTTCAACTAAAATTGAAGTTATTTATTGGAAACACTTGTTAATTAATTACATTTTTTGATAGGAAAATGGTATTTCCAGTGTATATGAATTACAATCAAATCATCAATTATCTACAGGAAGATTAATAGATGATGAAATTGCACATTCAGAAGAAATTGATCATGATGACGTTATTAGTGTAGATGAATTAGAAGCACAAGATTTAGGAGATAGAGAAAGAATCATAAACATCGAAGCTGATATGGTAAATAAATCAACTGACAGATTTAATGAGTAACAAATATACGTATTTCCATTAAAACAGAAAATATCAACAGTTCATAATCACAGTTATTTCAAATTTTTCTGATTGGGGTACACAATAGAACTCAGATTAGCATATTCACATCTCTAAATATTCATTTTTTATCTTAAATCCTAAATTGTTCCGGAATTTCAATTTTATTTTATAATATATATTTTCCTTTTTAGGAACGAATGAATATTGATGATGCTCAAGATTTATATTTGAACGAGAAATTGTGCGAGTGTACCTCAAAAACAATAGGTGAAGTGTTACTAATGTGTATAACAATGGGATTGCGACACTCTTCACCTTGGATCGCCATCGTTAACATATTGAATATGATAAACGTGATATTTGAAAAACGAGTAGTACCTGATACAAAATTTCTCCTTCGTAAATATTTTCATTCAGATATCCAATCAGCAACTTATTATTTGTATTGTTCGAGATGTACACAGTATATAGGCATTCATAATTCTGCTGTTAATAATGCGAATTGTGTTTGTGGGAATAGAAATGATAATAGGGCAGAAACATCCTTTTTTGTTGAATTTAATTTCGAAGAGGGAATAAAAAAACTATTGAAGAATGATGTAGTGGTAAAAAATTTAAATTATAAGACTGAAAGAGGGCACAGCGATCTTATTCGTGATATTTATGATGGGAATCAATATCAAAAGAATCCTTTTTTTAAAGAGAAATGGAATTTATCTTATAATTTCAATATTGATGGCTGTCAATTAGCAAAATCTTCGAATGTAGCTTTGTGGCCAATTTACGTTATGATTAACGAACTACCGCCTAAAATGCGTTCAAAATATATTATACCTGTAGGTTTATGGGTTGATTCATCCCAACCACATATGAACATGTTTGGACGTTTTTTCGTCAACCAAGCTAATAATTTATCAAGTTCAGGAATAACATGGACACTTAATAACGAAACAATAAATACTCGTCTTTTTCCCATAAGTGCTCCTGTTGATTCCGTTGCACGTTGTAAAATACTCAATATGAAACAATTTAATGGTCGGTACGGGTGTACATATTGTCTACATCCAACTGAATCGATAGACGGCGTTCGGAAATATCCTATTTCTATTGAAGTTCCTGAAATGCGAACAAGTGATGGCATCAAAAATAGTATGATACAATTAGTTAGGAGTGATGTTTTAAATGTTAATGATACTCTTGGTGTAAAAGGGCCATCATTTCTGATGAATCTTAATTATTTTGATTTAGTTGAAAGTTTGTCCCCCGACTACATGCATTCAATGTTACTTGGGGTGACACGTCAATTTACTGATATAATTTTAACTTCTACTGGAGCAGAATATTATGTTGGTAATCCACAGAATCTGCAAATAATTAATACTCGACTGTTATCAATATCAACACCTACAGTTATTACCAGAACGGTAAGAAGTTTGACAGATCGAGCATTATGGAAAGCTTCAGAGTATAGATCGTGGCAACAATTTTATTCTCTTCCATGTTTACGAGATGTCCTCCCAAATAAATATTTACATCATTGGTCTAAATTTGTTTTTGCAATGAATATTTTATTACAGGATTCAATAGCAATGAACTCATTAAATTATGCTGAAACTTTACTTATCCAATTTGTTACAGAATTTCAAACACTCTACGGTAAAACTAATATGAATTATAATATCCATTTGATTTTGCATATTTGTAGAAGTAATAAAATTTTGGCCCTTTATGGGCTCATAACACATTTTCTTTTGAGAACGAAAATAGAATGTTAGTAAAATATAATCACAGCCCAGCTCGTATTGTACAGCAATTTACGGAAAGAAAATTAGCATTTCAAAATATGACATGTTTTTCTGATAAAGCTACAATAAGTAATAGTACACACCATTTTTGTAGTTCAGTTATTGGTAATGAATTAAAATTAGTTACTAAAATTTCAAACACTATGTTATTAGGATATGGTACAATACATTCTATTGAAAATGAAACGTTACTGTTATTTGATGAACCTGTAAACCTTTGTGTATCGTATGATAAAATAATACATAAAGGTGTTAGATACACAACTTCATTCTATCAACGAACAAAGTGTAAAAGAACTAACGATTCAGTAGTAGAATTTAATGATGGCAAAATCGGACGAATTAATAAAATATATTTAATTGAAACGTTAAGTCTTCTAACAATTATTTTGATGGTTGAGATTTTTCAATTACGGCAATCAAATTTATCTCCTGCTCATGTTAAGCTCAAACACATCAAGAACTGTAGCTCGACAAATAGAACAATGTGCATGTATGAACCACGTGATTTAATTCGAACTTGTGTGTTAATTAAAATTGATAAAAAAGAATATATATGTACTATACCGTATGGATGTTTGAGTGATTAAATAAATATAACCATTTCATTATCCTTGGAAGTAGTTATTCCCAAAAATTTGTAGATAAAACATAAAAACTTGTAGAATGTGGTAGAATGTTGTAGTATTCTATGAGATACTACAACAAACAAGGCGCTAGGCCAGCTCAAAAGATATTTCCAAAAACTTGTAGATAAGACATAAAAACTTGTAGAATGTGGTAGAATGTTGTAGTGTTCTATGAGATACAACACTAAACTACGCGCTAGACTCTTAAAGGCTATTTTCTAAATTTTCGAACATGACATAGAAAGTTGTAGAATGTTGTAGTATACTATAAAATACTACAACAAATTACGCGAGCCGTGTTCTACTAGAGATCATTCTTTCAAGTTCCATTTGTCTCAGAGTAGCAAGTTATAATTTGTTTTAGAAATTTGTAGTGCTCTACAACTTGTTACAATTTATTACATAAGAGAATCTAGTAAGTTTTAGTAAGACGTTGTATGTCGTAGAATATTGTAGTGACAAGCTACAATTTACTACAGCCACGCAAAATGTTGTAGATACTTGTAATTTGTTGTCGAGTCGCATAAAAAGTTGTAGATATATTTCCACCAGGGTATACACTGTGATAGCATTGTATATATTCGAAGTACAAATCGTATTCATTTGATATTTATACTGAAAAATCGAATGCTGTACTGAAAATTTTTACAATATAAAAACTAATTTGTAACACGAGTATAATATAATGGGAATATACTGTTCACATGAAATATAAATAGAGTTACATACATATTTGCGAAAAGTATTTAGCGTAAATATTTCAAATATACACCGTAGAAACTCCGCGTCTACCGAAAAAGTATTCAAAATTACTAATATATGTATTTTAAGTATAATTAGCAGTAATTTAGTATTGATTCTGTAAAAAACTAATGTATATAAAAATTATGGTTTATAGAAATATGAAACAAATTGAAAACAACCATCAAAATTCTACTATTTCAATTGTAAGCATGTTTTACAATTATTAAATATTTATTTTGTAAAATCATGGTAGATTTTGAAAACTTATTATTTATTTTATTTCTTTTTTTATCACTTTTAAGTGACAAAATGATATAAAACGAGGATCTTAAGACAATAATAATGACAATTATTAAGAAGACTGTATATAAATTTTCTTTTGTATTTTTTTAATTCATTATACATACTTATTATATAACAGATAAAGATGATATCCATGTTTTTTTTGTATCTTTTTCAGCTCATTTTAACCAAGTCGTGAGCAAATTTGGCTTGTGTAAGCCAGAGTAGATTTTCATATAATTTAATCATTAAAGTTATAAAATCAGGACTTTTCAGCATAAAGGAAATTTTGAGAAAGCATTTTAGAAGCTGCTAAAAACCATGATAATGAAATAATCACAGAAAGTACAGAAGAAGAAGAAAGCAGCGATTCTAATGAAAATGATAGTAGTTCTGCAGCTGATGAAAATGTAAGCAAATTGATGATTAATTTTTTTTTTAAAATCCAATATTATGAATAAAATATATTTTTAAAAGCAGTCATGCAATAATATGTTTTACTCTAAATAAAATAAAATGATTACAGCCGAATAGACAATACATAACAGCAGCAGCATTAAATGCTGCATTAGATAATTTGAGAAACGATTTGGCCAATCGTGAGACGGTGCAACAGCCATAACAACTATCACGTTCAAATGATTTAAGATCTGGTTCTGTCTTTGATGATACTGGAACGGTAGTGTACATATATATATATATATATATATATATATATATATATGGAGAATCATATAATATTTTGAAGACTTGACTCAATTTCATAAGTAAATAATATTTATTTGTTTATGCATATACAGTATACTCTTAAAAGTGGTCTTAAAATGACCTTACAACAATATTGTAGTGCAGCTAATGCTCCAACATTGAGAAAGAGAATCAATCAAATTCTAAGAGCCATGTGGAGCCCTGAACAATTGAGGAATCTGCAGGTGAGAAAAGATGCAAAGAAGCCTAATATAAAAATTGTTACAGATAAAGACTATGTTTCGATATTACGTAAGTAATACTTAGTACATTCTTTTTTTTATTCTGATGTCTTTATATTGACTCTTATGATTTTATACTGATGTCTAATTTTGAATATACTTTAATTAGGAAGCTGCATGGAACTTCAAGTTAAAAAGAAGCTACCAATTACCGAGCACGACGATCCAGAACTCAGTTTAAGGTCATGGGTCAGTGATTTTATAAAAAATAATCAGTAAAAAATTTTACTGGTATTGTTGATGTTTGTTTAAAGTTTTAAAATATCAGTATTAATGCGAATAGTGTTCTGAACACTCTGCTAGTGATTTTAGTATTAATGCTTGAGATTTTATGATACAATTTTCAACATTAAAATTTTGCATATTTTATATTAATGTTTTTCATAAATATTGTTAATGCTAGATATTTCGTTGAAATTTTCAATATTTAAAATTAATAATTTTAATGAATATTAATAATTCTAAGATATTAATTAATAATTAACCTAATTATCCAGAATTAAACTTGTGATGGTTATCTGTAACGGATATAAAAAATATGATCATTGCGTTTTATATTGTGTATTGATTGTAAAGAGTTCAATAAAAAAAAAAGACATTAAAAATTATTGTTATAATATTATTGAAAACACCTCATGTTGCTATAAAAAATCTAAATTATCAATTTAATAAATTTCTAGTTTATTGTCGATTCATGCAGATGAAAATAATCAAATACATTTGTGAAAATCATGTAGTAACATTATTTATACCCTTACTTTTACGGAAATAACGATATTATAAAATGAAAGTAATAACTTCTAAATATTTTATGAGTACTGAGGATATTCTCTATAAACATTGTGCACATTTCTAGTATCAAATTGATAAATCTGGCATAAATATAAAATAAAAAAATTTTAAACATCGTGCAAACAGCGAATAAATAACGTATAAACTGCGTGTAAAAACTACTTAAATATTACTAAAATTTAAAATAAACTACGTATCTACACAATAGTAAAACTGTATGTAATTTTTATGAATATTAAGTATGTCTTGGGTGAATTTAAAGTAATCTTTCTATATATCAAGTGATTATACTTAAATAATTTTTTATAATAATAAGATAATCTTTGTATCAATTAAAATTTTATATTGTATATGACTTGTTCGTATATTTAGTAATTTTCGTATTATTTTGGTGTATACTCAGTATAAAGAATTCTCGCATATACCAAGTAAATCTCATGCGCAACGTTTATGTACTAAAAGTGAATTTCGAATCGAAACACAGTATACTGACTATAACTGATTTTGCCGGGGAACATCTTAATGTGCTTTTCTTCTTCTATCCATTGTTTGTGGAGGAAAGATGTACATGAATTATTTATCTTTTCCCTCGTCACAAAAGGCTTCCAACTTAATTTTGAATCTATGATTACTCCTAAAAACCTTGCTGAGTCAAAGTTTCTCATCCTCGCATCCTCTAACTTCACGAACACATTGCTGTTAGATCTTTTTTTCTGCTTGAGATCATAAATTTTGTTTGTTTTTTTGACTCAAACATTCAGACCTAAGTTCTTTGACCAAGGGATTAGGTGAGCTAAGCCTTCTTCCGGTTTACTGATGCCTTCCTCTTCGTTTACCCCACTTGCATACAGGGCTCTGTCGTCCGCGTACATCAGCGTTTTGCAAAAATCACCCACATTTTTCGTTATTTCACTTACATACACATTAAAGAGGATGGGGCTCGATATCCTTCCTTGAGGAACTCCGTTGTTAATAAATCTAGAATCAATCTTCGAGCCATCTGTATAGAAATTAACCCTTCTGGTAGATAGTAAGTTTTTTATAAGTTTAACTATTCTTTCTGGGATTCTTAGTTCAGATAGTCTGTCTACTGATTTTTGCTGGATAATCTTATCATAGGCGCCTTCTATGTCGAGGAAAACAATTGCAATGATTTTTTTCTGAGCAAACGTGTTGTATGCATCTGTCGAAAGCTCGGCTAAATTGTCTTGACATGATCTCTCCTTCCTAAATGCATATTGGAGGTTCGGCAAAGAAGTCTCATAGGAAAATCAATTCTATTGCACAGTTTTGAGAGCTGGATCGTGCAACATGATTAGTTACGATCTGCTACTTGTTTGGAAAGGTAAGGGTCATCTATTATCCCTACTTCCCCTGTATCTGTTGAGGTTTGTAGTGAATTTACTTCGTCATTAGGTATCGGTCTCACTGTTTTATTTACTAGTAGATTTGGTTTGTTACTTTTGTTTGAAGTATTTATAATGTTCTGGAATGGCAAGAAATTTGTATAATTTGAATTGATACGAATGATAAAATTTGTGTCTTTAATCCTTTTTCCTGTATAGACAAATACTTTCTGCTTCGTATTTATTGCTTCATCCTTTGATTCTGTTATGTTTTCTTTATTATGGGAGGGTTTGGACTTGACTGGATAGTCTTCATCCATTTTTCTTTTCTCTATGTTTACTGCTGCTTCTTTGCTTAATTCTTCAGGGCTCGCCTTTTTAGATATTTTTCTCCTTGACCTTTGAGTTAATACTAGGTTTTTCTTTCCATTTTCATTTAGTGTGTCCTGGGTCGACCCAGCAAAACCTACTTCGACGAAAGAGTGACTTTCCTGTCTTGGATTATCATTCAATACTGGAAACCATGCTCCAATAGTATGGGACCACGGAGCAATCCAATTTTCTGTTTTTTCTCTCTGTCTTCTAACCACATCATTACCTTTTTAATAGGGTTTATATTATAAACGTTGGTTCTCTCTTGAGCGCTCTTTCCACTCATGTTTAGGTGGGCACTGATCTTGCTTAAAATCATATTTTTAACTTAGAGCATGATGTCGTATCGTGATCTACCTCGCATCTGTCGCATCTTCTTCTTCCTCTACATTGGCCGGCCATGTGCCTGAATCTCCAACATTTTTGACACTGCTCTACTTTTGGTTCATAGGGGTATATCTTGACTATTGTCTTAAATAATTTTATTCTACTTGGAAGCTTATCCCCTTAAAAAATGAACTTTACTGTCTCTGTTGAAATGACTTCCTCTACTACTGTCCCCTCAGACGTAGTCTTTTTCTGCAACCGTGAAAATCTCTCCACTCTAATAATTTTAATAGGTTGGTCATACCATTCAATATTTTCTAAGATCTCTGCTGTTGTTAAGGAGGATATAATCCTTTTTCCTATGCTGACTCTCGAAACCTCAAAGTCTGGTGTTCAGTCAACAGGCTGACAGGTTTTCCAACCTCTCTAGTTAGGAAAGCCCCTTGAGTGAAGTTGCGTAGTATTGTTTGCAAATCCCTGGTGCGACAGCATGCATCCAATCTGGTGCTAAGTTATTAATAGTATTACAACCTGGAATTTCACATAAGATAGAGCTTCCATTAATACTTTTCTCACGATTGACTGCATGAAACAGAGTGTCCTCATGATTTCGCAGTCCTTCTCCAAATGCGTTGCCATCATTGTCTATCGGGTATACTCGTGTTCTTCCAGCTCCTCTTGCGACAGGTACTCCTTGATGCAAACAGTAATTACATCCATATTCTCCGTTGAATTATGTTGAATTCTGCACTACAGGTCTTCTAACAGAATCACATAGACATATCAAAACTCGACATATCTTTTTATATGTTGTATTATTTTTGATATATTCGAATCCATTTGTGAATAACACTTTTGATTCTTGAACAAAAGGTTTCAGAAATGCATTCATATTATTGGGTTTGTTTTCCCCAAACCATAGAGAAGTGAGCATTATAATCTTGCCTCGTTTTGAAGGAGCTAATTCATTCAGTGTACATAAGACGGGATAAATGTTAAATGATGAATGATGAAATACTGCAGCACCATCGACACTGAAATTAATGCTAATCATATGTTCTGATGAAACCTTTTTGTACATACTTCCATCGTAAATATCTTCGATAGCGTATTTATTAATTTTTTGACTACTTTCTTGGAACAATTCATTTTCTTTAGACATCTCAAATAATTCTTTTAATTGTTCGGTTAGACTAATGAATAAAAATACATTTCCTGATTTTATGTTGTTTTTAGAGTTTCTTTCTTCACCACATGCTTCACAATGCAGTAATTTTTCCAACGATAGTGAATTTAGAGTCTGTTTACACGCATAATTTTCACATTTTGGACAGAAATGGTGGATGCTCATTATTGTAGAAAATTTGTTTACAATTTTTTTAAATGATATACTGAATTGAAACCAATAATAGATGTGGTAAATAAAGTACCGTACTTCATCATGTGAATTATTGCAGTATAGGGCATGCTATAGCGTAGTTTAATTGTGAGTGTGAATAATGCACTAATTAAAATATTCATATCGAATTCGTTGAAAGTTGATGATGGCTCTAAAGGAAATTCCGGTGTTCGATTCTGTTCTCTATTATTGCTAAAGGATGCTTCAGCTACAACATTGTTATTACCATCATCAGTATTTATAAATTTATCATTAGGTAGTAAAGGATTATTATCATTCAATCCCGGAATATTAACCGTATTTTTACTGTTTAAGTCATTCTCATAAACAAAATAGTCTTCATATTTATTATGTGATACTACAATATTAGAAATATCTGGTGGTTGAATAACTTCTCTATTGTCATCAAAAGATGTTTTAGCTACGACAGTGTTATTATTGTTATTGTTCATAGATTTATCATTAAGTAGTGAAAGATTATGATTCGATTCCGAAATATTCAAAATACTTTCGTTGTCCATATCATCACTATTCGATACCATGATGTTGGAGACATCTTCAATACGTAGGTCATCATCATTGGCAGCTTGCAGTCGTTGATTACTATCTTCAATTCCTGAATTTTTTTTGCTCTATAATTTGACACTCAAAACTTTCTATAGCAATTATATGATATTTATTTATGTTATGAAAAGTACTTTTTGTTTAGTATAAATGATATAAAAGAAAAATTTTTATTACGGATATTGCAATGATACGTTTGATATATTAATTGAACTTTAAAATAATATTACTTGAAGTATTTTATTAGGGTCGACTATTTATGAAATAATTAGAAAAATACTACAGAAAATTATTTTACATATCCTTAATATTATTTATCATACTGAGAATAATTATGTGAACAATAAGAAAATAGTCAATAATAGTAGAGCTAATTTTCTTTTAAAATTGTCCATATTATGTATTTTGAAAATATTTTTTACATGCACAAAATACCCATTACAATAAATCATTCCATACATTAATAATTTTTTTCTAAGATGCTAAAAAAAGATAATAAGTACTTTTAAGAGGAAGAGTTAAATAAACATTATAAGTATCTTACTGTTTCCTTTTTTCTGCTGCTATAAACCTTAGAGTCCTTGCTGGAATTGGTGCTGCGCTATTACAATAGTTGTAGGGCTAATATGAACGTTTTTTTCTAAACTCTACAGATTTAATCACATGAATATTTGAAGAATTTAATGAAGCCATTATAAATATTTCAGAAGAAATCTGTTTATGGATTTTTCGAGAACGCTACATGTCGTTATGGTACAGTTTGCTAAGAACGCCCTCCCTTTGAAAACGTATCCCCTACTCTTGACCATCTTACAGTACATAAACATCGATTGATGGGTGATTTTTCTATTAACAATACGGAAGGATTTGAAATAGGTCATTACAGGTTTTCTAATAAAATTATTTAATTGAAAATTCTAGTATAAATTATGTATTATCATTTCAAGAATTTAGACATAAAAAGTATATTATATATGAAATCTATTGTAAAATTAAAACAAAAATTACATTTTAAGGGCACATGAACTAATTTTTTTGTAATGTATATTCATATAGTTTTTTTAAAACTTGGATTGTTGAAAAAATTATTTAAAAAGAACCATCTTATTCAAAAAATTTGGTTAGTATTAGTAAACACACTATATATGATGTTTTGGCCGTTTTCACTACCTAGCCGATGCAGGAATGAGCATGTACATTTCTTTGTTCAGCTATTTTATAATAGTATCTTTATTTTGTCTAGCACGATGTATCGTCCCTTAATATCGTTTCGTCATTTTTATTTCTTTCAGATGTGTTGTTTGTTATTCCTACAATTGTCAATAAGTCCTTTAAAACTCTTTTAGTTTGATTTTACGAGTACAATATTACATGTAGATGAAAATAAACCACTCTGATACTCTCTCGCTCTTTGACAAATAAAAATTTCCCCCTCCTTCTAAGATAAAGAAAATTTTTTAAGTTCAACCGTCAAATCATTCTCAGTCAGTTCTCTGGACACGCTTCATTGATTGATTCTCGACTATTTTTCGAAGGGACTTATAATACTTTTGGATACAAGATAGTGTATTATTAAAGATCAGCTAATGTGTAATTTATGCGTTTCTGTGTGATTACCAGTGTTTTAGTTATTGAAACAATATTTTCAAACATTTTGTGAATAATTCTTGCTCTAGTGAAATGGTTAGATGGTGAGTTTGCTGGGACTTATACACCGGGAGTCCCAACTTCTTGAATAATAGATTTCAATGAAGATGAATTTTACGAAAGTCCGCCAGATCATGTATATGTCGTGGAATGGCAAGAAGGGAAGAAGCCGAAAGGGAGCTGGAACGTTTATGATATAAACGTTATGGAAATATCAGGTAAATTGCATTTTGTTTGTATCAATCTCTGCATGTTTTGTATATATATATATATATATATATATATATATATATATTTACGGCCTAAAAAATATGTATAAGTATAATACTATATTGAGAAGATGCATTTCCATTCCAATTATGATTTTATTGGCATCTGATAGAATGTATATATGTGTAGTATTTATCAATATGAATTGTTTTAAGCTAAGTTTTATCTAATCAGTTTTCGAAGGAACAATTGAAGTTATTTTTCTTTAAAAAACATGATTTTTATGACGAAAAATATCTGTTAATAAATTTTTTTTTTGCAATACTTGATCTTTTCTTAAAACTGTGTGGTATTATTCGAAAATAATTGTTACAGAAAAAATACTGAAACTCGAAAGAACCATGAAAACTTTACAAGGAGTAACATTTCCTTGGCAGGTTGGAGGATCAGAAAAAGAAGAACCTGTAAATTCAGATGACGAAAACAATTTGAGAAGAGGAAAAGAATTTATTTCAGTGATTCTGAAAATGATGAATTTTTAGTGAGTTGCGCTTTTTTTATTTCAGATATTTTTTTGAAATATGTTTTGAATTTAATGTGCTATTGTAAACATGATTATTTTATTCTATTGCAGGATCTAAACAAGAAAAAATCTGGAACGAATGAGATTTTCGGAATCGAGACTCTCAATAACAATCGATTAGAAAAAATTTTTGAATTCTGCCAGGCTAATGACAAAAAACCGAAGAAAATAAAAAGAAACTTGATGAAGTTAAAAAAGATTTAAAGAAAATTTTAGAATTGCTGATGCCGCAACAAACTGTATCCACGTCCAAAGAAACATCGACCGTAACAAGTCAAAAAAAAAAATCAAACAATTGAAAAGGAAGAAGACGAAGATGAAGAAGAAAAAATAGAAATTGGAAAGAAAGGAAGTAAAGTGATGATAACGCAAGACCAATGGTATTCGGCCTCTCATTAAGGATCATTTACCAACATGGGCCTGACATTACTAGCACAAATTTTCGATCATGATGTCCTGTTAAAAAGTCATTTAAAAGGTGGGAGCACCACTGGAAAAGCCCGTAACGCTTCATAAACTTCAAGCAATAATAGGCAAGTATAATATGGTATTTCATTAATTTAATAAATGCGTAAAGTCAATTTTTTTTTCAATTCACAATAAATTTGATAAACAACCAACTATATCAGCTGACGGAAAACTTCCAACTTCCCTTTTTCTCGTATTGAATGAACCATCTGGAAAATTAGGTCTACGGGTTGAGGCATCGCTTTTGAGATCAGGTGATGCATACAGAGAAGTATCGAAATCTGGAAAACTTACGTCAGGTAATAAATTCAATATCGATATCCTATTATATAATATTTACATAGAAATTTGATATAATGATTATTTTCAGACCACTTTACAATTCGATTCGAGTATGTTTTTTTCCGAGCGATGGTAAAAAAGTTAAGTTGATTAATTCTTAAACTAGTCATTGTCCTGAAGCTGTCACGTCTGCAAAACTATGAAATAAAGAAATTGAGATGATAATTATCCCTGAAGAAACCACCCGACAAATTCAACCTTAAGATGCTTATGGGTTTAGAATATGGAACAATTTGATAAGACATTTTTAGGGCAGTGTCTCATTACGAGGAGATAATTTAAGTTTACACTTGAGGAATAACATAATTAAATTACAATCACTCATTTATTATCAACCTTTATCTCCACGATACATGAATCTTTTTCGATATCTATGGTTTAAAAGAGGTTATAATTTTATTAAAAAATCATGATTCTCATATATGTACTACGTATAATGAATGAATAATTTATCTTTTTTATTTCAATACAAATTTGGGAAATAAAGGAATATTTTTTTTTACATCGATTTCGATGTTATTGTAAAAATTGCGAAGACACGTATTTCGTCATTTTTTATGCTTTTTCAGTTAAAATTGATCCCACTGAAAAATTATAAATAGTTTTTGAGTTATGAATGTTTTGTCATTTCTAATAAAAAAAATGTATATCCACAAGTCATAAATATGTGAATAAAGGTCTTCTTCATGATTTTGAATGGTCTTTTTTATGGTTAAAGTCTTTTTGGAAAATTTTCACTAGAAATATGTGAAAACTGCAAACCGTCATATTGGGATACGAACTTTAAGCGTGATTTTCACCTCTCTAATACGTTTGTTAGCCAAAAAAAAAATTCGTACTTATCATTTTTTATGTAGATTATTATAGTAAAGCTGCAACTAAATCGGTGAGAAACACCTCGTAAGGTTTCCTTGTAAGTCCTATTTTCGTACCCTGGTTAAACGATCCCATAGGAACCGATAAGAAACAAATCTATGAGGATGGATCCAAAAAATGCATAAGAAATTGAACTTGTTACATAAGAATCTATGAGGAAATTTCTCATCGATTTTTATACAAAAAGTCAAATTTTTGATGCATTTTTCAGATTCAATCCTGTGAATTCTATTTTTTTTTTTATGAGCAGTTATCGGAGAAATCTGCAGACGATTTATACGAATATATGAGAATGTAACAGATAGCTACATTGAGTTCTGTAAGATTCAATGAGAAACTTGTAAATGACTGTTTATAAGAATATATAGGAATCTAACGAGCAGGTTATTAATATTTCTATCTTTTTCTATCGGAACTCATAAGAATTTGCTAAGAATATTCTGATCGCTTCGTATAAGAATCTATTAGAAATCTTCCTATCGTTTTTATCGGAATTTATCTTCTTACTACAAAAAAGAATCAGTTCAAACAAAACAAATTTTTATTTCGATCTAGATGTTCATTATTTACATGGATTTATTGTTCGAATATACGGGTGAAATGAAATTTATTAGTAAGTTTGTCCGAAAAAATCCTGTTGATGGTGAGATATTGAACATATAAATTCTCGTAAGATGTTTATGGGTTTCAATAATATTCTATTAGACTCTGTCGGGTTGTTTTACCTGGGTATTAAGGTTTATTTATCTCCCATTAGATATTAGAAAATTCAAACCTATTGAATCACGCAGAATTTTATTGAGGTTTGATGTTTAATAAAAAAAATTTCTAAGTCGTATTATTCTATTTAATCAATTAGTTTCCTGCTTGATTATCTTCTTTTATTTTCTATAGAAACTCTTTGTTTTTTATAGAATTGCTGAGTGCCTTTTAGAATAATCAAAATCCTATTCAGTTGTGTGGATAGAAAAGTTCTGAATCCTACAGGTTCCACAATTATTATTTTTACACTTATTCAGTTTTGTAAAATCCTATTGGACTCGTTTCATGTGGTAACGTTTTCTCAACTTTTCCTATTCAAATGTCACCTTTGCTGTTCAAATTCTAGAAAAGCGTGTAGGATTCAACGTTTATCAATAGGAATGTTTAAGTAGGGTAATGAAGATTATCTAATTCGTAGCTCCACAAAAACATCATCGAATTTTGTTACCCACATTAAGGTAGGAAAAGTTTCCTATGGCTTGATTTCCTGTTGTGTTATCGCTTTTATTAACAAAAATTTTAATGAATAATTTCAAGAGAAAATAGATTTCGCTCTGATGCTACTGTTGTATTTTTATAAAGCCCACAAACGGAAAATTGACGAATACAACTAATATGCTTCGGCCAAATGTGAGCTAATGAAGTTAGTTGTAGACTATTATAAAACGTATTGTTCGTTTAGTCGAATGAAATTTAAAAAATTCTTCATCGGTTACATTTTTGAATCGTTCGCTCCGTTTGATGAGGAGCTGCCAGCTTCAGAGAAATTTTTGATAGTAAGTAGAGAAGAAAATGTTCACATACTGAACAAGAAAAATGCACATCCACTTTATTATTGCTCATAAATAATATCATATGATTTTGATCTAGACATGAATATCAAAAAAGGTGCAAAAATGCTCAAACATCTATCAGCTAGTACCGCCAATCGAAAAATTGATGATACATATGCATAGAGCATTGCAGAAGCACACCATGTTTGTACTACAGCCGATGTATGGTCTAGCAAAACTAGTAGTTAAGTAAGGGGGAGGGGGCCTGGCACAATCTTCTATTACTGACCTCGTCAGTAAATTACCAACAGCGTCAGTAATTTACTGACAGGGTCGGTAACTCACCGGTTGTAGATTCAGTTCCTAGTTTTCCGCTGGATGACGATGTATCAATCAGCAGTCGGTAATTGTTAGGCGGCGCTGCTGTTGTGGCGCGTAAAAAAATTTAAATTTCTTTACTTGCAATTGTTACCAATCTTTCTTACTGAGTAGCGCTGTTCTTTCGGCGGATGAATAATTTTAATTTTTGAATATTATCGACCTGTAACGACTATTGATCACCAGGCGATAATTATTATCAACATTTTTCACTCAATAGCGCTATAATTCCGGTGGTTTTAAATCTATATTTACTTCACTCAACAAAACCAATCACTGTTCTACACTTAAGCGTGTACACTTAGATATGGGTCTGATGATCTCTGTTTCTGAGCTGAATTGTTGGCAATCTGTTCTGTTCGTATATAGCCCTCACTCTAGCGCCCGATACTTCAAACACTTTTTCTAACAGTTCAATTTTGTTCGTAACTTTTGAAAAATTTATTCGCAGAGAAGTGCGTTAGATTTTAATTTCCAGAAAAATAGTATTCATAATTATTACTTCTTTGTTAGCTTTTTCAAAACAAACGGCGTCATGAAAGTAAAAAGTCTTTTTTTTTTAACTTCCCATTGGGAAGTTATTGAAATTGGGTCGATTGGTGAAATATCAATTTTCATCATATCTCCACGTTTTAAGATGTATGCAAGCATACTGACCAATTTTTAGAATTATATATGTAAGTACGGACGTCAGCATTTTTTTCGTTTTCGATATCTCAAGAGCGGATAGAGATATCAATTTCAACCAAGATTTTTTCAAAAGATATTGTTATAAAGAAGATCTGAAAGAAGTTTGAACGAATTCGGTAGTGCCGTTTTTTTTATAACGAAAAAACTAATAATGAATAAATGACAAGATTGACTATTCAAAATAGTTTTAAGCAAAAGAATGACAAATTTATTTGAAAATAACTCGATATTAACTAAACATTATTGTTCACAACTAGATATGACTTTCAACGATTACGCATTGTTTATAACAATGAATTTGTTATAAACAATTGAAAATTGTAATTATTAATCAACTAATGCGAATTTTGCACCGATTTAAATTCTCTTACCAAAAAAATATTGATAATAATGGAATTTGACTTTTAACAGATACAAATTGTTTATAACAATGTAAATTTGTTGTAAATAATTAAAAATTGTAATTATCAATTAACTAATGCGAATTTTGCACTGATTCGAATTATTCCGACGAGATAATATAATTAAAAATGAAATATGATTTCTAAAAATTACGCATTTTTTATAAATAATAGTAGCCATATTTAATGTTATGTAATTTTGCTCTTTACAGGTGTCAATATGAGATACAAATGCTCAACCTTAGAGACTTTAAATTCCCTTTTTCAGTCCTAGCCTTTCGACCAATAGACAGGGATGAGAGGATCTTCGATAAAGAAAGTAAAAATGTGTGATTTATATAAAACAATAACAAAGTTTATCAAATGAAAATTATTAAAAGGATTCAATTAAAACGTTACCAACAGATGATTTCCTTTGCTCAGGTAAAAATGTATTAAAATTAATTGGTGCTCCGTTGATGCTTCAGTCAGCGTAATATTCTTGTTTTAACTCGCGAATTTATTTAAATATTCGTTGTTAACAATTTCAAAAATTCTATTGGCTTCACATAAAAATTTACTAACTTCAACAAAATTACTGATACAAGACAAAATAAGACTTACAATTTTCGAGCGATGTTTCACGATGATCTGATCTCGATCTTGCTTTTCCGACAACTGACTGATCCATCAAATGTCACGTATTTATTTACTCGAGAATGACATTATTAGAAGTCCCTTGCTTCAGGCGCGCACAAGTCCCTTCACATGGTCCTTTCCTTTTTTGGAAAGCTAATGCTCTTCTCTCGTCACGCACTCTTTTTTAAACTTTTATTGCTCTCTCGCCACGTGGGTTTTCCAAAGCAATAAAATGTCTAAAAGATGATTTCCTCAAAAATTCTCCGAAATCTTTTCTATTTTAACGAAATTTAAAAAAACTTAAGTAATAATCGTTAACCTCAATCATTGAGTTTCATTTTTAGCCTTCTTTAAAAATATATGTATATATTAAATAATTATAAAAAATAATTAAAATACACTCAGACATTACACCCCCCGCGTTAGACGGAAGTACGAGTGACAAAATTTGATTGAGTACAACGTTTCGTAAAATCAAAACATTTACAATAAGATTAGTCACACTCAATTCATACATGGTTAGTTATTTGAAATTATTTTTCATCTGTCAGTTTACAATGATAGACTTCTTATAACTAATTTACAATATGTTTTGAAGTCCTTCTGGTGGCTTGCAGGTAGCTCTGTTGTCATCCTTCTGAAAATTGGTAAAAATGGTGTAGGCCAATTTTGGAGGAAGTTATTCGTTTTACAAATACCCTACCCGGAAAAGATGAGTTCAGATATATTTAGATTCAATCAAATGTGATCAGATCTTAAATATGAGACTAATAAAATCTGATCCAATCGAATTAGATCTAATTTGATTTGGAAAATTTTTTTCCTAAAATAGGGTTTTTTCTCTTGAACCTGATCAGATCTAATTAGGTCTGAAAAAGTTTTATTAATTTTTGCACGTTTTTTTCTCGAATCTGATCAGATCTAATTAGATCTGAAAAAGTTTTATTAATTTTTGAACGTTTTTCTCTTGAATCTAATCAGATCTAATTAGGTCTGAAAAACTTTTATTAATTTTTGCACGTTTTTTTCTCGAATCTGATCAGATCTAATTAGGTCTGAAAAAGTTTTGGACATTTTACATTTGATTGAAGGATGGATTTTTATATATAAAAATTAGATTTTTATTACAATATAAATTAATTATTATTCTTAATTCTTACAAAATATTTACAATTAATACCTTAAATTATATTTACACTTAGTTGTTACATTACTTTATTTAAGCTGTTTGGACGTTTACAAATGAAATTTAAAACTCTAATCATATGAATTATAGATTAAATTTTGTTTGCTTTAATTATTCTGAAATGATTCGTTCCATTTACAGGTAATATATGTGGAAGTATTGAGTTACTTTCCCGATGACAAAACATTTTTAAATCGTCGATATCAAAGGTTCTTACTACATAGCTTATTTTTTCTTCGTTTTTCGTAAAACATACAATTATTCCATAAATTACTTCATTGGTTGTATTCATTTCGACAGTATAACTATTCGTTTGCGTATTTTTATAACTTTCTGATGTATAGACATCATTATTTATGACTGCTCTTGCGAAAAAAAGTGTATTTCCAATATTCAAATTTGAAGATCTAACAATCTCAAGTAATGTATTATTTTCACTTCGCAATATATTTATATTGTCTTTAAGTATATAATTATTAGATTGATGTGACGAGGAATTTTCATCAACTACACTACGTTCGCACATGATTTTCAATGATTGAACACCTTGTGCGATTTTTAAATTATTGATCATTTCTTGACCAAGATGTTTTGTACCATGTGCACATTTAGCAAGAATACCATTTACGTTTTCAAATGGGAGTGCAGATGTACTCCACAGTGGACCGCAACGCTTAATACACAATACTAAATGAAGCAATTGGTGTACATGATATGTATATTGTCGATCACCATACAATTCTTGAATATCTCTAACAAACAATTGTAATAGAATATCAGCTCGTTCTAATTCTGGATCTATATGAATAGGTTTTTCTAGTAGTGTAAATATTGCCATGACAAACAACAGCCAATGTTGCATATAACGATCTGGCAGAAATTCTGAGGAAATCGGAACAGAATAAAACAATACTAAATTATAAAATTCCGATGCTTTGTAGAATGGGAGAAAGGTAAGACTACAAGGCATTCTATTAAAAAGATATGGAGGGTAAATTTTCAGTAGTCTATCATCTATTTCTGACACGAATTGTTTAATATACCAATCTCCTTTCGTATGTAACCATAGGTTAACAAACTGCTTAGCAACCCCAAGAAGAGTACAATGCATGTATTCAGGCAGTACACACGTTTCTAATTTGAGAAGAGGAATAGCAGAAATAATAGATTTTTCTTTGACCCCTTTTTTATGTGGAAGATTGTATTCTAAAGCTGTCTCAGCTTGCTGATCCATTCGATCTTCACATCTCAATCGACTCACTTTTTCGCGAAACGTATACGCTCGGGTGGTTTTTCTTCCAACAATCTTCTCGCAACGTTTCGTTTTTATTTCGCATATGTTGCACCCATATTTTCCTGTGAAATATTGAATATTTTGAATTTCCGCCCTAGCCGGGGCATCTGCTATGAATAAAGGCGCAGTAATTCTTGAAGTACAAATCTCTGCTGTTACAGGATGTACCCAAGTAATTCCGTCTTTGAAACACTGAATAAGTTTCTCGCAATAAGGCCTTAGAAAAGTATTCATTAGAGGCTTATGATTCGTATCATACCATAAACCTATAATGCAAATGAAACGTTCACGAAGATGTTCTGGAAGTTCTGTTATCATGAACATCAATGGCCAACAGTGACTTTTGGAACTTTTTACTAGAGAAATTCCGTCAGTATTAAGCACTAAAGTTAAATCGAATTTACCCTTATTTGAGGGTAAACACTTCTTATAATAATAATGTTTTATAATATGAGTAGAATGAGCCTCATTTTCAACAAATTTCAATAAATTATGCACTGTCCTTGGCATTCGATTAGGTTTTGGAAGAATTTCTTGTAAAGCTGTTAACAAGGCTTGCAGAGCAGTTTTTGTTAATTTATTTTGAATATATATATTCATTATGAGTAACACGCTTCGAGTTAAGCTAATATCACTATCATCATAC
Organism: Chelonus formosanus; assembly: GCA_028641665.1. Lineage (NCBI taxonomy): Eukaryota > Metazoa > Arthropoda > Insecta > Hymenoptera > Braconidae > Chelonus > Chelonus formosanus. The sequence goes on from CM054002.1 coordinate 13,887,632, forward strand.
AATGCAATTATCTTACTGGCTATTGAGCTGCTACTCTCAACATCATCATCATTCATACTATTGGATTCATCACTATCTTCAATAGTTAGTTCATCGTCAAATTCTGCAATTAAACCACTCAAATTAAGATTGTCATCATCCTCTTCGTTGTCTCTTTCATTTTCTGCACCTGAATCACTGGATTCACTAAAATCCGATTCTGTAGTATCTGATTCAGTGGTAATACAATGATCTCTATTAATAAGGTCAATGTCATTGTCAGACTCTGACGTATCAGTACTACTATTATCATATACGTTGGTTTTTTTTTTTAATATTTTCCCATCGCAATCTCGTGCTTCGTGGAACCTAAGCAAACGAAAAAAAAAATTTGAAAATTCAAGGCGCTTTGTATTTTATGAAAAAACAATGCAACAAATCTATTCAACAATGGATCCAAAAATCTTAATAAAATAATGTACTGGTGACTTCATATTTTTTAAAACTTTTCTAACGCCGTCTTTATGAATAAATAAATATAATCGATAGTTATACCGGTGAGTTAGGGTCGTCTTTCCACTTCATACGACTTTTCTTCGCAGTAGATGGAACATCACTCATATTAGTAATTTCTTTTTGATCTGATGACATTATCTTCTTCAGCAAAAACAATGAAATTCTAAAAATTATAAATAATTTTTTAATTTACAATCAATTTGCAATTTTTTCTAACATAAATATTATTAAAATAAAAAAATTATTAAAATACAATAAAAAAATGAATTAATAGTGAAATGTAATTACACCATCGTTTTAATGCTGATTATTTATACTGCATTTGAAAATATTTGGTTTTCATTATAATGTGCTACTATCATAAAATCGTATTATAGAAATTTTCAACTTACCAAAGCACAAAAATAATTTGCATCCACTAACACTTCATGTTTATAAATATATATATATATATATATTGAAATCACCAAGACAGTTTGTTTACAATATACACATACTAATATACATAAGACTGATGAATATATCAATATTTTTTTTTCTTCAAACAATTTTATAAATGAAATTTGCTTAACCAAAGAAAACCCACGCTATAAAGTTAAGGCTGGTTATTGAAACTCACGCCATGTACTGTAAAAATGTAAATTGAAAATAATATAGAAAGCAGCGCCGGCTGTTTGAAGTGGCGGTTTTGAAAATAAAATAGCAATGGTCTTTCTGCGTCAGAACTTATCTGAAAGGATATATTTAAATGTTAGGATTATTTTTTTATTTATGAAAATGATTGTAAATAGATTAGTGAAAATAGAAATCAACTGAACTTTAAAAAAATACAACATATTAAGATATATTCTTTTTTGTTATTGAATAAAACGGTATGATATTTTTAAATTAGCCGCGCGCGTATGAAGACAGAACTACTTTTTTCGCGACTGCACACAAAGCAATACGACCATTACGATCACGTGCTACTAGTATGCACGTGAGTATGCTTATACTATAGAATGCGGTGTAACTCACCAAACAGTGCGCATATCATTTACCAAAGGGTGTTTTTAAGAGTCATTAATAATAGTGAATGTTTTTATTATATTATTATAAAAATATAGAAAGTTTATTAAAAATGTATTTAATAGAATGCTTAGATAATAATCTCTATTACAAAATAGAGAATAAGGATGTCATTAGTGACAAATAAGATATAAGTGTTGATGATGTAGTAGCTTATATGTGGAAGGGACGACGATTCGAAGAAAAAGTGAAAATGATTACAGGTAAGATAATTATTTATTTAATGATACCTTATAGAATTAATTCTTTGAAATATGCACTTCAGATAATGTGCAAGAAATTAATGAATACCGAAGACAATTAGAAAGTGACAATAACACCGACGAACAGGAACCTGAAATTCAGAAGGAACTCAATCTTGAAAAGAAGAAAGAAGCATTAATCAAAAGAAAACGAAATAAACCAACAGTCTATTCTCCAGGTGAATTTACTTGCTCGAAACCAAAGAATGCGAAATGTAAACCCAAAGAATCTGTAAGTAATAATGCTTATTTTATAAAATTGAAAACGTTATTATCATTTATTTTCGAGTTTATTTTACTACATAATAAAAAATTTATTTTTTAGTAAGAAATAATTAATTAAAAATATCTATTTGAAACTTTAATATAAGATTTTAATATGAAATAATGAATAGAAACTATAGTTTCTACTTACATAACAAATAAACCACTTTAAGTTATGATTTTAACTCAATTCTAAAAATTTTTTCTTTTATTAATATCTTTTGTTGCATTTAACAATTGCATTTGCAATGGACTTATCTCACATTACAATACAGAAATAAACATAATTTTGTCTATATTTATAAGTAATCGAAAGTTATATAAAAAAGTATAAAGTGGAAATTATATGAAGCTAGGAAAAGAAAAGTTGTTTATCGTAGAATTCATGTATATATGTATATATTATTAATATGTATTTTGCTTTTAATAACTTTACTAGTTTGTTCAAGTTTTCTATTTATCAATGAACTGAAGGCTCAATACGCAGTCATATTAAAACTTGAAAAACTGAGATCTTATTGAAAATAATTTTTTATGTTTTTAGACTTCAAAGAAAAAACCAGCTTCAAAACCAGTTAAAAAAAGCATCATTTCTCAAAATGAAGTACAAGATATTATAGATAAAAGTAAATCTTTGATAAATCTACAAGCATAAAAGATATTTCTGATGTTACTGCTTCTTCAAACTTATCGAATAAAAACTTCTCCTTGACTTCAGTAAGTGAGGATCGCGATGCGTCGCCATTCTTACAACAAGTAAGAACTACTTCCAGTATCAATTAAACAAATAATCAGTATTAAATACGAACGACTTAGTGTTTTGAATGAAAAGCTAACTTTAATTAACAAATATATACATTTACTTATAAAAATAAATGATTCATTGTTTTGTAGCAACAAAATTTAACGCAAATTTTTTGGATATTCTGTTATAAATAAAGTAAATTTATTATATCATTTAAATTTTTGCAGAAACGTGTATTTTCAAGGAATCCAAAAATAGTAGCATTGAGAGAATTAAATAACGAAGATATTACAAATCGAAATGAGAATAATGACAAACCTGCAAGTCAAGCAAATGAAACTGAAAATTCAAATATCAATAAAGAAAATATAACTGTCAGTGACGACTTACAAAATAGTACAGAAGGTAATATTGGAGTGATGATTAATACTGATGATCAGAATGAAAAAGATGAAGAAGAAAGAAATAATGATGACGATAATTACAAAGTACATGAAAAAGAATCAGATGATGATGATGATAAAAATGATCAAAACGATCAAAGTGATGAAGAAAAAGACAAAAATAATAGAGAAAACAAAAATGATAGTAGTGATGATGACAATTGCGATGATCTAAATTACCAAATATATTCAAAGGATGACCCTAAAGTAAGAATTTTGATCATTTCGTATTATATCTAATTGTATATTTTAAATTAAATTTCATCAAATCTGAGTTTTATGTTTTTAGTAATTTATACAAATTCTAATTTCTTTGTAGATGAGACATCTAAAGAATGGTATATACATCAAGAGTAAATTATACGACAGTGCAAAGGCCAAAGCTGATAAACCGTCTTATTTATTAAGACGCTTGATGGAAGGTGTTTTTCGACCAGAAAAAATCACCCATTGCACATTGACAGGAAACCCTGGTCGAGGACAAGGACTTAATAGTGATGAATGTGAACGTCTACATCCTAAAGCTGTAGAGGCTATAATCAGTAAGATTATGTTTTTTTTCGAAAAAATATTTAATAGTTTCATATTTATAGCCATATAATACATATATAAATTTTTTCTACAGAAAAAGCAAAATCCCTACTGTTATAAATTCTCAAAAATGAGATGAACCTAACCGTTTAAGGATAGGGATGATTGTGCCGGGTCAGAGCAACTGAGTAGACAGATTTTATTAACAAAAATATAACAAGTTTATTCAACACTATCAACAAGTACACTAAATTACACAAGTCTTGGTGAATGTCACTGAAAGGTGGATGAATGTCTGTAAAGTGACTTGACTTGGTGTGTTCAGTATTATTGACCTCCCACACGAGCTCAACACGCTTCACAAGTCAAGTTGAATGGTGATTGTGCACGTGGCGTTAGCCGAACTAGCAATGCAAATGAGTTTAGTATATTTCAGGTGAAATACGTTAGAATGTCTTGAAATAACACTTGATTGAGTTGCAGAATGAAGTCTAGAATATTTCTGTAGGTTCGGAGTTGCACAATGACTAAAGATTGTCTCAGAATTAATTGAATTGTGAGAGAATGAATTGGATAGCGTGTACACGTGAATGAAAACAGAAAAGGAATGGCGACCGGAACTTCGGTAGTCAAAATGGCCACTGAAAACTAGTCAAATGAGTGACTAGACTTTGAACTATTGATTATTTGGTCGATTGGTTATCGACCTGGAGTCAAGATGGCCGCCGAAGTTCCGATCAGCTGTCAGTTTGAATTGAGAATTGAGGAATTCTCAACACCTACATAAGAGAGCTGCTCCAAAAAAATCATTCTTGCACTCTCTGAGAGTGCAAGAAATAATGGGCCAAAAATTGTGGGAGATGAAAGTCGCTGGAAAGGCTCGAATAAATACAATGAACGAAGAAGGAGCTCAACGAAAAAATGAACCAGAAATTCTGCAAGATAATCAAAAAGAAAATCAACATGAAGATCAACAAGAAAGTCAACAATAGATTTAACAATAACATTAACAATGAAATTAACAACAAAATTGACAATAAAATCAACAACAAAATTAACAAGAAATTTAACAACAAAAATAACAATATTTCTTAAAGTAATATAATGAAATGTTCAAAATAAATAAAATGTTTAAAATAAATATAATGTTTAAAATAAATAAAATTCTCTTTACTTCAAAGTACTATTTTAATTATATCACATATGTGTAAATTTGATTGAATCTTATTGGATCCATTTTGCTATTTTCAATAAATCCATTTTTAGATCTGCTTAGATTCACCCATCTCTGGTTTAACTCAATTTGATTTAATTAATGTTCCTGATAAAATTTATATTTAGATTTGTCCAGATCTAATCTGATCAGATTTAATCTAAATGATTATAATAAAAAAACTATGATTTTATACTTAATCAGATATTATCAGATTTGCGCAGATCTGATTTAATCTAATCCGATCTTATTAATAGTATTATCTAAATATATATATTCAGATCCGATCAGATCTGAATTTTTTTAGAAAATTAGTCTCATATTTCAGATCTAATCAGATCTGAAAGTTTTCAGATCTAATCAGATCTGAAATCGTTTTTCACGGGTAGTCGTCATTCCAGTTTCTTGCTTATTTATGTTTGGATATAGTGGAGAACTAGCTTGGGCTTCTGTACCATCTTCTCCATTTTCAACGTCTATATCTGACATCTTCACATTTGGCGAAGAATTTTTGTTGGGTTTGTCTTTTGCCAAATGAATTAATAAATATGTGATCGAGTCCCAAAGTGCTCCTATTAGTTTCAGTGACCATCCGTACACGGTATGGAGTGTATAACCGTGTACGATGGTGTCTACTATTAATTTGCATATTTTCAGGACCATGAAAACGCCAATGAATCCTGCACTGATAGTTCCAAATTTAATGAATTTTCCCCAGGTCTTCTCCCAGGCATTTTTAGCTAATTTTTTCAACGATTCTTCATCCAACATATTATAAATTGACGGTTTATTGGATATGGATCCCTTTGTTGCCTTTTCTGCAACGGTCTCTAAATCTGCTGCTTGCTCCATGGTGAACATTATTCTGTTTCTCATTGTTTCCAAATCTTCAGATGTATAAATTCCGCTACTCGCCAAATGAACGGGATTTTTGTATTCTCAAGTGATCTTCGAGTCTGGTTTCAGACTCATTGGTGGTGCTGTTTCGACAGGTTTTGGCATAAACTTATACCAGATCTGTCTAATTCTATAAAATTGTAATAATGGCGAATTACAAGGAATTTGGGCTGCATGATTTGTGATTATATGAGTTTTTGGTGATAGGAATAAGCTTTGATTATTTCTCAAGATTGGAATTCTATTATAACAAACTTCTGTATGTTGAATTTTTACTTCTACTGGAACACATTGTACAATGTGAATAACCTCTCCTGCCAAAATTGCCATGAATCCAGGTCCTTTCATGAACCTATACGCGAATTCATCAGGCTGAGTTGATGCGATTGCTAGGCTGTTCTGTAGAATCTCCTTCTCCAATTTACACCTATGCATCATAACATCATGATATAAAGTTTGGAGCTGACGTCTAATGTGCCTTTCAACATAAATGAATTTACTATCAATATAAAGAAATATATCCATATTGTCAGTCGTTGTATTGACTGCTTTGGTTGCTTCTACCTGACCGAGTGAGGTTCCAATAACTATGAAGAGTTTTGACTGCTCAGTCTTTAGTAATTTGAGACCACATGAGTCTTCAGCTCCAATTACAGATAATGAAAATGTAGTATCTTTTGACTGAACTGTATAAATCGTTTCCCTTTTAGTTTCTAATTTTTGAGCTAACCCTCTATATAACGTAGAATAAGTAGTCATAGAACAATATCTACGCGGTAATTGATCCCAGAAGGTATGTCCTCCCTCAGGATCCACAGATGTTCCTGAATTTGAATTACATTTAAATCCAGACAGTAAATAAACTTGATTTGAGTCCGTTTTTACTCGGGCTATTGCTGATCGTAAACTAATACGAACAGTGCCCATTACTACTACAGAATTCCATGTACCATATGGATCTGAGTACTGTGCACCTGAACAAGCTTCATTCTGAGTAGATGAGCCTGCTACGGTGATACTGCTAACTGTAGTTGTATTTAACAGTAAACCATCTATTACTGCATTAGCGATTCGAAGCGTGCCATGATCGTGCGCTATTCGGCATGCTTCTCTTGACATGGAATGGACATAACCCATGTACGCGTTATCAACAACCGAAACATGGGAATGCATTCCACAATAATGAACAGTTCTACTTATTTCAACTTTACATTGTTTTACTACAACGTCATCATATTCATTCATTTGCAGTAAGAAGAGGTTTACGTTAGTTATGTCTACGTGTTCATCTTTGACATTGCATTCTTCAATGTCTAATAAAGATATCGGTGTCATATTCAACGACTTGAAACCGCAATCATATCCAATAATTGCTTGAACCGCTCCAACTACAATTGACAATGGTAAAACTTGAAGTCCTTGCATTGTGACTGTGAAAATAAAATGAATGAACAAAAATTAATTTTGATAATCTGGATCCTTTTCCTTGGTTATTCGTTTTTCAACTTCTTCAATTGTTCTTGAGCTTTGGATATTGTTATTTTTGACCTTTTCAATCTATCAGAATGAACTACTTTCGGTTTATTTTTGATTAGTATTTTAACATTCCCGTTTGGAAATATCTCTAAAACTTCAAACGGTCCATCATAATGGTCACCTAGTTTATTTGGTTTTGGACCTTTTTCTAGGAAAAAATTATCTCCTGTATATAACTCTATAGGTTTCATTTTTTTATCATAATATTTCTTTGACGTTTCTTTTGAATCTACTAGATTTTCGTAAGCTAATTTACGTATATTCGTTAGTCTTTCTACTAAATCTGTAATATAATTTTCATCCGTCGGCAGACGATCTAAGTTATGCAACGGTTCATTTGTCTGAACGCGCGCTACTTTTCCAAAAACAAGTTCATAAGGTGTGAATTTCGTACCTACATGAACACTCGTATTATACGAAAACATGGCTAATTCTAACCACTTGTCCCATTCGTCATCTTTTCGTGCGAATTGTTTTAAATATTCTCCCAACACATGGTGAGATCTTTCTAAAGAACCATTTGATTGTGGCCTAAACGCGGTTGTCTGCAACTTTTTAATTTTGAATCTTTTTACTATTCTTTGCATGAAAGCACGGATAAAATTATGACCTTGATCGGTCAATAAAGCCTTTGGTGCCCCAAACACACGAATAAATCTTTTAATAAATGCATCTGCAACCGAAATCGCTGTCATATTTTCAAGCAGAATTGCGACACTATATTTCAATAACTGATCCTGAATTGTTAATATATATTCTTTTCCTCGTGACGTAACTAGTAGAGGACCTACTATGTCCATTGCAATTTTTTCAAAAACTGTACCCGGAGTATCTGTAATAATTATCGGTTGTCTATTTTTTACACGAGTTAGTTTTTTTAATTGACAATCTAAACATTGCTGTATTCGACGTTGTACGTCACCTTTTGAATCTTTCCAATAATAATTATGCTTCAATCTATTATACGTTTTAAACACACCCTTATGACCATCAATAGGTGAAGAATGTGCTTCAGCGAAAATTTTATCACGTTCATCTGGAGGAACGTGCCTAATAGTTCCAAAACAAATTTTTACTTTTATATTTTCATTTTCAAAAATTTCTTTAATCATTGTTAAAACGTTATCCAAAGAAATATTTTCTATATATTTTGAATAAGCAACTAGAACGGAGTCAATATTCTTTTCTTTTAACATAACCTTTACTTTGACCAAACACCGTCCTATATGACTTTTTACTCGAATTATAGATTTTCCTTTTGATTCTCGAATCATACATGCAAAATGAACGTTCCGATTAACTTTAAACGAATAAATAATCCCTACACTAGGAGCTTTAATTAAAGGCATTTTATCAGGGTAAATTGATTTTTTAGAGCCCTCATCACAAGGATGTCCACTCTCATCAACAAAATAAACTAGGTTATCTTTTCTATACTCAAATAATTCTTTTAATCAAATAATATTCTTAATTTTCTGTTTATCAACAGCTACATTCTCCAATGGATTATCCGATTCATTGTCTGATTCGACGTCAGACTCAGAGTCAGAATCATGAGAGTTTTCAGAACCAGTAAATCTCGTATCATCATCGCTAGAGATACCCTGAGTATTTACGTTATCAGGTTTCTTAGAGTCTAACACCTTTTTCGATGGCCTATCCCTTTACTTGAGTATGGTTTCACCCGTGTTTAAAACTCCTTTACGCGGCTACCCCTTTTCTTTTTGGGAATAACACTGCCGTTTTCTTTTCCTTTTGACGATTTTTCTAATAAATTATCTAAATCGTTGACTTTATTGTTCATTTGCGATTCGAGATCGGAGTAATCTTTCTTTTCATTTCCTACTTTTGCCTGCGCGCGAGTAGTAATATTTACAATTTCTACCGGATTTCGCGACAGCGCATCCGCGTTCAAATTAACTTTTCCCGGTTTATATTTCACGTCATAATCATATTCTGCTAATTTTAAACGCCATTTAAGAACTCTTGCATTTGATTCTTTTGTAGATTGAAACCAGATCAATGGTTTATGATCAGTAACTAATGTGAATTTATGCCCATAAATGTAAGGCCTAAAAATTTTTAACAGCTTGGACAATAGCCAAAGCTTCCTTTTCATATGTATCAAATTTTAATTCAGCGCCTCTTAACGCTCTTGAATAATAAGCAATAGGTTTATCTTTACCGATTCCCCCCTGAGATAAAATTGCACCAACAGCAATGCCTGAAGCATCTGTTGTAATTATAAATGGTTTTGAAAAATCTGAATATTGTAATAATGGAGCTTCACATAAAGCTTCCTTTAATATCTCGAAAGCACTTTGTGCTTCTTAAGACCATTCAAAATCTCTATTCTTTTCTAATAAACGCGTCAATGGTTTTGCAATTTTTAAAAAATTCTTAATAAATCTTCTATAATATCCAGTTAAACCAAGAAAAGCTCTAATATTTTTTTGCGTTTTCGGTATAGGGAAATTGTTTACTGTATCTAATTTTGATGGATCAGGTTTCAACCCTTCCTTACTAATTATATGACCCAGATAATTTACTTCACTACGTAAAAATTCACATTTACCTGGTTGCAATAGCAAATTAGCTTTACGTAAACGTTGCATTAAATCATCAATTCTTTCTTCATGCTCATCTAAATTTTTCGCGAAAACTACGATATCGTCTAAATAAACAAACATCGATATACCTTGCAACCCAGTCAAAACCGTATCCATTAACCTTTGGAACGTCGCTGGTGCATTTTTTAAACTAAACGGCATACGTTTGAACTCCCAATGTCCTTGTGGGGTTGAAATCGCCGTCTTATGGCTATCTTTTGGACCCATCTCAATTTAATGATATCCAGAAGCCAAATCAAATACAGAAAAATACATTGAACCTCCTATTTGATCAAGAATATCAGTAATATTTGGTTAAGGATAAGTGTCAGTAATTGTTCTTTCATTTAATTTTCTATAATGTAAAACGGCTCGCTATCTTTTATTACCATGCTAATCTGGTTTCTTAGGCACGATCCAAATTGGACTATTATAAGGAGACTCAAAAGGCCCATTAATGCCTGTATCGAGTTCTTCTTTAATTTGCCTTTCAATTTCTGTTTTTAAAAACTGAGGTGTACGATATTGTTTTACTGTTATAGGAATATCTGAGGTAGTTGGTACTTTATGATTATATCCATCAGTTGAACTTAATGGTTCGCCTGGAATATAAAAACCGATCTGCATATTTTCTTAAAATTTTTTCAACATGATTTCTTTCTTCTTCGCCTAAGTGGCCTAATCTTAACAACTTTATAATTTTCTTAAACCGTTCATCATTTTCAAAAGTTTCAACAATTGACAAAATTTTTCTTGTATTAGAATTATTAACATTTAGTTTATTAAAATCTGATTGACTTTTAATTTTATAATTTTTATTTAAATATTCTTCTTGATCAATTTTAGGATCATGTATACTTTCTACTGACTGTATAGATAAAGTAGGAATTTTCAATCCCACTTCGCTCTCAGTCGTATTGAATACCTGCATATAAACACGACCATTATTAACACGTACTAAACAATTGCCTAAAAATATGCCCTTACACGCTTTCAATCTCGGAATATAACCTTCGACAATATCTTTATTTTTAACTTTTACGAAAAAGGTCGATTCACTACGAAGGGGAATGTACATCACTCCATTCTCGACTCTATTAGCTTTTTTAAACGGATATTTAAAATCATCTATTTTCATTACTTTATTTTTATAATCAATTTTTACCCCGTGAGTTGCGAAAAATCGAGATACTACAAGACCTGCATGCGGAATACCTAAAGTATCAGGAATCACATGACATACAGTCTCTTTATTAAACAATTTTATTTTTACACTTCCGAGTGTCTTTATGGGTACATTTGCAATACCATGTAATTCAACAATTTTATTTTTTTCAATCATCGTGGGATCATTTACATAGCTATACTTAAGTAAGTTCGGCGAAGCTCCTGAATCTATCATCATAATGACATCTTTATTTTTATTCGTTTTTCCCACAACAATATACTGTAAATCGTCTAAAATTTCTAATTTCACGCTCATAATTAGTACTCGCTTTCCGTTTCTTCCTCGAAAGTCAATGTCACCGGACGCTTTTGAAGTGTCTCTGACCCCGCGCCCATCTGGCGAGACACGTTCGAGTTTCCCTGTTTGTCATATTTTTTAGCTTTAAGACGGGAACAGCTAGAAATGTCATGACCTGATTTTTCACAGAATTTACAAGATTTGTTTTGATTACTTTCATTTGAATTATTAACTAATCGACACGTTTTTGCAATATGACCATTTTTTCCACAAATTTGACATTTTACATTTGATGAAACTCTATTCGGATTTTTAAAACAAATTTTAGCAGTATGTCCAGTTTTACCACAAATCTGACAATTTTCTTTTGAATTATTATCTTTCTCTCGACAATTTTTCTTTATATGACCGGGTTTATTACATAAATGGCAAACAGCTTTTGTCTTTACTTGATTATTATTATCTGGATTTTTGCCTTTATCATTATTTTGTTTATTAGTTACAGATTTAACGGGTTTACTTTTATCTTTATTTTTATTTTCTTTAGTTTTTGTACTATTTGGGTCTTTACGAATTTCTTTTTGCGCAATTAACCGTCTTTCTATCTCTATTGCTTTCTCTAAAGCCTCAGTGACATTGTCACATCGAGACATTCGTTGATCTATTTCATTTCTTAAATTTTGAACAAACCATTGAGCTATGGCTTTATCGGTATTATCTTTATAAATTTGAATTTCATTTGCAGTTGCAGTTGGATTATTTGATTTATAACATTCTACAATTTCTTTTGCTTTTTTCCGTAATCTATTAACAAAATCTACTACTAGTTCATCATCTTTCTGAAACATTCTCCCTAGTTCACCTTGCAACTGAAAGAGTGTTTTAGAAGAAACATAAACTTTCTTGAGATCTCTTATGAGTTCATTTACAGTATTATATGTTATTTTATTCAAAGCATCTTTAACTGAAGAAGATAATTTACTACCAAAAATTAATTTAGTGAGATTTGATTCAACTTGATCTGGTAACATACATTTTGCTTCTTCACAACAATTTGAAAAATCCATTAATTCTCCTGGTCTGCCCGTGAATGTAGAAATGCATATTAACGCGTCTTTGAGAGATATATTTTGATTGTCAGAGATTTTCCTTTGTTTCGTCATATTTATATCTAAATTTACCGTTTCCACGCGAGCTTGAGTTTGATTTATTGTTTCGTCACTAATATCACCCTCGTCAGATGTAACAAGTTTACTTGGTTCTATAGTTCTTGTTAAATCATCGATACCCGGATCAACAAATTTAAAACTTTCAGATCTAGTAGGCGGAGCTAAGCCTTCAGGATATAATGGGTCACCGGTACTTCTCAACGAATAACCTTTTTAATTATTATCAGATGAACCAGAATTATCAGACCTTTAAACTATTTCTCCATAGAAGATCATTGCAATCCCGGAAGAGCCCCCAAAAATTGTTATATAATTTTGCTCTTTAAAGGTGTCAATATGAGATACATATGTTGAACCTTAGAGACTTAAAATTCCTCTTGTTAGTCCTAGCCTTTCGACCAATAGACAGGGATGAGATGATCTTCGATAGAGAAAGTAAAAATGTGTGATTTATATAAAACAATAACGAAGTTTATCAAATGAAAATTATTAAAAGGATTCAATTAAAACGTTACCAACAGATGATTTCCTTTGCTCAGGTAAAAATGTATTAAAATTAATTGGTGCTCCGTTGATGCTTCAGTCAGCGTAATATTCTCGTTTTAACTCGCGAATTTATTTGAATATTCGTTGTTAGCAATTTTGAAAAATATATTGGATTCACATAAAAATTTACTAACTTCAACAAAGTTATTGATATAAGACAAAATAAGACTTACAATTTTCGAGCGATGTTTCACGATGATCTGATCTCGATCTTGCTTTTCCGACAACTGACTGATCCATCAAATGTCACGTATTTATTTACTCGAGAATGACATTATTAGAAGTCCCTTGCTTCAGGCGCGCACAAGTCCCTTCACATGGTCCTTTCCTTTTTTGGAAAGCTAATGCTCTTCTCTCGTCACGCACTCTTTTTTAAACTTTTATTACTCTTTCGCCACGTGAGTTTTCCAAAGCAATAAAATGTCTAAAAGATGATTTCCTCAAAAATTCTCCGAAATCTTTTCTATTTTAACGAAATTTAAAAAAACTTAAGTAATAATCGTTAACCTCAATCATTGAGTTTCATTTTTAACCTTATTGAAAAATATATGTATATATTAAATAATTATAGAAAATAATTGAAATACACTCAGACATTACAGTAACAAGAATTTTTTCAATAATCATAATCCGGAAATGGTATTAACTTTTTTTCTTATAGAATTCAAACTATATGATCTCTTTTTATCGGTACATCGTATTGTTTATATGATTTTGGTAATTCATTATAACATAACAATGTAGCAAAATAAATTGCAAATGCTCCACAATCTATATCATTATCTTGCTGCTGGACTCTATGATATATGTAATTTTTTTCAAATTGATATAAAGCATTTAAATATTCAATTTGTCCTTTGTCTGAACAATTTCTATTTAAACTATTATACATTTCATTATGGACATTTCCATTACCATCATATTTTGTGCATATCCAATGACCTATTTTATTCACACCAAGTTCACCACCATATAAAATTTGGGTATTTGTGTACGACCTAGGTATTAGTTGTAGATTATCAGAGAATGCACCTATATAACCTACATCTTGTGCTAAATTGAACTTTCCTCGCAATGTTGACTCTTTATTCATGATTTCTTGGAATAAATTTATTTGATCATCATTTAAATATGTTTGAGGAAGAGATACTATTTTACATTCTTCTACAGATATGTTAAAGTTACATGATTTATTACTATTATTTTCAATTCCATCAATTTTGTTATTGTTATTATTATCTAAATTAACATTATTATTGATTTTTCCCGATTTTCGATTGTTTTCATTATCATTGTCTTTATTTAAAATACTTTTAAGGGCAAGACAGCATATGGACTTGGATGCTTTTGACAAAATAATATTATTAATAATGAACTGTAATTCTTAACAATTATGAATTGTTTATAGCAATGTGAATTTGTTATAAACAATGCAAAATTGTATTTATCGAGTAACTTACGCATACATTACATGAATTTAGATTCTTTCAACAAAAGGATGTTATTTATAACGAATTCATGTTGTTTATAACAATATGAATTTGTTATAAACATTCAATAATGGGAAGTTTGTCCTGTAAGCACAAAGTGTGCTCAGACCTATTTTTTTTTTTTATAATATCAACAGATCGCCGGTTTCGTAGAAAAGATGTGGTGTCATAAATTTAGATAAAGTACGTTTGTAAAGTTTCATCAATCAGTTTGAGACCTCTGAATTGGTAACATCAAACCTACACAATGGATATCTTTGTTGATATTCAGGGATTCAAAGCTCCTCCAAATCAATTTGTTGTAAAAGAATTTGCAGTGATTTTTTTCTTTATTGACGGAGCAGCACAAAATCAGTTGATTTTTCAAACGACCATTTAATTGGGAATTATTACCGCAAAAATTTCAAGTAATAAATCGTTGGTATACTCGTAATTGCCATGGACTTCAGTGGGATTCTGGTGAAATGGTATATAAAGATATTCCTGATATAATTGTTGATGTAATAGACAAAGCTTATTTCCTTTATGTGGAAGGTCTTGAAAAGAAAGTGTGGATGCCTCAGTTTGTAAATGACTGACAAACTGTGATTAATTTAGAAGATTCGGATTGCCCATTATTACATGCTATTTCCGATTTACCAAGATGAAAACATGCTTCGCATCATGGACCAAGTTTAGCTTGAAATTGTGTTAAAAAAAATGTACGGAAGATGAAGATGTGGATTGATTCCAACTCAATCAACAAAATGCGACCAGTGCTAAGAAAGATCTACGCTAGAATGAATATTAATTGCATGATGCATTGGATGAGATTCATATGTTACCAGGAACGTTTCTTATTTTCTTTGAAAAAGAAATTGAAAATATAAAAAAATAATCTATTAATTCATAATGTAATTTGTATGCATTGTGACGTTATTTTTTTTTTGATAACGTCCCATTGTGAGCTCTAGTATATTTTATTGCATATTTTGAGGCTTATCATACTCAATATAGGATGTTCTAGTAACAAAATAATGAAAATATTTAGTTTTGTAAGGCTCCTCTGAGCATTTATAATGACTTTTATAGTCAGACGTTCATAATTTACAACATTTCATTTATTATGCTTATTTTTCCTACGCCTAAAATATCTAATCAAGCAATTATTTTATTATTTTTATTTTAATTTATGAGCCTTAATTATTGTTTTGTTTCATTCATGTACACTTATTTATTATTTTTCTATTTGAATTGAGTTTTGGATTATAGTTTTGTTGGCGTAGAATCGTTAGTTATAAGTTAGAATTAGTATTTTCAATTAATGCAAACCAAGGCTGATGGATTTAATTAGTAAGTATAGTAGTGTGAAAATCTTAATAACCCAATAAGAAACAGAGTTGGGATCAAGAAGTATACTTGTCAACAATATGGTCTATTGAGAGGAAAGTTGGGAAGCTGTAGCGGAGTAGAGGACCAAAAGTAACGTGTCACCCTGCAGTTCTTCTATGCTGGGAGATGTCCGAGCCCTAAGGGTTGTAGTCACGAGGCTGTTGTCAGTAAAATAGAGCTCCAACAAAAAGATGGAAGTATGGAAGAGGTCGTAGGATTAAGTTTTTGAGTTTAGACATTAAGTTTTGGAGTTTAGAATTAAGTTTTGGTGCACATTAGATGTAAGTGACCCCTCCATATGAAAATCTGGGAGAAGTCACGTGAAGATAGCCACCAATAAGGAATATTGCACGGCAAGTCAAAAGAATTTTGAGTTGGAGGGAGAAGAAAACGCAGATAATGAAGAAATAGAAGATTGAAGATCTTGGAAAAATGCGTTTGCAGATTGCGCTCATGGGAAGTCGTTGGTGAGCCGAGCTCAGGAGAAGTCGAGCAGTACCACCTTGTTTAACGAGAAGAGAGCAGAGATCCAGAAGGCAGAATGGAGATCCAAGGAAGTCCAGAACACCAGGACCAGATCTGTCAAAAGCTAAACATCGTAAGCTCTCCATGGAAATTGTAAGTTATTAAGAATTGATTTGAACTTAGTTAAAAGATTTTTTTGGATGATAGGAAATCCGTGAGGCTTGGTTTGCTCTCGTACTCGTTAGGTTAAGTTTAATGATGTATTCAGTTAAAGAAGATTGTGATTTGGTTAGTTAATTTGATTTGAAAGATTTGTTTTATTGTTCAAGCTTAGGATATTGAGTCATTGCGTTTAGAATTTTGGATAAGGATTTATTGAGAAATATTTTGTTGAGGAGATACTCCTTAGTTCATGAGAAATTTGTTTGAGCTTCAGAATTGTAATAATGTAGAGGTTTTTTGATTCATTTTGCAGTTTGTAATTATGTTATTTGCGCATTTGAGATGAAGGAATTCATAATTATGTTTGAGCTCCAGTCATTGTTAAGAAAATTAATTGAGTAGAAGTATTAGAATAAAAGTAATAAAATGAGATATGATGAACTTGTTAACTTATTTATCGTAATTTGAGAACCTTCAACCAATTTCGTGATTAGTTTATTTGATTTGTTCTTCAGTTCCCTTGTTTTTTTATTTTTATTTAATTTGTTTGGTTGGCCGGACACGACCCCTCTCCACGACCTACACAACTGAGGTCCAGGACATGCCCTGTTCAGGAGGATCCTGACCTTTCATCTAGAATCATCTTAGTTAAGTTAGTTATAAGTTTGAGATTTTGAGAGAATTTGTGAGGTTTTGGGATTTAGTTTTAAGTATTGAAATGTTTTTGAGTTAGTTAGTAAGTTTTAAGATATTGAGTTTAGGTTTAAGGTGGTATTAGTTGTAAGTTGTGCCAGTATAGTTATTCTGGTGATTAAAAATAACTTGGTGCCCTAGGTAAAATAGTTTTGGTCTCCCTGGGGTGGTTCTAATCAGGATGCCCACCTGAAGAAAGGTGCGTTATGGAGTAAACCCCTTTTTAAAGGGGGTAGAAAAATAACGTTACAAATGGCGCCCGACGTGGGGCTGTGCCGCAAATTTTCGTTGTTTTTTTTTGTTAAATGATTATTAAGATTAAGGTTTGTTAGTAGAGTTTAATATGTAATTTTGTTGAGTATTTGAAGATTTGGGATTATTAGATTTTGAGATTTATTTGATATAGCGCTAATATTGAGAATAGTTTAGTTATTTTCGTTGTTCTATGGTTGAAGGTTCATCTGTAATACATTCATTTTATATTAAATTAGTTTCTTCGTTACAATTCTGGAACATTCTTTGTGTTATTAAAATTTTATTTTCACGTTTGATTTGAAAGAAATTCATTAATATTATTATTAATATTTCACGAAAATAATAGCTCTTAAGTTAAAAGATTTTTTTTTCTTCGGTGTGCTCTAGTAAAATCGTGTGATCCAGTATAAACAGGCAAAGGTTTAAGAAATCACCTTCTCTTTTGTTGTTTATAAGTAAAAGTTCTAGAGTTTACGTTTGCTCTAGTTCATTATAAAAAAAAAAATTCAATTTATTAGCAGCACATAAAATTATTTTACTCAGAATTTTATATTTGAAATACTCTATGGATTTACTTTTACTTGAAATATTATTATTATGTATTATAGCTGATTTCCAATAAATGTATGTGATTGAATTAACTTCATTCATGTTTTAAATCTTTTTTAGCGGTTATTTGATACAATATTCAATAATATCCGCATAATATCGAGAATAGTTCGAATGATTGTGATTCTGACGACGATGATGATGATAATTCTGATGAAAAAAGTCCACAAACAGAGAGTTAATCAGGATATATTTTCTGTGATGTAAATCTCAAGTGTGTGTCTATTTTGCAAAAAAATTATCTGTCTTTTTATTCTGAATAATGTTAATGTAATTATAAGTTAATTTACTTATATTCTTTAAGATAAAAAAGTAACTATAATGTTCACCACCATACTATAATATTCTATATTTTATAATTAAATAAAACATTATTCTCGTTCTCTACTATAAATGTCGTTTATTATTATAAAACACGTTATAGTTTCATTATGGTAATTGTGTTATTTTTTATTCTAAATTACTTTCACAAAACTTACATAAATAATTATTAAAAATTTGAACATTGTCATTGAGTTATAACATAAGAGAGTAATTTAGAATGACAAAATTGATAGTCTATAAATAATAATGAACTTAAAACATATTTTCCAAGAAATAGTTGAAACAAAAGACTTCTTTTCTTGGACAATGTGCCTTTTTTTGTGTGTTCCTCAGCTTGAAATGTCTTCCGCACTATAGAGTTTCTACCCTGGTTAAACATTCCAATAAAATCTCATAAAAAAGAATTTCATAAGAATTAATCGAAAAATTGCATCAGAAATATCACACTTTTTATAAGAATCTTTAAGAACATTCATGAGTATTTTCCCATAAATTCTTATAAAACAAGTGATATATCTGATGCAATTTTCCGATTTAACCTTATAACTTTATACGAATCTATAAGAAAGTTTTGTATCGTTTTTTATCGGAATCTATCTTCGTACCACAAAAAACTTAGTTTAAACACAAGGAATTTTTAATTCGCTCTAGATGTTTTTTATTTATACGGATTTGTTGTTCAAATATGTTCCTAAAATAAAATTTATTAGTATCTTTGTCCGAAAATACTGCTGATAGTGAGATTTGATCCTTGCATCCTCGGGTCCACAGTCCAGTACGCTGCCGACTGAGCTATTCTGAAACATACAGATATGACTTTCGTCTAATCTTCTTGAGTCGAACATTTAAAATAAATCAAACATTCGACAAGTTTGCTTTCTGAACAAAACAACTATTTTATAAGAAACGTTGGGACTGTGTCTTATAAAAATCTATAAGAATTTATCAGTTAATGATGCCGTTTGATATACCGTCTGATTCTGTACGATTTTATTGGAATGAATGTTATCAGAATGAATAAGAACTTATAAGTCAATAATTTTCATAAACATATCGACTATTTCTATAACAACCGTTGGGACTGTGTCTTATAAGAATCTATAAGAATTTATCAGTTAATGATGCCGTTTAATATACCGTCTGATTCTGTACGATTCTATTGGAATGAACGTGATCAGAATGAATAAGAACTTATAAGTAAATAATTTTTATAAACATATCAACTATTTTTATAACAACCGTTGAGACTGTGTCTTATAAGAATCTATAAGAATTTATCAGTTAATGATACCGTTTGATAATACCGTCTAATTCTGTACGATTCTATTGAAATGAATGTTATCAGAATGAATTGAATTCGTTATAAACGATAGAAAACAGAATCTATTTAATATATTCGAATTTACTTTGTTGATGTTGAGTACTTGCGGAAACATTACGGTTCTGTCTTCACTATGACACTACAATCGGCATCTCTGATCGGCTTATCATTTGCACTACGGCTGTTCTATTTTATAAACTTTCGAAATCAGTTCATTATTATATAACGGAATCATGCACATTACGTGGACGAAGGCGCGGGAATCTGCTAGTAATTATATACATGTATTCGTGTGTATATGAATATATAAATATATTTCCTTCTTTACTAATCCAATTAGTCACTTTAACCAGTGAAATTTTACTATTTTCTATTGCATCACTGAAAAGTGCTACAAATAGTAAATATTTACTTAGAATTAATAAATAGTTATTAATTTTTTCTTGGAGAGCAGAAAAAAAAATATTTTCTATTAGAAGAAGTTCAATAGGAAAATATGGATTTTAACCGGAATTGAAAATAAATATCATAAACCTATAGAATTCTGATTTCTCTTATTCACGAATGTAAATAGAATTATAAATATTTAAAAAAGAAACTAGCAATGAAATCGGAAATCTGAAAGCGCTTTAGAATATTAAATTCGAGTGTGAATAGAATTAAGGTTTATTCAGTCGGAAAATATAATCAAAACTATTGCCGTCGGATTGGAAGGAAATAATAAAATATATTCAAATAAGATTAGATATCATCGGTTCGTTTTACCAGGGTTATTCAATCTATTAATATATTATCTCATAGAATCCTATCGATTCGGATAGGAAATCAAGAGGCGTTACTTACTTATTGATTCTTATAGGATCTTATTTAGAACGGTCCAATAGTTTCTTATCAATCAATTCTAAAATTAATAGTATATTATGCACCTGAGTGCTTAAGTGAGGTATTATTGTCTCGGACCGATAACATTAGTCAAGGCGTGCGGCGCATGCGCACGGTCCGAGGCGATGATAGCTCGCTTGAGCTCCTAGGTGTATACGATTTTTTATGTGTTACAGGATAAATATAAGGGCTTAATTATTATGGCTGTCGAAGGGAGCTTGAAGGGGCTGATTAGACACGGTGGGAAGAGCTTCTGATAGTTTTTTGGTTATAATTTCATTCAAATTACACTTATATCACCGGCCTATAATCAGCCATTTAAGCGGCCCTCAACAGTTATGATAAGTAAGCACTTGTATAGCCTGTAGCATATAAAGAATATTATTTGTTTATTGCTTCTTATATAGTCTTGTTGTCTTCGATCTTGCAAAATCTTATAGCTTAGGATAGGAAAAAAAGTTATCGCTTTCACCAATAAATTCTTATTGTATCTTGTAATATTTTTCCGATAGATCCTTATAAAACTAATTCAGAAATAATAAAATATTATTTACCTATTATTTCTTATTGGAACTTATCATATAGTTTTTATTCATTCTTACAAATACTTATAAAATCATCGCAAAGTGACTTAAAATTTTGAGCATCCTATTGACTCCAGATTGATGTAGTTGTTAATGTATAAATGATTCAGCCTTGTTTCTTCAAAATTTCCACCCTTGTATGCTATAATCATTTTTTTATTTTCTGCTTCATTAGCAATTCTTAATAATAATTTATCTAGGTTCGATGGATCTTCATCATCTTGTTTATCTCGATATAGCATTCCATGGACATAATGCAAGCAGAATGATGCAGTTTTTTTATCTTCATATGATAGTTCATTAAATTTACCAATTTTATAAAATCTTGAATTCACTTCACTTGTCATAGTGTTAATAAATCTTATTTCTTTGCAAACAAATTTTTTGTTAACCATGAATCCTTCTATATCAATTATGTAAAGAATTTTTTTTTCCATCTTTAATTATTCAATACTATACATGACTGAGAATATCTTTCTTTATGACTCTTCAAGCCACGTCTATGATTCTGAGAGTATTTATCAATATCTTTTATTGAACCAACGTATATTTTCGTAAAAATGACGTCACAAAGAAAAAAGCCATGTAATTAGATAGTGTTGAAGGGTAGTTGTTATTAAGCATATGTATGATGACGTTTTTCAAACTGACTGTATAGTTTTCATGAAGTGATATCATTGGAATGTATTGACGATAAAATCTAGTGATGTTTGAGGGTAGTATTGGCTTGTATATTGAATAAATGTATAAGAGCTTTTCTACTATTTTTGATTCAAAAGTTGCCGAGTAAACATTGGAATTTAGTTGAAATTAAAAACAAAAGCAAGTGGATAAAGAAGATATTTTCCAGAAAGTGTTGTTTCTTTAAAAGAAAAAAAATAGCTGGTGAATAAAAATAATTAAAAATTAACAAGTGAATACTAAAAAGTAAAAGACAAAAAATGTGTGATTATAAAGAGTTAATTAAAATAATGGAAGAGGCTTATGTGCTTCTTTCATCATTGAGTGGACCAAACAAGGATGAAGCTGTTAATAAATGGTTGGAGATTGGAGAAAAAAATGTTAATACATTAAATCAACAATTAAACAATAATTAATCAGTTGGTGAGAAGATGAAAATTCAATCAACAATTTTTGTCCTAAAATCACTGTGTGAAGAATTTATTTCTCAACAAAATTTTGTGCGAGGGGGTGATCTCCAACGTGATGTTGAAAGACCAAGTCCATCGATTGTCTGGAGAGATGAATAAAGTATATTTGAACTCCGTATTTCTACAGGATCAATCATTAATTTGAAGCATTTAAATTTAAATGAATTTTTGATTGATGCTAAGTCAATTATATGTAAAAAAAATAAAAAATATTATTGATAATAATGGCAGTGTAAAAGTGAATTTCTCCTTGGCTTTTAAATTTAAAAATTTGAAGGATGGTGAATATATTGAATAAATAAAGGATTTTACAGCATCAAATGAACTTTTTATGCCATCAAGTGAAATAGAAGAAATTATAAAAGGAAAATGCATTGATGTTTTGTCTTCTAAAGTTGAAGACTTTGAAGAACGCGATTCAGGGTGGTCCATGGTAGAAATCATCCATCTTCAAGTGAACATCAATCGATATGATCCATTATCAGCAGGAGGAGGAACAACTTGGATTGCTCTACCAAAGTTTATTCAAGATAAAAAAGCCGTGTTAAATATTCGGAATGATGACCAGTGTTGCTTTCTTTGATCAGTTACTGCAGCTTCATTTCCAACTGAAAATAATCCCATCAGAACATCGTCATATCCAGATTTCAGGACAGTTCTCAAGTATCAAGGTATTAAATGTCCAACAACTTTCCATGATATTCCTGAATTTGAATTAGACAATAATCTATCTATTAATGCTTATGGGTTGAATAATAAAGATGAAATAGCTCCATTATATTTAAGTAAATTAGCTCATAAAAAATGTGTACATTTGTTAATGGTCGAGAGTGATGTTGAGATTGATAAAGATAATAATGTAAAACCTATCTATCATTTTTGTTTGATCAAAGATCTCTCTAGATTGGTTAGTTCTCAAATTTCTAATGGTAAAACAAAAAAATTTCTATGTGATAGGTGTTTGGGTCATTTTAAAATTGAACAGTCATTTATTAATCACCAAAAAGATTGCATTAAAATGATTAAAACAGCAATCACCTTCCCTCCAAGTGATGAAAAAATTAAATTTAAAAATTATCAAAATAATGAACAAGTTCCATTTGTTGTTTATGCTGATCTTGAATGCATTCTCAAACCATATGGTAATAAGCAGAAACATATTCCATACAGTGTTGCTTACTATGTTTATTGTTCATTTGATGAATCTCAATCTAGATTTTATTTGAAACGTGGTGATGATTGCATTAATTGGTTCGTCTTAGAATTATCTGAACATGTGAAGACAACCATTAAATATGTCAAGCCAATGAAACCATTGACTTTACAGTAACAAAAAACTCATAATGAAGCTAAAAAATGTCGCATCTGTAATCGAATTTTTTTAAATAATGAAACAACCACCGCCACGTGACCACCGTCATTTTACTGGTAATTATCGTGGCCCTACTTACAACAGATGTAATTTAAATTATCAATGCTCCAATATCATTCCAATAGTTTTCCATAATTTTTCAGGATACGATTCGCATTTTTTAATTAAAGAATTAGCTTCACCATCTTTTGAAGGAAGAGTTGATCTATTACCAATTAACAAGGAAAAATATATAGCTTTTACTAAGACTGTCGGTAAAGAACAATTCAATGGAAACAATAGAAAAAGAACTTGTGACATAGCGGTCAAATTACAGTTCATAGATTCCTTTAGATTCATGGCAAGTAGCATTGAAAAATTAGCTTCATTTTCACATGATGATAATAAGAATATTACGGAAAAATTCTATAATGATCGTAAACAGTTTAAATTAGTAGTGCGAAAGGGAGTCTTTCCGTATGAATATATTGATAATTGGGATAAACTTGATGAAACTCAGCTTCCTGCCCAATCAACGTTTTACTCTAAATTAAATGATGCAAATATCACAAATGAAGATTATGAGCATGCACTCGCTATGTGGAATAAGTTTCAGCTTAAACTGATGTTTTGCTCTTAGCAGACATCTTTGAAAATTTTCGTAGAAATTGTTTAGATGCATACAATTTAGATCCTTTACATTACTTAACTGCACCTGGCCTAGCTTTTGATGCTATGCTGAAATATACCGAAATAGAACTTGATCCTTTGCAAGATGTTCAAATGCTCAATTTCATAGAGAAAGGAATAAGGAGGTGTGTCACAGTGTTGCAATAGATATGGCAAAGCTAATAATCAATTGATGAGAAATGATTTTGATCCAAACAAAGATGAATCTTACGTAATGTATTTCGATGTAAACAATCTTTATGGTGCAGCAATGAGTGAATACCTGCCCACTGGGTCTTTTCGATGGGTTACTGAAAAATTTGATTTGAATGATATAAATTATTTAATTTTAAATATTCCCGAAGATTCAACAATCGGTTATATTTTTGAGGTAGATTTAGATTATTCACAATCATTACATAAGCATCATAAAGATTTACCGCTATGCCCAGAGCATTGGAAACCACCTGAATGCAAAAGTACAAAGTTGATGACAACATTATTACCTAAAAATGAGTATGTTATACATTATAGAAACCTACAGCAGTGTGTTGAACTTGGTTTAAAAATTAAAAAAATTCATCGAGTTTTGCAATTCAAGCAATCAGCTTAGTTAAAAAAATATATAGATTTGAATACAAATATGAGAAAGCAATCTAAAAATGAATTTGAAAAAAAACTTTTACAAACTGATGAATAACGCTGTTTATGGAAAGACAATGGAAAATGTCCGTAATTACAAAGATATAAAATTAATCACAAAATAGGAGGGAAGATGGAGAGCACAAACTCTAATATCACAACCTAACTTTCATAGCAGCATTATATTTGATGAAAATATAGTCATTATAGAAATGAAACAACTGGAAATACTGTTCAATAAGCCAATTTATGTAGGGTTTGCAATACTTGATTTATCTAAAATTTTTATTTATGATTTCCATCATAATTATATTATGAAAACTCTTAAAAATAATGTGAAATTATTATATACAGACACAGATAGCTTAATCTATTATTTTACTAATGTAAACATATATGATTATATTAAACGTGACATTCAGAAATATGACACGTCTGATTATCCTAAAAATAATGTTTATGGTATTCCTTTAGTCAATAAGAAAGTTCTAGGCTTGATGAAAGATGAAAATGAAGGAAAAATTATGACTGAATTTATTGGGCTTAGAGCAAAAATGTATAGTTTCGAAGTTCAAAATGAAGAGGATCAAAAGAAAGCCAAAGGTGTGAAAAAAGCAACAATTAAAACGATTACGATTGATGATTATAAAAATTGTTTGTATCATCATACTGTTTTAAAAAAAGATGAATATCATATTGTAAGGAAAAAACATAAAGTATGTACTATTTTGAGGATGAAAAAAGCCTTAAGTTGAGAAGATAATAAAAGACAATTATTCGAGGGAACTACTGATACTTTACCATTGGGTTACAAAGAATGTAATACGAATTCGTAATTTTTTTATATTTATTTTTCATTAAAATAATTATAAGTTACAAATATCATAAATATAAGTTACAATTGTCATTACTGAATTGTCATAGTTATAAATTACAATTATCATAGCTTAAGGTTTCAAGTGTTATTTTATAAGTTATATTTCATTCTGATGATTGTTCTTTTTGTCATAATTATAAATTGTTTATTTTTTGTCACAATTACAAGTTTTTTAAATAAATTTCATATCTTTCAAATTTATCCAACTATTGTATTCATTGCTAAATCCTAACCACTTCACATATGCTTGATTTCCACGTTTTTTTAAAACTTTTTCAACCAAATAAACATCAGGATATTGAACTCCAGTTAATTCATCTCCATGAAAACCGCCCTCTATTGGTTAGTTTTGATAATCTTTCAATTTATAAGTCACTGGATGAGTATTTTTGACTTTGCTGACAGTGAAAATTTCAGTGGTCCAATTGGGAGTGTACCCTTTCTCAAAGACATGTTTATATTTGCTAATGCGAACTTTATCACCAACTTTGAATATATTTTTTTCTTCATGTTCGTGACTTTAAGCGTTCTGTAAACAGTATCAAATAATTGCTTTTCATTAGCTGAAGTCACATCCACAGGTTTCATCCCAATTGTATGATGTTTAGTATTGATATATGATGATAATAATTTCGGTAAAATGTCCATCCATTTGTAATTTCCATGTAACGTAAAATTTTTCCACATTTTAATTTTCAAAGTTTGGTTAAATCGCTCGCAAATTGATGCTTTCAAGTTGCTGAATGTCGAATACATATTAATTTTGTTTTCTTTCATGAGTCCTTTAAAATCTTTATTATAAAACTCTTTTCCTCTATTCACATGTAAATTCTTGGGTATTCTTTTTCCTTTTAAAACTGACATCATTGCAGCAGTGACATCTTTACCATTTTTAGTCTTTATTGGTATAGCCCAGGCATGTTTAGAGAAAATATCAATAACTGTTAATAAATATTGATATCCTTTATTGTAGGATTTATAAGCACTCATATCAACAAGATCAGCCTGCCGAGTCTCATCAAGACCACGTATATCCACATGTCGTCGTTAATAATTTCTTCTCACCGGTCTATGAAGCTCTTCTGCAATTTGTTTCTTTTCTTTATTCATGGCAATTGGACTTGAGGTCTTCCTTTCAATTTTTTCTGAACGTTCTCCTCCAGCTGTTTTATCATGTCGGTATGCCTATTATCTGCCTCTTTGAACGTATTTAATTGATCAAATTGATAAAATTCATTTATTTTATTTAATTCAGGCTTCAAACTGTATTGTGCTGCTTGGGATGATTCCAATTGCTGTTTTCCTTGCTCACTGATATTTTTAATTTTTGCTTGGAGATTTTGTATCTCTTGTGTTATAGATGCTATCGTATTACTGATGCTTGATTTAATAACTTTTAATGTTACAGCATCATTTAGATCTACTGGATCAGCAAGGTTGCACAATCTTCTATTATTCATATTATATCGTTTATCGATTGTTAATTTAAATCCATTACCAGGTGGACCACGGACGGCACTTTCTCGTGAATCATTGTCTAACTGACGTCCAAAAATGTCTACACTCATCCTCTCTTTTTAAGAGATAATTGATCAATGAGTAATGACATTGAACATCTGATTAATATATGATTCCAGCTTCACGTAGTTCTTCAATAATTGACATTATTTCATTGTTATGGCTAAAATTACCAGCAGCACGTGATGAAACAAGTAAACGTAATCGATCGACAAGTTCACTGGGATCATCCCAATAAACATAGTCCAGTGGTCGATTATGATTTATCATATATTGCGGCAAACCTTTACCGCTTTTCGGTAAATATTTGCTGATAATATTTTGATATTTCTTTGAATATTTATTCTCTCTCAGACTTCTGTCAGGGTGGTAATGTTTATGATAGGCGTAAGTGCTTTTTAAAATTTGTCCATAAGTATTTTCGTCAATGTCTGTTGTTATATTTAGATCAGGTGATTCCATGGAAAGTAATTCTAAGAGACCCGGAGTACTTTCATATTTTTTATTATCGATGTAAACAAATTTATCATAAAATCTTACTTCAGCATTACCAATCATCAGTTTATTCTTTAATGTTCTTACACCAAACTTTGTATCCAATTCCTTCACTTGATGTTTGGAATCGAATT